>JAJMGK010000010.1:0-14264 GCA_030575035.1 Suhomyces vadensis | reverse complement strand
GTTGGAAGGTGTGGTTCAGTGAAGTTTCTCTTAGCAAGTGGAGCAGCAGTTTCTTCGCTGTCTTCACGCTTCCAAGTAAAGGTAGGAAGAGTGACAGTTCCTTCAGGAATTGAAAGGGTTGGAAGGTGAGGAATCGAAAGAGTTGGAAGGTGTGGTTCAGTGAAGTTTCTCTTAGCAAGTGGAGCAGCAGTTTCTTCGCTGTTTTCACGCTTCCACTCAATAGAGATATCTTGACCATCTCCAATTGGAATCACAACGGTACCATCCTCGGCTGGAGCAGCGGTTTCTTCACTGTCTTCACGCTTCCAAGTAAAGGTAGGAAGAGTGACAGTTCCTTCAGGAATTGAAAAGGTTGGAAGGTGAGGAATTGAAAGAATTGGAAGATGTGGTTCAGTGAAGTTTCTCTTAGCAAGTGGAGCAGCAGCAACAAGAGAAGCTGCGTACGCAGCAACGGCAGCAGATGAATATTTCATTTTTGAATTTACTTTTAGATCAGGTTGAAGTTTAAGCTATTGACTGGATTAACTGGATAAATATTTGAGTAAAGCGGATTTCAATAGCGTTTTATATTGATCTTTGGTGATGTATTCAGGCTTTAACCTGTGTGTGGTTAGGTCTGGGTGGTAAATTAGTCAAATTTTCAAATGAGGCTCAAACCATTCATTTTTGAACGAATTATTCTGAGAAGGTTTAATCGGGATGCATGAAAGGGTAATTATTGATCTAAAATTATGCAAGTGCAAAGAAAAGACATTAGGATGAAACATCACAATTGATTTGATCGCAATATTCTATTGTATGGAATGGCAGCTCGTGATTACTCAACTCCAAAGGACTTACCATATTGATCTGGAGAGAGGTAGTTTCGTTCAGTAGGTTTACATGTCGATTTTGATATTCAACCTGGTTCTTGTTTTGTGAGTCGTATCATTGCAGAGTATTCCCGATTATTTGAGTTATGTTGGATTCACTGCCAAAAATCAATCAATTAGAACAACAACCTGGAGTACATTCCAGACGTGGCTGCGAATTAGAATCAGCATTATCTTTTACATTCTACGTCCTATGGAGCTAACCACAATTCCAATTCAATAAAAAGACTAGTAATTCTAAAAAAATAAATGAATTAACTTTGAGGGTACTATAGAAACATCCTAGCACTCAATTATAAACCTATTACACATCTCTCACGGAAAGTTTAATTCTAATTTTAAAAGTTTGCTATCCTCATAGGTCCGTGAAAACGTGTAACCTTAATACAAGACCTTTTCAACATTTGCAATTTGCAATGAGGCACATAATGAAACAGACAGCAAAGGGATGTTCTACATCTCTTTTTATGACAAAAATCACAGATATCAAGAAAGTGTCATCAGATATCTTTAGTATGCCGAGAAATCTTCGAAATACCAGTAGGCAGTTCAGTCGAGTTTTAGATATGATAAGAATTTTCGATTAAACATTTAAGATAGAGGTTTACAAAAAAGGATATTTAGTACTTGTCTAGCATTATTTGCTAGTTCGAGCTAGTTGGCTGTGAAAGCCCTAAATATTGATCTAGTAAAGATCGAATTTCATTGATAAAGCTGCCTGTGCAAATCAATACGAAAGTTATTTGCAGTCTAAAGGCGGCGAATCGCCGTAAACTTAGGTATTGGTGGCTTAGTTAATTAATGCGAGTACTCGGGATAATACTAGTAAAAATATGTGATTATGAGAATAGAGAGAGAAAATATTCTGGATTGTAATGATTAGACGGATCGGTATAGAAAAAATTTATATTGTATAAAAATTTAGACTTAATTGAGTAAAGCTATGAACCGACTAGTTAGAATTTAATTGTAGATTCCACTTTGTCAGGATTTGCTATAATGCTTTTAAGATTATAAATTAATATTTATAACGACGTCCTATGTAGTAGAATTGGTACTGTGTTCTGGTTTGAAAGCAAACAAACTCTAAGAGAATACAGATAATACAGACTGAAGAATTTATTACAGTTAAATTCTTCGTTTGGAGTTGTAATTTACATATCACTTAAGTTCGGAGTTAGTTATTGAATCGATTAGGAAATTCCAATCTAGATGTATCGGATAAAAATATAAGTCTAAGCTGTAAGTTCTATTTTTCACAGAACTATCCGGAAAAGATTCTAAGTATTACAATTCAGGACGACACCTACAATTAGCGCAATTTTTTGAAAATAGTTTTGTTGATCCAAATAGTCCAAAAAAATAGGCACTAATTAAAAAGCTTTGCGCAAAATCAAACTCTATTTCATATAATTAAAAACGCAGCACGCATAAATTCAGTATAATTGGCCTAGTACTTTGCCAAAGCCTCTGAATCACCATGATATCGCCACATGTTCCAAAAAGAGGCTGAATATACTAGTAAGCAGTAATTTTCATTTTAAGGTACCAAATAGAATATGCAGAAAGACGCATGAGAATAAAAGAACATCATCTAGTATAATATGTCGACCTTTGAAAGAAGTATGTATTGCAGATTACTGGAATATATGTGTCAAAATAGAATTGAGATTTATAATTGGATGTATGGCCAAAAGTGATAATTATTGAGTGATTTAGCGAACTGAACCAGACCATTGCTCCGTAACACCTGCGCGCTCCTTATCCTGCATGATATTTTTTAATTATATCAAATGTATTCGGCTAAATTGTATAGAATAAAGTTTTTGACGTTAATTCGGCATGGATAAATAAAAATCTTTCCGCCAGGAGGCTGGGTTTAAACAGGTATAGTAGACAATAAGCACTTCATAAATTGAGTAATACTATATTTGAGTGGTGTTAAGCGATTTGAAATTTTTAATTTCAAGTAAATTAACCCTGAGCTGAACCACCACAATTTGATTGTGCAGCTGTTATTTCGGAAATTAATTTCGAGAAAGACGAATGTGAAGAGGGATTTACTAAATAAAATGCGTGGAATAAAATTAGTCCTTGAACCGAAGCACAGTAATAAATCAGAAATAAATCGGGGTCCCGCGGAGTGATAACTTTGCTTGGAGAAAATTTAGGCGTATTCATGCCGTATATCGGCTTAACTAATTTGGAATTGGCAAGAAAGTAAGGTTGATTGGATTCCAACTTTCGTGTAGTTAAGAATTGTGGAGTGATAATGCTCCTTGGAAACGATGGGATTAGTTACAGTTTATTTGGAAACAAAACCGATTTAACTAAGAGAAGTCTTAAGCTTGAAGTTAGAGATTACTTTGAATAATACACCTCTAGTACTTACATGACAGAATAGGATACATTAGGACAGCATTTCGAGCTATTAGAGATGAACTTCGAAATTCCATTGATGTTAACCTACCCATCCTTTGTGTCTAGAATTATCAGACAGATTCACAATTAGTCAATGGCTAGTATAGTTATAAATTGATCGTTGATAAGTTTCTTTTTCTTATGGCAAGATTTTTAACAACTACTCTATACTAACAATTCTTCAACACCACTACCCCAAATTATACAAAATATATAGCTACGGGTCAACCAACACGAGGATACTATGGTGAAGAGGTGCGTATTTTAAAGTCTATAGAATGGTTTTAGGTTTCTTGTGGCTCAACCAAAGCTTGCAGACAGGTTTGTAAACTTTTCAATTAATGTTGGCTGCTGCGAAATTCCAGTATTTTATTTCTTCGCATTTCGTATTTCATCAAATTTTATATCTTGTTCAGGGTTTCACCCGAATCTTGCAGTAGATTACACTAGCCTTATTTGAAAGGCTGGGACCGGGACTGTCGCCTTTGAGACTAGTAGAATACAAGGAATTGTACCAATTCTTTCTCTGCCTTTCCATGTCCAACTACAAGAATACATAATGAACAAAAGGGCTGTTCCCCGGTGCTTGGGTTTGTCCCATGTTGATGCTTATAAATAGAGCATAACCACAACTGTGCTGAATGACTCGATGGACTCTGTTAGTAATCATCGCTAAATTGACTTGGTACACGTGATAGACCCGCATTTCGCATGGTTGCAAACGCAGAAATGGCAAACCAGCGTTAGAAGGTTGGAGCTGGCATGGCTGGCATGGATCGCAGCGGCGAACTAGATTCGTAGCAAAAGTTAAGAAGCCCAAAAACTGTACTCCATGTTCAATTCCTCGCCACGTCAGTGAAGAACTGTTCTCTGCTCTTCTAGTATCCTAGCACCACCTCATCACATGTGTCACGCGTCACGCGTACACACCGGAATTACACCACCGGCCCAGAACTGTGGCGTCCTGTTCTGCCATTTGTTTCTTTTTGCTCTTCTCGAGGATGCTAGAACTTGGCAAAAAATGGCCTGTGTACAGGCCCTCATGTCATCTCGTGAAGCTCGCACCACAGTTTTGGGAATATATAAGAGACTGAATTCTAAGCCATGAATTATTTTCACGTCCAACTAAAGTCCAACCTTTAATAATAATAGCCCCGGTCAGTTCCAACAACTTTCCAACCATTCAATTCAATTTTTGATTATAACATGACTTCCGATTCTACTCAACAATACGGATTTGGCACAAGAGCCATCCACGCTGGTGCTCCAATTGATCCACACACTGGTGCAGTTATTGAACCTATTTCATTGTCGACTACCTTTGCTCAATCCGAGCCATCCAAGCCAGTTGGTATCTACGAATACTCTCGTTCTGCTAATCCAAATAGAGACAACTTTGAGCAGGCCGTTGCATCTTTGGAAAACGCCAAGTATGCTCTCGGAATCTCTTCTGGATCTGCTGCCACCGCATTGATCATCCAATCCTTGGCCATCAACTCTCACATCATTTCTGGAGGTGATGTTTATGGAGGTACCCATCGTTATTTCACCAAAGTTGCCAACACACACGGTGTTGAAGCCACTTTTGTCAACGATTTAGGTAAAGACTTGGAAGCCAACCTTAGAGAAAACACCCGTTTGGTTTGGTTGGAAACTCCTTCTAACCCAACATTGTCTGTTACTGACATCTCAAAGGTTACCGAAATCTTGAAAAATCACGAAGCTAAGACTGGTAACAAGGTTGTGTTAGTTGTCGACAACACATTCTTGTCTCCATACGTTTCCAACCCATTGACTCACGGTGCCGATGTGGTTGTTCACTCTGTCACCAAGTACATCAATGGTCACTCTGATGTTGTCATGGGTGTCATTGCCACCAACAATGACAAATTGCATGACAGTTTCCGTTTCTTGCAAAATGCCATTGGTTCTGTCCCATCTCCATTTGACTCTTGGTTGGCCCATAGAGGTTTAAAAACATTACACTTGAGAGTTAGACAAGCTTCTACCACTGCCCAGAAGATTGCCGAGATCTTGGAAAGCCACCCATTGGTGTCCAAGGTCAACTACCCGGGTTTGAAGTCCCACCCTAACCACTCTGTTGTTGTCAGACAACACAGAGACGGTTTAGGAGGTGGTATGATTTCTTTCAGAATCAACGGTGGTGCCAACGCTGCTTCCGTATTCACTTCATCTACCAAGTTGTTCACCTTGGCCGAATCCTTAGGTGGTATTGAATCTTTGGTTGAAGTTCCTGCTATTATGACCCATGGTGGTATTCCAAAGGCAGAAAGAGAATCCAACGGTGTCTTTGATGACTTGGTCAGAGTATCCGTTGGTATTGAAGAAACCGATGACTTGGTTGAAGATATCAAACAAGCTTTAGAAAAGGCCGCTTCTGCTTAGATCATATGTATTAATATTTCCTTAATAAAATAATTATTTACGAAACGAAGAAAATAAAAGAATAAAGAAAGCTAGTTGTACGCTTTCCACTGTATGACTTTTATGATTCGCTAGCCCTAAATGAGAATAGAGTCGACGAGGATCGTATAATATTGAGTATGATAGCAAAGACAAAACCTAGAAATTTCTAAAAAATAAAGACTATCCTCTATGAGCATTTAAGATCCAACACCCTCTCACCATTATTACCCACGTCTTCAAGTTCTCAAACTGCTCCTGAAGCCCCACGGCCTTCTACTACTAGCTGCAAAAAAGTGCGATTGGTGGCGGTGTGGTCACGTGTTTTACTTCTATATAATCAAGCTACGCTGCCAGAGTGTCTTTTGGCAACAGTTACTTTTGTTTAATGAGACCAAGTGTATTAGGATTAGTATTAGTGATAGCCCTAGGAGTCGAATCGCTGATTGTCAATACTCAACAAGAGTTAATTTGTAATAATCCTGAAAATCCTCACGATTGTTATCCCAAGTTATTTGAACCAACGACAGAGTGGCAACTAATCAAGAAAGACCAAAATATCCCTGCCGGATTACACGTAAGATTAAACATCGATACGTTAGAAAGAGAAGCTAAGATCATGGATCCTTCAGAAGCTGAAAGCGAACAGGTTGGTCACGAATTAATTGTAACTGACGTACAGGTGGAAGACCAGGATTTGCAGCAACAAGTAGAGGAATTGCAAAGGAGGAAGATCCAGCAAAATATCGAAGATTTCCGTAGTAAAGAAAGAGCCAAGAAAGTACATCCTGATGAGCTAAACAACTTCCAAGGAGCCATCGACGAAATCGAACAATACGATGGAGATGTGGACAGGCTTGATCAAGCTTTGAATACATTAGATGAATTGAGTCACGATTTGGAATTTGGTGTAAAACTCACTGCCACTCCTCAAATATTCGATAGTTTCCAAAAGATTGTTGATTCTACGTCAAATTCAGATATTCACGAGAAGATCTACAGAATCATGGGTTCGGCCCTTCGTAATAACCCGGAAGCCGTAAACAACGTATTAAACGAATTTTCTGGAGACTACATCATTGAATTGTTTGGAAAGTTGTCCGAAAAGTCTGTTTCTGATGTAGTTCAAAAGAGGATTCTTGGCATCATCCAAGCCTTGAATCAAAACCCACATTTTAACATAAAGTATTTCAACGTCGAAAATGATTCAAACAACCAAGGAATCGTTCTTTTGTTGAAGAACTTTTCCAATTACGGTGAACAGACCAAATCTAGGTTGTTGGCCTTGTTTGAAGACATTCAATTGATCAAAATTAATAACCTTCAGAATGATAGAAGATCAGTCGAAAACTCAAATGACCCTGATTATCAGGTATCTAAATTTTTGCAAGAATCGTTCACTGAGAATAAAATTACATCCAAGGAACAATACAAGATCTTCTTCAACCTGTTGGGACAAATCCACTCGAACAATAAATCTTTAAAACCTTCAACAGATTTTTTAAACTGGTTATCAAAGGAAGTGGAAGTCAGGAGAGAGTATAAAAAAAGAGAAGATTATCCTGCTGAAGACGAACAGTTTGATTTAGAAATGTTGAAGGCTAGACACGAAATCTTTGGCAACCCCAAAGGACTAAGGAAGGCCATTGCTGATGAATTATAGTTATAAACATTAAATTTTAGATATTATAAATACAAGTGTATCAATATACATACTTAACGTGACGTAACGTAATATATATTAGGTTTAATTTATGTATTTTTGTGAATCAGCGTTGGATGACTTAATCGAACAAACCCATACCCATGTCATCGTCAGATTCTTCTTCTTCCTTAGCTTCTTCTTCAGCTGGGGCAGCGGCATCGGATGAAGCAGCGGCACCACCAGCAGATGGAGCAGCACCACCGGATGGAACAGATGATAATTTTTCGTTACCTTGGGCAATCAATTCTTCGACGTTCTTACCTTCGACTTCGGCTAATAATTGAGTGATCTTTTCTTCTTCAACTTCGATAGAAACTGATTCTAAAACAGCCTTAACATCAGCAGAGGATGGGGAAGTGTTACCGGCGTTGACCAATAATAAGTAAGCAGCTAAGTATTTCACTAAAATTGTTAGTATTTCATTATAATTTTCAATTTGGTAGATACGTCATTATTGTATTATCATGAATGGTATGTGGTATTTCTCCATAAAATTGGTAATTTCTGTAGCAATTCGAACTTGAATAAAAACATTTATGCACTTGGTGGTTGTAACAGTGTCCAATTTTACAATTATAACTCTTGTATCCTGGCAAATTAATGATTCAAAAATGCTAGTGGTCTTGTGAGCTATCTTAGGCCACATCCACGGGAATTTCTTAGGGCTTGTATTTCATTGATGATACAATTAATGATCTTACGTATCTCCATATCCGAACTTCACATACTATTTAATGTCTATGTATGTATAAGAATAACAACTGTGCGATAAATTCACTTTTCACTTCGCTATAGGCTTCGTTGAAAATTTTGATACTTCGCAGACAAAACTGGAAATAGTTTGAGCGCCGCGTGAGCGGGTGCTTCTAAGGGCTGAAACCCTAAACACAAAAAATGGTTGGCGCGCGTCCCAATATAGAAGCTGTGTTTGTAGCATTGAAGGACGCGAATTGATTTGTACTGTATACTTATGCTGTAGAACGAATTTCTTACAAATAGAACTGTTGAGATTGAGTATCTTCACTTTTGTTATTCTAGTCAAGTTTTTGTCATTTATTCATGGTATGCGGATATCGAATTGGTCGTATTTAAATGGTGCAATCAAGTTGTCATAATAATTTAAGGATACCTGATTGTTAGGAGTAATTCTAACAAGGTTAAAAAAACAATCTTGCTCTTGAAATAATGAATCAGAAATTCTTTTGACAATGCCAGGAAATATCTATCTTGTCGCCCCAAGAGTCTGGCTCGACTAGTGCGGGTTAGATATCATTTTGGTCCCAAAAGAAGAATGAAACTGTAGTAAAATGTTGATCAATACTCAAATGTAACTTCCTAGAACATCCTAGTACTCTGGTAGAAACACCTCTTACCTAAAAAGCGTTAGATAGCAAAGATGCATAATTATCAAATCAAACACATTAAGTAATTGATTATGTCACAAGATGGAAACAACAACAAAACTTCAAAGAGGTTCAGCACTAATTGATTCAGTGATCGAGCAAACGTGTGTGGCTCGGCTCCGAGTGACGTATGTAATACCCAAGATAACCCTTCGTTTACTTCTGTTGTTTTAGGGCCATGGTCAATAAAACCAAGTAAAAGGTACACACTTCACTATAGCTATATAATTCATTACTAATGACTGATCACCAGCATACATATTTAGTCAAAATCCAATGAAATGTCGAATCTATGTATTGATATTAATAGTTAGAATAGAAATTGGACTTATATAGATGAATTTGGTTAGCTAACAATTTTCGTATTCAGATGCTAGTCCATCGTCACTTTGTAGGTTACTTCTCAGGCACTTAAGGTCAAAATCAGCGGTAAGTACAACTTATTCATTGTAGATCACTCTTTAATCTCCATGATACCAATCTCGGTGTGAGTGGTCCTGCACACATACTGATTAATAGCTCTGTGTTGTATGCAGTGCGATTGGTATCACCAGGTATGGCGCTATAATGGCACTGGCTAATCACAGTACTTTACGTTGGGTTGAAGTATCTCCAATACATTTTTAAGATCTAAACATCAAGATGACTATCAAACCCTTTCCTTGTTTGTCGTCCAGCCAAGAATCCGAGTTATCGGAGCTCTTACAGCATTGGTCGTTGGCAAACGGATTAGTAATGTATCCACCTAATTTCAAGAAGTATAACGCTTCAATTGCTCCAACTACATTATTTCCGACTCCATTTCCTCGTAGTGCTTTTCAAAACGCAGTCGATGTTCAAAAGAATTTCAATGAATTATATGTCAATTTAGTTGCAAAAGAAAAAGAATGGTTAATTGACATAATTACTTTACTATCGAAATTTGATCATGAATTCACCGGCAAGTTGTTCGAGAGTTATAAAAAAGCAGTTAGTGCCAGTCCAAATGGACAATTGGTTCAACCTCTTTCATTGGGATTGTTTAGAAACGATTATATGGTCGACAATAAGTCGAATGATGGTAAACAAGTCGAAATTAAACAAATCGAATTTAATACCGTAAGTGTTTCGTTTGGAGCTCTTTCAACCAAAGTGAGTCAGTTACATCAATATCTTAACAAAACTGGAATTTATGGAGAAAAGAAATACTATGCAGACGATGAACTTCCTGAATCAAATTCTATAAATGAATTAGCTGAAGGTCTAGCTGAAGCTGACTATCATTATAACAACGAAGCAAAAGTTTCTCAAACTGTGATTTTGTTTATTGTTCAACCTAATGAAAGAAATTGCTTTGATCAAAGGCATATCGAGTATTCATTAGTTAATAACCATGGCATAACTTCAGTTAGGTTGACGCTTGAAGAAGTTAAGTCAAACGTAACTGTAACGGATAACAAACTATTTATTAGATCAACATCAGAAGAAGTATCAGTGGTATATTTTAGATCTGGATACGGGCCAAGTGACTATGAAGTTAACCCTGAATTAACATGGGAAGCAAGAGTGATTCTTGAACAAACAAAAGCAATTAAATGCCCTTCATTATTAACTCAATTATCAGGTTCAAAAAAGATTCAACAAATTTTGACTCAAAGAGAGGTTGTCAAAAAGTTCATACCGAGCATAAATGAACAGGATTTGTCCAAATTAGTATCGACTTTTGTTAACATATATCCCTTGGACAATTCGGAAAATGGAAAATTAGCAAAAAAACTAGCGTTTGAACAACCGCATAGATTTGTTTTAAAACCTCAAAGAGAAGGCGGTGGTAATAATATTTATAAGGAAAACATTCCTTCTTTCTTGAACAGTGTTGACGAAAAAGAATGGGATGCTTATATTCTTATGGAGTTGATAGATGCACCAACACATAAAAATAAAATTATTAGAAACGATGAAATTTTCAGCGAAGAGATCGTTTCTGAATTGGGAATCTTTGGAACCATTCTTTACAATGAAGAAAATGGAGAGATTCTTAGCAATAAGAATGCAGGTTGGTTATTAAGATCGAAATTTAGTAGCAGTGATGAAGGGGGAGTAGCAGCTGGTTTTGGATGTGTTGATACTATATATCTTTATTAATCATGTTTGACCTTCTCCGGTTCTTCAAGCAGTTGATTTTTATCAATTTCGATCATGTTTTCAACATTTGATTCTCGCTTTCTTCTAATTTGCTCTTGGTTCACTACCCATAGAGCAGAACCCAAGTTATTGGTGAACATGAAGAATATAAATAAGAATGGGATCGATTCTAAGACATTGGCTGCTATGCCAAAGCCAACATATGAACCAGGATTACCTCTATAAGCCTGTTCAATCTGTTTTTGATTATAACCTAATAGAACGAAGTATCTTGCTTGAGCCTGTAAACCTTTTGATGGCGCCTGAATTAATATGACCAAAACAGATCCAAATATAGGAATAGTACTCACCAATAGTAATATCAACGATTTGAGAATCACGTAAGGGTATTTGAATATCTGGGGAATAGATGCGAAAAACATGCCACATTTGACCAAGAATGGTACCTCATCGATAGATTTCAATTTCTGATCAATCAATAGATCATCGGCGAATTCTCTACTCAAGACGGCATCGAAAGTCACTTTTTGAACGTAAGGCATAAGAAAATTGGTCACCACAAATACCGCTACTATTCCTGATTGTTGTATGACGCTTATCCACACAGTCACGACAGCAAATGGCCCAGTTAATAAGGACCACACTATAGTCAGTATGGGAAAGAGTACGATGAAAGCTATAACATATACAATAAGAGTAAGAAGCATCTGAGGAAGATAAACCATTAGATAAAACTTCCACATTTCTGGATTTCTGAAACAGTAGTAAATCCCCTATAGATGTTAGCGTGTTGCCGAGTTTGTAAAACCGTGGTGATCAAGTGGTAATACATACGTAAAATGGGTAAAAGTAAGTTCCTTCTACTATAGTTTGAAACGGAAGGACCATTAACGCAGCAACATAATCAGAAACCGTATCGACAACGTAATCCATGATGTTTTGATATCGAAATAAATGTGGTGAAGAATAAAAATTGCTGCAAAAAAAGTATTTTTGAAATAAATAAGCGAAAAATAATGACTAAAAAGGATAAATGAATAGCTAAGCGACTTTTTAGAAATAGCATTCCGAGGGGATGAATCTCCGTCTTTATATAAGGGATTTACGATAGAATGATATTTACGACGATGGGAGGAATGGCATCATACCGAGGTGCAGTGATTGATATACTACTGATTGGAAGAATAACCATGCTGCTCGGGCTAAACTCATTACCGAATTCCGTTCTCGCGACTTACCAGAAAATTATGAGAATCAAATTAGAATGTCTCAGCAAAGTTCAATTCACCCTAACCCTTTTCAATCTCTGAAAATGGAGGAACATACAAAGGATCTGATATACGAAAAGGACGGATCTCGCATAATTCTTGATCCTGAAGAATGTGTTGAATGTATCCATTGCGGAAGTACCGCTCTTAAAAAAGAAATTCAATATGATTTAAAAATGGTTAGCATAAAAATCTTCTTCCTGTTCGTATTACTTATGTTGTGTTTTTTCTCCATTCCTGCTGAGGTTTATTTAGTCTCAAATTTAGATGGGATTGTATCAGAACAGTTCCTTCACTTATTCCAGCAATTATGATCCCCGGCTTCAAGAATTAGGACTGGCAAAGATACGTTTAGTCATTAAATCAGAGAGTAAAATTTGAACTAAGTTCTTGTGACAGTCACCTTGGCAAAATGTTCATTACAAAAAAATATTTTTCGCGTCTCTTTCATTACTGCTTATCAGTCATACGGACACAAATTCTCAATGAACACAGTATTTTTTGCCTTAGGTGGTGGTTTGGTGATTTCATCTCTCCTGTCGGTGATTTTACATGCGGGTCAACTCTAAGAGCATCCAAGCACTCTGATAAGAACTAGTAAAGTCAGAGTTCCCAAGAATGATGCTTAGTAGAAACAAGGTCCGCATTTGTTAGTCGAGTCGAATCAGAACAGTGTTCGCATTAACCTCGATATTAGAAAATTCAAGAAATTTGGTTTGACTGTTGACTGACGCATATGGACCCTTCCTTCTCGCTAGTGCAAATAATACGTCAATAACATGCAGTACGAATATCTGTTGGAATGTCTTGTCAATCTAAAATGGACAACTGAAATATAGATAGATCAACCGTACTTCTATCCATTTGTAATATTCTTGACCTAATTTTTTTTTCAGATAAGATGACGCTTTGCCTAAACCTCATAATGAATTATTAGGTTATGTAGTGTTGTTGGAAACATATTTATTTTTCCTTTTTAGTCAGTATTTTCACGTGAATATTCTCATCTCAATATTATTTTTTTACGAGAATCCTCGCACATGACCAGAATTGGAAGAAGGGGTTAGACAGTTTATTTGAATCATCAAAGGGGATTGATAATCATAACAATATATATAGATAAAGCAGACTTTATTTAAATTCACTAAACCGCGATGGAGCATTTCAAATATGATGATATAGAGAAGCAGAACTTAGAATATATAATTTATGGAGAAGAAACACCGGTTAATTCCGGGATGCATAATTTTTATTTAAATTGTGCTATATTGACGTTGGTCGTATTTTTGACGATGTGTGGAGTTTTGGGTAGTGTGATTGGTCGTAAAGAAAGACTAGCAAACATAGAAGCTGTAAATGGTCTACAGATCAATAGTGGAGCCAGGGAATTATTAGGGCCTGATTATTCAGAGGTTGATTCTTCGGAGCTAAATAACAAGGATAAATGGACGTGGTTTGGTGTTGGTGTTAGAATTGCGGTATTTATGATTAACTCAACAGGTGGTATAGTGATGAATTTTGCTATTATAGCCAGATCTCGAAAAGACTGGACCGGCCAACGAAGCTTGGCAGTCGGTATAGGCGGTTTAGTGATAGCAGGTGGTTCTACATTTATGACAGGATATCTCAGTGCTCAAACCGGGGTCCCAAAAACGGGCATGATCACAGGCGAAAAAAAAAGATAATATATAAGTCCTTGGTTTGAATTTGATTGTATGACTATGTATTTGAAGTCAAGAAACAACAAACATTAAAAAGTACAGTTCATACTATTTTTAATCGCAGATGATTTTCTTTGAAATTAATCTCCTGACCCCAAATCCGGATCTGCTAGATCCGTCCCGTATGTTATAGGACATAGTGCTAGCACTTGGGGAATTTAAAGAATCATACCAGTGTTAGATACTGTTCGAACTTGTTTTCAAGCATCCGGCCATATTTGCCGTTTTGTACCATATTTAGACTTTTGATAGCAATATATTTATACATAATTTGAATAGCTTGTAAATCGTCCTTAAAATGACATACAAGATTGCAGAAAACAATC
>JAJMGK010000009.1:0-351139 GCA_030575035.1 Suhomyces vadensis | reverse complement strand
GATACTCCATGATCATTATTCGAAATTGTGAAACCAGAACTTTGTTCAAATTTTAGCTTGGTTTACACAAAATCCATACTGCACCATCGAAGGGAACCGGGTCCTCGTTTGTTGACATCCAACCAAGACATGGTTTCTTATCGCCGATGGATCTTCAACCACATGTCCGTTCCACCTCCGCTTCCGGCCCGTGTGTAGTCTTTTATTTTTTTTGTCGAGTGATATATTTTTATTTTTGCATCAAAACTTAACCGAAGCGTACATTTTTCTAGCCTAGAGGAGGATGGCTGATAAATAAGTAACAGTAAAGATACCAAAAATACAATTTGTTTGTCGAATTGTTTTCTTTTGTTATTGTTGGAATTTATGTTTATTATTTAATCTGATTGATGTAAAATCAATATGTCATGATGCGTGAGGATCAGGTTCGTCTATAATAAAGTATCCTGACTGTTTGCTAAAAAATTCCTGCAACACGGAACATGATTCTTGCCATATCAGTAGGTCCTAGTTCGTATCTTTCCTTACGGCGGTTATTGGTGAAAAAATATTTGGATATGCTGATTGTTCGAATTAACGTTGCAACATGACACAAACACTTGCAACAGAAAAAAATCTTACACAACCAAGGCTCGTTCGCCAAAAGCTTCCGAAATTCACGAAATATGTTAAGGCACACAACTAACCATTTTACCTGATTAGATCCAAATTTATTTTCCCCATCATCAATCCATTTGGTATGCAAATTCTTTCCACTGTCCAGAACTGTTTGAAAGTTAAAAAAAAAGTTTTTGTCCAAACCTTCTCCCTCACAAGCAAGCCGTTCACAACCAGTTGCTTTTTCTTCTTGTTTGAAAATGATATTTTTGTTTCGAATATTTTCTTGAAGGCTTTTGTGTCATGACACTTTTGTGCCCCCAACCAGGTGTGGGTCTTTTTTTTCTCGCTCTAGCTATGATTTCGGCTCAAACCGAACGCACCAAAATACTGCGCGTGGGTTTCCACTACATCCAAATAAAATGTCTACGCTATTTCCGCTAAATCTTTGTGTGCAATACTGCCGCCTTCTTGCAGAATCTGGCTAAAGTCTGTAGCATAGCGACTTTTTTCTCGCTACATAGCGTCCTTCCTCAATCAAAGTTTAAACGCCCGGCGCTCTTCGTTCCAGCGCCACCTACCTAAAAAAAAATTCCCTTACTACCGCACTGTGCGGGTACCTGCTCACCAACATCTAAACTTCTCCAAATCCCCGTTCGTCCTCATCATCGATTCATCCCCTTCGTTCTTTCTGGCTTTAAATATTATTCGTTAGCTTACCTGTTATCTACCATAATTTATATCATCGTTTACTACTTGTGGATAACTGTATCATTATCTGGCTCAAGCCTTTTTCAACAATAGTTCATCTACATCTTGGGGTCAAACACTAGTTTTGTTAGTCCGATTTGATTCCCCATAAACTTCCAACGACATTCGCCGAATTTTTTAGAACTTTCTTATATTGTACCTGCTTATCGAGAGAGGATAGTCTAACCCAATCCTAAGCAATTTGACTGTTTGCTACAACAAGTCAACTACTTTCTATCCCATCCCATCATCCAAACTCACTCAGCCTAATCCTCCCCTTCCTAGCGTTAACCCCCTCGCTCCAACTAGGCTTGAACCCAATAATTTATGGGATCTTTCAGTCATTCTATATTCATTATCCTAAAGTTACATCTTCAACATGTCGTCAGATGAAAATTCGTCAAAAAGAACAAGAGCTTCTGGTGAAGTTCTTGACTACCTTCTTCAAGAATTCGACAAAAACCACAATCCAATCCCTGATCAAAGAAAGGAAATAAGTGAAAGAACCGGAATGTCCGAGAAGGCGGTTCGAATCTGGTTCCAAAACAGAAGAGCAAAGCTTCGAAAAGTTGAAAGAATGAGCTCTTCTTCCAGCAATATTCCCATGTCTAACTCCCACAAAAATCACAATTCAATCAACACCAATACTGGCAGTCACCATTCATCACGGTCCAACAGCTTGAGTTTGAACGACCACAATATCAGCCCTCAAAACCCAACCTCCGCAACTTCCATCAATTCCAACAACTACTTGTTGTCCAAAAACGACAAACATATTCCAATTGAAGTGAACGAAAAGTATTGTTTTATTGACTGTTCGTCGCTTTCGGTCGGCTCGTGGCAAAGAATAAAGTCTGGTTATCACGACGAACTAAGTCTTCGTAACAAATTCATAAATTTATCTCCTTTCACATTGAATAATGTGATGAATAGCGTTGATTTACTATTAATATTGTCCAAAAAGAACTCAGAAATCAACTACTTCTTCCTGGCAGTATTGAATAACTCCAAAATATTGTTCCGGGTGTTTTATCCCATTTCAAGTGTTATCACTTGTTCTTTATTGGATAATAATATAAATAAAGAGAGTAGTGAACTTCGTGTTAGCTTGAGCCATCAGCCCAAGTTCTCGGTGTATTTCTTCAATGGAATCAACTCCAATTCTAACCAATGGTCCATATGTGATGATTTCAGTGAAGGTCAACAAGTTAGTCAAGCATATTTCAACGAAGGTGGTAGCTCAATACCACATGTGTTGGTTGGTGTCAAAAACTCATTACAATACTTAAACTCCTATATATTGGAAAACCAACTCCAAAACCAACAACAAAAGCACCATCATCATCAACAACAATTACAACAGCAGCTCAACCTTGCGAATCCTAATTACTCTAATCCAACGCCCCCAGTATCAGTGCACGATGGTTCCAATTATCATATTGCCCATGGCTCAATTAATTTAATTGATGACAATCATGCGTCTGGTAACTTTCAATTCACTGCTGATGATTTAAATAATATTTGGGATGATGCTACTTCTTTAACATCCAATAAGTCCCACAACCACACTCCCCTTGGGCACACTTTTACTGGTACAACCACCGGGTCTGTATCAGCACATCCTCCAGTACATCAAAAGCATGCTTCAACCGGTTTAGTGGGATTTTCTCCTTTAACCAACTTTGATTCGGCCAATTCACCAAACTCTCTGAACAGCGGTGGCCATAATAATTATCACATTCATTTAACTGACGGTGAAGCTCCATTACATGAAGTTGACGCGGCTGATCACAATCCTCGCAGTAATTCGGGTAGCATAATCGATACCCCCAACAGTGTTTCATCGACGAGGAAGCGCTCTCATGCCAATTACTCCCATCATCATGTACATTCCAATAGTATTGCAACTTCAGGGGTTGAAGAAAATGGCGCATTGCATAATGGTACCTATGACGAAATGTTCAATAGTGGCAACACACCAGATTTCCTCCACAATTTAGGTGGAGAAACTGATCATCAAAGTGATAACAACAAGAGTAGACGTGATAATAGCTCCAGTGGAGAGTTTTCTAAAAATAATTCAAATAATGATTCAATTCATAGCAACATGAATAGTCCATCGATTAATGGTATTACCAACGATAATAATAATAATAAGAATAGCAATACCACCAACCATAAGAATGTCCATGCATACACGCACCAAGCTAATGGACACCATACTAATTCCTACGATATTTTAGGAACTGATGCTTTCAATGGAGACAATCACAATTCTCATCATCATTCACTCGATTTTGATTTCAATGGAAATTCAGAATTTAGTAACCCTGGCAATAAAAGTAGTCAAAATACTCCATTATCATCAATCGATCACATTGGTGGAGATGGTGCTAATAATTTTAATTCAAACGGTTCTGACTTGTCGGGATCTAATAATCCAAATACAGGTTCAGGAAATACCGATACGAACACTAATACGAATGGGAATACGAATGTGGATAGTTTTATTGATTTTGGTATATAATCAGAGAAGGAAAAACGAGAGATCCCTGGTTTTATCGTCCTTTACTGCAATTCATTACTTTCAGTTCCTGTTCTTAATTAAAATGAATCGAAGTCTTTTTTTTATCCGACGCCTTTCCAATCGGAAGCAGGAATTTCTCCTGTTCTTTCAACTCTTTACCTTTCGTATTATATTGATTCCTTTTTTGATTTCAGTTCTTGATAAAGATGAAGCTGGTAATTTTGCAATCTTCTAATGTATTTACTTATAAATTACTTAATGCATTTAATTTCAATTGAATATTCAACATGGTAGTTGACGAAATCTCAAACGAGCTAATTTTGTAGTTCCATATATGCGACATTTCTAATTCTCTGGGCTCATCATCACTTGGGTTAGAATAATGTTTGGTTTTGCTCGTCATGTTCAATTAGGAATTTTCTATACGGTTTCAACTTTTCGTCGTCTTTATGCAGAATTACTAAAAATTAACTGGAATAGCCAACCAAAAAAAAAACAAAGAATCCTTATGTGGTCCTAAGGGTTTCCCAAGGCTTCTAATATCGACCATACCAAGACTCCGTACGAATAATAACAAAGTATCACAAATTGTTCTTCAATCAGATTGTTCCTCATGCATATTTCATATTATTCATGTAACCCCGAATGTAAATCCGCTTTAGTGCGGATTTGACGTAGAAGAAATGTAACAGAAGGCTGTCTACAACCAATAAAATTGAGGCTTTTACAATCTAGCAGTATAATTGGAACAGCTTTATCTGCAAAACTTAAATGCTTGAATCAAGCCGATTGACTGAATGGCCAATCCATGTTTAATTTCTTATGCAAAACATTCCGGAACGAATAGTTTCTCTTAGAGACCCAAAATAAATGATGCCCCTTGTTCACAATCCGATTCAGTAAACTCCGCACAATATTATGATAACCGTGGATTCCCAAATATTGTACCATTAACTAACAAAATTCAGTCCTGGCAATGCATGTGTCAAAATCTAGTAACTTTAACCAAGAATCATTAGAATAGATTTGGGCGTTCACATACTGTTTCTTGTATAAACTGGTCATGATTGGTAACGGAATATTGCTCAAACGCCCGACCATCGGCCATCCCCTCCTTTCTACGACAATTAGCCTCGCCTAAGCCGATACAATTGAAAAAATATCGAAATTGCATTTTATAGCAGCGCAAGCATAAGAATCAACCACCAACCTTATTCTTTGTGTAATTGTCCTAAACTTCGAAAGAAAATAACCCCAGGCTATACCTGCCACCTGTTATTCCATTTAGATCCAAGCTTTGAGCGAGGCTTTGATGACAATCCTTAGCCTCTGACGACTGTGGGGATGAGAATGTAGTAGTAGATAGCTTGCTATCCATGACAAGAATTTTGAGCCGTTTGATGCAGCTACGTACAGCAACACTAATGCCCCAGCTCCGGGCTATCCTATCGTGGTTCTGGTCTACAGGTTTAATTTAGAGAACTGAGGCATTCCTTGACAAATATATGCTTAAACCAGGTGGAAAAAAAAGAGGAGCAGATGGCAAAATAGACATTAAAGTTGTAGTATATCTATGTAATGTAAAGCGGTTTTGCTCTGAGTCGCATAGTCTTGGAGTGTCTTTCAAGTGGTAAGACCGTTTTCTTGAGACTAAGCTTTCTGACCTGGCGCAAATTCAGGGCATTCCGTCTTGACAGTGAGGCTGATGAATCGTGCCAAGCAGGACCCTGGATATTTAACTATAGACAATGAAAGAAGCTTTTGCCCATGTGATTTTAAAATGGTTCGATAGAGTTTTTATCTACGATGTTCCAATTTTAAAAAATAGTAAAAATCCAACAATAACTATTCAAATTAACCCAAAAGTATATTTCATATTTTTTTGGCGGTTTTCAAGCATAATGTCCTGATCTGTGAAGTTTGTGTTCAAGCACATCGTTACTGGTCACTGTTGATTTTGGAAACAAGGAGTTACAAAGAACGGGCCACAAAGAACACTTCGGCTTGCAGCCGTTTCGATGCGCAGCCTGTGATTTTGCGACCGCTAGAAAATCGGACCAGATTGCCAAAATAATTTTTGCAGCTACAGCATTTTTTAAGCTTATCCAGACTATTTTAGTTTGTAATCAAAAGAGACGGTTGCAAGGGACGAGAACTAGGCTGTTCTGCATGAATAATGTGAATAATCAGACGCTAATGTACCTATTATGCATCCACTCCATATTTGCACGAGACTAATAGCTGTATTATGTTGCGTATTAGACTTTATACAATGAAATGCTAAGTCATTGATAGAGTTGAATCAATGATAACCAGGTCGCCTCGATTGGATATGCGACACCTCTAATGCTCCTGTGACTTTTATCTCCTTCTTGCTGAACCTTTAACGGCCGTCTGGTTTGTAAGTATGAATGAACGTGATTGTTCACGTGCTTCTTCCCGCGTGATCTACGACTTGGCCAAAATCTGAAACGGCCTATTCATCACCAGAAGCAGCCAAATGTGGAGTGGTCCAGGAATGTACAAACAACTCAAAAATGGGTCAGGGTTGATACGAGCGATAACTCCAATAAGAAGTATTTCGACCGTGCGTCCTGAACTAAGCTCGTTGCTTCCCAAAAAAAGAACGTTCAATAAAATCTTATTTGACAATGACAGTCAAATTTCGTACAACAAGATGATTCCAGTATTACATACTATTTATAAAAACCTCGATACTCCAGATGAAATAAAACTACCCAAATATGTAAAGAGTTACGATTTGATGATTTTCAAGACCGTTTTGGCCACTATCAGAAAAACCACCAACACAATCAACAACCATCTCCTCGCCTTGGAAAACGAACTTACAGAACAAGCAGCGGAATTGGGAGACAATGATGCAATATCCATCCTTGCATTCGAAACAATTGAAAAATACCTAAATAAGACAGACTCTTCTATTTCCAAGGAAGATTTTGTCTATGCCAACGAACTAGTTACTAAATTGACTGATATGAAGCATCCCTTGGTGTTCAAACTAGCAGGAGACATGGCTTTCAGAAAAGGTTATTACAACCAGGCTGAAAAATATTGGTTGGAATTCATCCAACTAGAGTCCAACACCGTTCAAGCCAGCCAGGTATATTCCAATCTTGGTATATATTACTTCAGTTATCGCACCCCGGGACCTGATTTAACCTTGGCCAAATACTACTTTGAAAAGAGTATCAAGTTTGGCGAGTTGGACGAGTTTATTGTGAAGTCACACTACTATCTCGGCCAGTTTTATTCAACCACCAGCCCATTAACAGCAAAGTATCACTGGGAAATCAGTGCCTCTCGTGGTCTTAAGGAAAGCTTTTCATCATTGGGATTTCTTGAAATGAACGTGTTCCAAGACTATTACAAGAGCATTGAGTGGTTCAAACTCGGTGTCGAGGCATCCAACGATTTGACGTGTATGATTGGCCAGTTTGACTGTTATTTGCGTTTAAACGACTTCAAGTCTGCATACGAAATGTTGACCAAACTAAGGACCCTCGAAGAGAAAATTGCCACACTCATGAGCTCCAAGAAGAATGTTCCTCAAGAGATGAGGGAATCGATGATGGTAAATAACGGATTGTTGACTGTTTTTTTCGCCAGTAGAAAACAGGATATTGACAAGTTGGCAAGCAAGATTGCATAGAATGTATATAGAATTTAATCTTGCGTCATACGACGGACGACCGCTCTTCAAAATTTAACTCGGATGTAAACCGTTCTTTTAAGGTCATGGGCTGTGTGTTTGATCGAAGCACAGACCGTTTGATGGAACTGCTGGAGCGCAACGGACTGACAGGATCTTCGTCCATTTCTTGTTCCTCTATGTCGCTAGTGACCTCCGTATCAGCTGTAGTATCTGGCTCGCCAAACCAGTAATGACTGCACGTCTGGTTTATATCAAATCTATCCCTGGTATCGACGACGAGGAGATTTGAAATCAAGTCGAGTGCCGAATCGTTGATGTCATCCCAGTATGGAGAATAAAAGGCATATTTACCCTGGAGAATCTGATCTTTCATGTTGGGAGGAGCCAACTCCTCACTGAATGGCGGAAACCCACACAAGCACACGTAGAGTAACACTCCTGTCAGCCACAAATCCACTTTGGTGGAGTAGTTTCTGTCGTTCTTCAAGATTTCTGGCGCAACATACGCAGGGGTGCCACACAAAGTATTGGTGAATTGAAGCTCTCCAATGAACTTGGCAAGTCCAAAATCAGCGATTTTGACAGTGACGTGGTACTCTTCTGGGTCCCACGGACCCGTTTGCTTTTGATTGGGCGAAGACCGAGGAATGATATCTAGCAAGATATTCTCTGGCTTAATATCACGATGAATGATGTTGTTCTTGTGCAAGTACTCCACGCCTGAAAGAAGCTGCTTGAAGATAGCTTTGGTTTCGTCCTGTCTCAACTTCAGCTTGTTGATGACTCTTTGAAAGAGTTCTCCGCTATTCATTTTTTCTAGTACCAAGTACGTGGTGACGGAGTTTTTACTTACAGGTTCAACATAGTGAGAAATGAACTTGACTATGTTGGGATGGTTGATTGACAAGAGCAAGTTCATTTCTTGTTGCAATTTCGAGTCGTTATTCTGGACGGATTGCTCATCAATGGACGCAGAGCTCCGGTTTGGGTGGAAGATTTTGACGGCCACAATGTCACCGTTGGACCGATCTCTGGCTTCTTTCACCACGGCGTAATGACCAGATCCAAGCTGGTTTCCAAGAATAAAATCATCGAAAAATGTCCTTCGATGGGTCTTTTTGGACTGTTCGTTGTGGACGGTTTCGTCCTCGAAAGAGTACCGAAATATGTAGGTGCCTCCTGTTTTGGCAAACACAATCTTGTCACCACTTTTAAGAATGGAGTTGGTGCCTTTACCCAAGATTTCATCGTTAACAAACACGCCATTGGAGCTTATGTCACTAATATATAGATACTCATGGTTGTTCTTGATGGTCAAGGTCAATTGGCAATGTTTAGACGAAACATCAGCACCAGATATTTTAATATCACAACTACTGCTTCTTCCAATTATAATTCCACTGCTTTTTCTTGGTATAAGTATATGTGGCAACCCAGGTTGGGAGTTGTAGAGCTTGGCTATGTTCTCATATCGCTGTACTTGTCTCTTAGAATACGGATCTTCTTGTGATGATTGTAACTGAAGTTAGTGGAGGCACTCAAAACGCGTTATCCCGTTATACTCACTCTCTTTCTACTTAACGACATCTTTGGTGCTAGATCAGAACAGTTTGTTTTGGTACAGCTCTATAGCTTGTATACGTTGTGGTGCATACACGTCCCGATAGCGAATATTCGGCCTGTACACGTGCAAATTGGACTTCCGGCCCCCTGGGTCATAAGGTCCACTCCCTGTGATACGTACTTCTATATCGGCAATTTGCTCAGAAAAAGGGCCAGCTTCAAAGTTTCGTATTGGTAACATATTCACATTAGCCGAATGGTCAATTAAAACTGACTGTACCAAGGGCACCCTTCTTTTTATATCCGGAAAGCGCACGTGCTATGGAGATCCGAGCAGACCGGAGTGAACAGATGGTTATATCCCTGGAAATTGTCCCTACAATTCAGATATAGACTATGGTCTATGAATCATGAGTTATCATGCAGTTTCTACTTATGCTACTTATTTCCAAGTATAGAGCTACCAATCAGCCTCTGCGTGTGGATGAAAAACTTTCCTGCAGATAGCCTGTCTTCATCTATACCGATATTTTGCCATAGAAGAGATGAAGGGTCAATCTGATATCAGCAACGAGAATTGGCTGGTTATTGATTAGCGTGAATGATATTCAGAACTGATAGCGTCCATATAAATGCAGCATAAGTTTTCTGCCGTGCATGAAATTTCGCAACCATTAGCAGTTGTGCCTGGGAACTGAGCAGGAAGCTAAACTACGACACGTATAAGCAGCGCAGCTTCCAAAAGTTTATATCAAA
Organism: Suhomyces vadensis; assembly: GCA_030575035.1. Classification (NCBI taxonomy): domain Eukaryota; kingdom Fungi; phylum Ascomycota; class Pichiomycetes; order Serinales; family Debaryomycetaceae; genus Suhomyces; species Suhomyces vadensis. Next base: position 341,273 of record JAJMGK010000009.1, on the reverse strand, counting down.
TAGAAATGAATACCAGACTTTTACTATAAGAGTGATTATAAACAATAAAGTGCCTTAATAATATGAGTGATATTTACCATTTTAAGGCTACGTACGATTTCTTATTTTTAATGCGTATAGTTCGTTATATTAGTGGACTATTATTATACCAATAAGCAGTTACAATATCCGTAATATCAAGTCATTGATGTCACCATTAGATAAAGCGGACGTATCAATGTCTAGCTTGCGTCTCAACCCCGAATAATCATTGATTTTTTTATACACCGAGGCCGTGCTGTGATCAACGGTAGCTAAAAAGTCCACTGATTGGTTAAGTCTAGCAAAGCTTGAGTTATTTTCATTTGAAAATTCGTTGCCCGAACCAAGATAAAGAGGTTTGGACAAGGCAATAACTATAAACTTTAAGTCCACCTTTAATTGAGCTACTCCAGGCTTGGTAAATTGATGGTTGGTGATGATGTACTCGTACAATATGCTTGATATCAAGGTGACGATTCTGTCGGTAATCATGTAGTAATCCAACTGCGACAAGCATTTGGACAATAATTCCATGTAACACGGAATTAAAGATACCAAAAGTCCCAAGCTGGTAGAAGGTTCCGGTTCAGATTCATTTTTGGAGTCCCAGCAGCTTGAATTGACGTAGTTTTTCAACGAGGCCCTGATTTCTTTCTTGAAAAACTCGTCGTACTTGCTCACAATCTTGGATGACAACTGCTCGAACTGAACTAGCGAAGAGTCCAATATCGTCAGGTCTTCACGGTGTAACTTGGCACTGAACAATTTGAATGTGTTCCAGAGTTGGATAAAGATAAGCTCCATGCTTCGCTGCTCCAATGAGTTCTGTATATACTTGGCCAGACAGTAGATTTGGGACAACGATTCAAGTGATCTAAGTCCCGAAGCAGTGGCGCTTTCCACCGAGACTTGTTCAGGATTGCTGGTGTTGCTGGCCAATCCACCCGGAATGAGCCCCATCATCTTGCTGTGGTTGTACGTCTCGGAGAACTTCTTGAACTGTTTGGTCAAGTGTTCACAGTATTCGTCTATCAACACTAGCTGGATGGTTGAAACGTACTTGAGTTGGTACTTGACTATACTCAAAGTCTGGAAGTGACTGGTGAGGTTGTCAAACAACTTGATAAGACTGTACGCCGAGTACGTTGGCTTCAACAAGAGTTTATGTACACCAGAGAGCTCCTGGTCGTGTGCCGTTCCGTAGTCATAGTCGATTTCCAAACTGTCCTTGCCAGACAAGATCTCGCTCTTGAAGCGCTTGTTGGCCAATTCCTTTTCGAATATCAACCAGTTGTTCACGGCGGAATGCTCATCACCTCCACGTATGAATACATCTCCCGTGAGCCCAGTCCATTTTTTGGTAGGAGCCTGGTTAAAGTCAACAATGTAGGGGTTGTACTGATAGGTACTACGAATGCGTTGGTCAAGCGACGAAAGCTCGAATATCAAGTGGGTCAAAAGCCGGCCGCTTCTTTCGTAATTGGCAGAAGCCTCGGGTCCCTGTACACGTACTGCGGAGCCCAGGTTAGTTTCTACGTTTTTGTTTAACACCTTGATCATAGACAACGTTTTCAAACGCAACGGCCAAAGCAAGGTGGTGATGACCTCGTACTCGGAAATTCTGTTAAGTGGCTCAAAGAGGTTTCCTATGACCAAAATGATGCTCTGCAAGTTTTCCGCCAAGAAAGTCTCGATAAAGTTGAATGCCCATTCTGGTTTTGAGATCTTGTTGGTTTCTTTATTGGGGGTGTTGAAATGGTAGTTAAACCGAGTGATAATGGGCCCGAGCAAGATATCAAGCGCCCACCAAGTTTCGGGATACAGAGGAGTGTTGATGATGGCTTGGAGACCGATCAACTGCCCCAATTTCGCTTCCAACTGGGTGGTGCTGGAGGACGAAAAGTTTATACCGCCTTTGGTAAACCACTTGTTTTCGCTGATTATCTTGACAAGAGCCGCTTGCAATTCTCCACGACGTTGATCGATGTTGTTTTGAAGACTGGTGGTTAGCGTCTGCGTTATCTGGTTTGTAAGCGTGCTGTTGGTGGTTTCATGCCGGAAGGTATCGATTTCAACCGCAAGGGATGCTAGCTCTTCCACACCCATTTCAGACTCCAAACGTTGCTGTATGGCTTGTGCAGCCCTTATAAGCTCAATGTAGTTCTTTGTTTGTAATTTGGTGCTCAATTGCGTCCGCAACTTGATCAACACTTCCACCTCTCCAAATCGCTGGATCTGCTGGTCAATCACGTTTATAGATTTCTGGGGCAGATCTTGGGCCAACGTGGCGGTCAAAGTGTCCAATAGATCCTGAAGACTGTGATTTAGCAACTCATCATCAGTTTGGTCGCTCTGGATGTTCTCCTGTGATTCTTGTCCATTGACCTTGGCTTCAGAAATGCTTCTGATGGTTGATTTCACCGCTTCTAGCTCCGACACCCGTGTATCGATGGTGCTCAAATCTTCAACCGCTCCAAAGTTGAGATTTATGTAGTCTGTGCCCATGATAATGCAATCAATAGCTCTGGTTATACCGTATACCAACTAGTTGATGTTAACAGTTGGTCCTGGTCCAACCTGGGTACACGTTGCTAACATGTAAATCACCCCCGGCAAATTTGCATGTTATCCACGACAAAAAAAATTTCAAAACTGGCGGCGTAAATTGAAAGTTTTGGTTAGTTGTCAGGAAGTATTAAGGACAGTGAAAGATTACAATGCAGGCACCTGTTGTATATATGAACACATCTACCGAGAGGCAGACCGGGCGTCAAGCCCAAATCTCGAATATCACTGCAGCCAAAGCTGTGGCCGATATTATCCGTACCTGTTTGGGACCTAAAGCGATGTTGAAAATGTTGTTGGATCCCATGGGAGGAATTGTTTTGACTAACGATGGACATGCCATTTTACGTGAAATTGATGTCAGTCATCCTGCTGCCAAGTCCATGATCGAATTAAGTAGAACCCAAGACGAAGAGGTTGGTGACGGTACCACCACCGTGATTATATTGGCAGGAGAGATTTTGGCTCAAACATTCCCATACATTGAAAAGAACATCCATCCGGTTATTATCATCCAAGCTTTGAAACGTGCATTGTCCGATGCATTGGAAATCATCCATCAAGTTTCCGTGCCAGTTGATACCGAGAACGAAGCAGCCATGCTTAAGCTTATCGGGGCCTCGATCGGTACCAAGTACGTTCACAAATGGTCTAAGAAGATGTGTGAATTGTCCCTCAAGGCTGTCAGAACCGTGTCGATCCAAAATGGCAGCTACAAGGAAATCGACGTCAAGAGATATGCCAGAATCGAAAAGATACCCGGTGGAGAAGTCACCGACAGTGAAGTATTGGACGGAATCTTATTAAATAAAGACGTGACCCATCCAAAAATGAGAAGACGTATTGAAACCCCCAGAATCATATTGTTGGACTGTCCATTGGAATATAAGAAGGGTGAATCCCAGACCAATATAGAAATCACCAAGGAAGAAGATTGGAACAGAATTTTACAAATCGAAGAAGAACAAGTCAAGTTGATTTGTGACCAGATCTTGGAATTTAAGCCTGATTTGGTTATAACTGAAAAGGGGGTCAGTGACTTGGCGCAACATTACTTATTAAAGGGTGGAGTCACTGCTTTAAGAAGAGTCAAAAAATCAGATAATAATAGAATTGCCCGTGCCACCGGAGCCACCATTGTTAATAGAATTGAAGATTTGAAGGAATCTGACATAGGTACCAAGTGTGGATTGTTCAAGGTGGAATTAATCGGCGATGAATACTTCACATACTTGGTTGAATGTGAAAAGCCTCAAGCTTGTACTGTTATTTTAAGAGGACCATCCAAGGATATTTTAAATGAAATCGAAAGAAACTTGCATGATGCTATGGCCGTCACGCGTAATGTTATGTTCGAACCTTCATTGTCACCAGGAGGAGGAGCCACTGAAATGGCAGTCAGTGTAAAATTATCAGAAAAGGCAAAGACTATCGAGGGAATTGCCCAATGGCCATACCAAGCAGTTGCTGATGCATTCGAAGTGATTCCAAGAACCTTGATTCAAAACTGCGGTGGAAACCCAATCAAAATCTTATCACAATTGCGTGCCAAACATGCTCAAGGATTACATACATTTGGTATAGATGGAGATTTAGGTAAGGTGGTTGATATGAACGACTATGGAATCTGGGAGCCCGAAGTCATCAAGCAACAGTCAATCAAGACTGGTATCGAGAGTGCATGTTTGTTGTTGAGAGTTGATGATATCGTTAGTGGAGTTAGACAGCAATAAGTATAATGAAAATGTACACTACATAAAGACAACAGAAAGTGTAGAAAACAGAACATGTAGAAAAAGTAGACTTGGGATGGTTTAGATTCAAACCCAGGAAGCCAATGTACCATCAATAAGTAAACACGCCAATGCTTCGCCCGCTAGACTACACAACAAAAGTGCTCGGACTTGCCGCAAACCTCATTTACGGCGAAATCGGTGTGCGTCAAATTGCGCCAGGTCAGTATTTTACTGAACAGCCAGGCCACGGGCAAGACCAAGCAACCATAGCAAGGGCCACAGGAGAGAAAGGGCAGCCAGTAGCAGAATGGTGTAGACCTCCCAAGCAATAGTAAGCCATATGCAATACAAAAGCAACGGAAACCAAGCCTGCAACAAAGTTGCTGCGCAAGCCCAATAGGTCAAATAGGTCAATTAGCACTAAATATGACACGGCAAAAACATCCATTTGAGGTACGATGCCAAACAACGTCCGAGCAGGCCAGACTGCGGCCGTAAACCATAGGCGAAACCAAAGAACCAAAACTTCTCGTACCATCAATACAAGGCATTGCAATGATTCCCAACCAGCCCTTATCTCCAACACCTCTACTGCATCAGCCGGTTAACGGCCATTTATCCTTCCTCTATTATACCCAAGATCGGTCTTTGTTCGCAGGGCCTGTTCGAGAAACAAAGTTCCTGGCATGCACACAGCACCGCTGCGAAACCATGTTTACAACCTTCCCGATTGGGGATGGATTTCAGGTGAGGCAAAGTGGAGGTGATAGTTTGAAGGATCTGAAAGTTTTTGATAGTAAGATATTCATCAATTGATATTCTCACAGTTCAAACCTAGCAGGCTCCTTAACGGTTCGAGTATCGTTGGAGCCATTTGAAATTAATTTGCATTCGTCCATTTGTCAAACTGCCCAAACTACCAATTCCTAACCGCACAAAAAATAAATCATCGAGGTAAACACCAAGGAACCTTAAAAAAAATAGATCAATTCAGTAGTTGTGTTAAACAAGTCGATTAATTCCATATGCCAATACCTCAACCACCGTTCAAAGCCAAAACCAAGGTCTCTTGGGCCGGAGAAGAAGACGGTGACTTGGGATTTATTGAAAATGAGATCATCGAAGTGTACTCCATTGTTGATGAGAGTTGGTGGAGTGGCCGATTAAGAAGAAACAAGGCCGAAGGAATATTTCCTCGAGACTATGTCGAAGTCATTGCTGAATCACAGCACACGTTGCCCCATTCGGCTTCGGCTGCTTCATTAACCACTCCAAAACAGGGTACTCCAAAGAATTCCAGTAAAGCTGGGACTCCCACTCATGGTGGGTGGCCACTGGCAAACCAGGCCAAAATCCTGCCCAAACGTCAGCAGCAACCACAAAATTACCCTCTGGACATGTCGTATGACTATGATGAAGACGTCAGCTACGATTACATTGATGCCAGAAAGTCCAATCCCAAAAAGGTAAGGTCAGCCAACAAGCTAGTCAGTTCCACCAACCATCCAAAGCATAAGCATATCAGCTATCAGCAGCAAGAGGAGTTGTTGAGAGAAAGAGAACGAGAAATCGAGAATTTCAAGTTGATCCAACAACAACAGAACTACCATCTTAAAAAATCCCAGCAGGACCAAAAGAGAGCCACTCTCGTTGATTATCGCCAAGAAGGTTATGGCAGTCCGGAATACTATTCTTCTAAAACCAAATCCAAGTCTAGGCCCCAATCACAACTCTACGGAGCCAACGACCCAAGCTTGGGCTACCACAAGTCTCATTCGTTCAACGATGTTTCCAATATTCCTGGAGGTAAAGCATCTGCATTGTTCAACAACCAAACCGTCGAAAGTTTCAGCCCTGAACATTCGCCGCAGCCTAAGCAAAGATTGAAAACATACCATGACGACGAAGTGGACGAGTATGACGAAATCGTCACCAAGAGAGCCCAGTTGGAATTGGAATTGCAACAATTGAAACAGTTGGAAAGATCAACTCAAAAGAGAAGATCCAAGATCGGATCTTCCCCGGCACCAGTATCTGGTGCTCCAGCGAACAAGTTTGAACTCTACGACCCTTCCACCAACTCCAGCTACGTTTCCGAAGATATTCTTTCGTCCAAGAAGAACTATCATTCCCGTGAAGACCTTGGAAAAAAGTTGACCAAACACATAAGCCACGATGAAGAACAGGACTACGAGATTGGCAGACCCGTTTCACCCAAACCACCTCCACCTCCCAAGCATAACACCCCAATCAAATCATTTAATTATCAAGATGAATTGGATCCTATTCCAAGGGACAATTCATATAATCAATTGTCTAGAGACCAAAGATACTATGGAGGAGGCAATGGGAAAGTTCCGTTTGATGCCGATGATTTTAAGTTTTCTGGAAGTGGCACTGGTCCCAATGCCAATGGCAAAGTCGGTCCGTTAACTGATGAGGAGATCTTTAAGCTCTCAACCCTTCAGCAAGAAGAACTTAAAAACTCAATCAAGTCCCTACAGAGTGATGTACTTAATCTTTCAGAACTTAGTGCTACGTCGGCAGGTTCATTTATAAGACATAAATATGAAAGAGAATTAATGAAGTCTCAAAACCAGGGTTTGGATATGCAACAAGAACGGCTTAACAATCTCAATCTTTACAATGAAGACGAAACCAAGCAGCTAGTTGATTCTGTTTTTCAGGATAAAAAGAAACAAAACATATTTAAAAAGCTATTGAGTAACAACAAAAAAGACCCCTCCAGCACTAATTTAATAGAACGAAAACTTCAGCAGGAGGACGAAATTGATTGGGGTACGTTGAAGTTTGATATTAATAGAATGAATTCGTTGACGTCTCACGATAAGCAATTGAGGACTAGACGAATTGTCAAAGAGGAAGGTAATCTTATCATCAAGCCCCTCGATTACATCTCAGAAATTAACACCAACGAAGTTATTGGCGAGATTCCTGATGAAAATATTATCAATGATGAAATTGAATATTACAAGGCAGATTTTGGTCGTAACCTGGCAAAGATCGATCACTTTATGGAAAATTACAACTACTCGTCTGATTTAAACGAGTTGATATCTGATATAAGTGTCAAGTTTAATGCATCAAAAATCCAACAGATTAGATGCATTTTGATCCATATGTGTAAATTTCATATTATTGAAGAGCCAAGCCAGATCAGCCAAACCAAACCAAAGTTAAACGAAATTTTAATTAAAGGTGAAGCTACGATTTATCAACTTAATTACTTGTTCAAAAAAATATTAGATGCTCTTAGAATTCCTTCGGAGATAATTCTTGGATTTTGGAAAAAGCCAAATGAGTTTTATCACAACGAACATTATATCATTAATCATTGTTGGATATCTATCTTGCATGATCAGCAATTTTTCATGATTGATTTGTTCTGCTTTAAAAATGGAGGTGTTTGCAATATCAGAAAGCATCCACGTGAATTCAATGAATATTATTTCTTGACAAAACCTTTGAATATGGTTTCCACTCATATTCCTTCTATTGTTGATTTACAACATGTGATTCCACCAATTGATCAAAACGTTACATTTTATTTACCAAGAGTCTATTCTGGGTTTTACAAGAGTAATTTAAGTTTCAGGAACTTCAACAATGCTCTTACAAGATTGAAGGATTTGGAATTCTTTGAGTTGGAATTAAATGTCCCTGTTGATATTGAACTATTTAGTTTGATCAAGACTTCGAAAGTTACTACCAATGAACTTAGTTTGTGTCAAATCTATTGGGTTAATAACAACAGGATTGCCAAGATTAAGGCTATTTTACCAGAGAATGAAAACATTGGAGTGTTACAAATCTTCTCAGGTCCAAAGGGATTGCAAAAACATTTTGATAACGTTCATGAATTGTCAATTGTTATTCCGCTTTATCATTCTGGAACTTACAAAGCATGTAAATTTGTTCCGAGGTTCCCTACGGTACAAAGCCAAAATAATGATTTATATATCAAACATCCGCAAACCAACAAGATTGTGGTTAAAAACTCGTACATTTTTGAAGTTTTACAATATCCATCAATGGGATTAAATAGTGGTTCAGGGATCATGAACCAAGATTTTAAAATCGTAATTGAGTCCCCATCAGGAAAATACTTTAAACTATTGAAAGATGATCCATCCAAACCATTCGGATCCTATGAGAGTAATATTAAATGTCAAGAAGTAGGATTATATCGAGGTTTAGTTATTGGTGATAGTGGTAATAGTTGGTACGTCTTTGCACAATGGGAATGTGTAGCTGGACTGGTAGCCAACTAAGGACCAACTATTTGCCATGGCCACTCATGCCTGCTTGTATGATCTGAATGGAATTTTTTTGTCTTTATTTTTATCATGTCTGCTTTTCCTTGTTACTGTTAATTGTTTGTTCCAGCCCTAGACATTAGTGCTACCAATTCACCATATATTTGCATTTAGAGAGTTTTTGACATAATATGTCAACATAAATAATCACTAATCCTCGTCTCAATACACGTTTGCATACCATTACTGTAATAGTAGATAAACTTGCTGTGCTACTGAGAACATCCAGTGACAACAGTAATAGCGATAGAAATAGCGATAGAAATAGCGAGTGAAATAGCGAGTGAAATAGCGAGTGAAATAGCGAGAAATAGCGACCCTGATAAATGGCTAAATAACTTTCAGTGATAATACCAACAGCCAGCAGTACTGAACTAGAAACCGGTTGGCACATAAGTAAGAATTAAACATTATATACTCGGGAATAGACGAGAATCAATCGTTCACATATTATTCGTAATCATCAATCCAAGTCTCTTTCCGCACTCTGGTAATTCTGGCGGCGATGTACGCGAGATTCTGGTGCCAGAACTCATCGCGCCTCGCTAGATCTACACAAGTTCAAGACGAAAGTACCAGGCAGACATGACTCAGAATAGTGTAGCTAGCACTAGCACCAAGACAAGTGCACCTCCTTCACTCAAGTATTCCAAGGAGAAAAAGGTAGGTGAAGGTACCTATGCCGTTGTCTACCTTGGTAATCAAATCTCAACAAAGCGTAAGATTGCAATCAAAGAAATCAAGACCGGTTTATTCAAAGATGGGTTGGATATGTCAGCGCTAAGAGAAGTGAAATATCTTCAGGAATTGAAACATATCAATGTGATTGAGCTAATTGATGTGTTTTCCACTAGCAACAATCTCAATTTAGTGCTAGAGTTTTTGCCGTGTGATCTTGAAGTACTCATAAAAGATACGTCAATAGTGTTCAAATCGTCTGATATCAAGTCATGGTTGCTCATGACTCTTCGTGGGATTCACCATTGTCACCGTAACTTCATATTGCACCGGGATTTGAAACCCAACAACTTGCTTCTTGCTCCCGACGGCCAGTTGAAATTGGCCGATTTTGGTTTGGCAAGATCTTTGGGGAACGCCAACGAGGACTTGACGTCTAATGTGGTGACAAGATGGTACAGAGCGCCCGAACTCTTGTTTGGAGCCAAACATTACACTGCAGCTATCGATATATGGTCCGTGGGTATTATATTTGCCGAACTAATGCTTAGAACCGCCTATTTACCTGGCAAAGATGATGTGGAACAACTAGATGTTACATTTCGAGCATTGGGAACTCCTACAGAACAAATATGGCCTAATGTGTCTATGTTACCGATGTATAATGCATTGAGAGTATATCCTCCACCGTCAAGACAAGAGTTGCGAAACCGATTCAGTGCAGCAACAGAAAAGGCCCTTGACTTGTTGATACTAATGACCCAGTTAGATCCCAGTAGAAGGTGTGATCTGACGCAAGCATTGCTCCATGACTTTTTCTTGGAGTCTCCCAGACCAACGGACCCAGAAGATTTGCCCAAAAAGAAAGAAAAGAGGTCCCGCGAGGAGGAAGACGAAGACGCAAAGAGAATCAAGATCTAGATGAACAATGGTATATATTACGCACGTACTCACCTATTGCCCACGATGCAGTCAAACCGGGACTCTCGATTCCCACCAAGTTTACAAACCCGGGAAACCCATCTTCTTCTCGAATGATGAAGTCAGCAAACTGTTTTTTGTTATCAGCAGCCGAAAGAAGCTTGGGTCTGACTCCTGAGTACGAAGGAATCAATGTGCCCTGTTCTACTAATGGGAAGTAGGTTTTGACAGCTTTGGTGGCCGCCTCGATATTATGAGAGCTTGGAGCGTAGTTTATGTTGGAGGCATCGTCAATATCGAGCCATTCCAAATCAGGGCCGAATTTTAACTGGCCTCCCAAATCAAACGTCAAGTGAGTCCCTAGAGATGATGCGTTGGGGTTGGGGCACGGATAGATCAATTTGTCGGTGATTCTCGACGTCGAGAGTGGTTTATGGGACTGAAACGTAAAATAAGTTCCTTTGGCAAAATAGCTTTTAAAGTGTCTATCTACGGGCAACAAGAGGTTAGAAACCTTTTGTGCATGTAATCCAGCAGCATTGACGACATTATCGGCGGTGATTTCAAAGATTTGACCGGATGAAGTGTCCTCGATTTCCAATGTATAATTGGGCGTACCTTGGTTAAACTGGAGATTGGATACTTTGGAATTAAATCCAATTGTTCCGCCTGAATTTTCATATGACCCTTGATAAAACAATGTTAAATCATGGGCAGATATGATCCCGGTGGTGGGACTCTCCAAGGCACCATACTTGGCCCGGATGTTGGGTAAAAGATCGTGAGCTCTAGAAGCAGAGATAAACATAACTTCCACTTGGTTAAGACGTGAATTATGCGCTAGCTTTTCCAAATATTCAGCTTCTGCCTCGTCTTGTGCAACAACCCATTTCCCACATCTCTGTAGTCCCACTGGTAAATTGCCCTTATCCCATTCTCTATATAGTCTGTTTTTGCCCGCAATACACAATTTACCCTTGAGACTATCCTGAGGATAATACAACCCAGCATGGATGACTTCTGAGTTTCTAGAAGTGGTTTCCTGAGCCAATTCCCCGTGCTGTTCCACCAATAGCACGCTATTGCCTGGCACCGATTGCAATTCTGCCCCAATGGCAGTCCCCACCACTCCGCCGCCAATCACGACGTGTGAGAACTCAGAACCCAACAGAATCGCAGAATGGAAGGCTCTACGAGCTCCGACGCCGCCAATTGCACTTTTAACGACTTTAAACGCAAGAACCATCTTGCGGTCTATCTCCTACTAGCTGTGGCAATAGTCAAAGTAGGTCGCTAACCATGGCACGTGACACGGTCTTGTGGCAAGATGCATCTGGGCGAAGGCTAGGGTGGACTATAGATTAGAGTAAGCTATAATAGCTAAATCATGATTAAAGAGCTAAATAAAGTCTATTTCCCAAGTGCGGTTGGACTGTTTCCGCCTGGTGGGTTATGGGGAAGTTATGAAAATTAATGCCTGTAATGGTGGGACTCGTCGCAGGGCCAAAATAATTAATCCAGATCGGGAAAATTTCAGTAGTTTTACGAGCCTTTTCGGCTAAATCAACACCACCACCACTGAGTTGCCAGCTGTCGGAACCATCTGTAGTCGCAGATACGCCAACCATAAAGTCAAATTTAATACGCCAGGCTGAGTAAAAGAGATCATATACATTTACTGCTACAGCTTCTCCATGTTCTTCAATCTATATTCTGTTACGCATTCGTCTATCGTCTATCGTCTATCGTCTATCGTCAATCGTCTAGTCGCATCCCCCAAATCCAACCTTAGAAAATATGAAATATGGTTGCCTTGTCCTGTAGTGCGTGCTATTTGATGGCAAGTGTTAATGGTTAACTGTACCTCTTATTGCCTGTAGTACACTTTTGCCCCACGCTGCTTGTTTTATTTAAGTTTGGATTTGGGTTTATTTTCTCTTTAAGTTTATTTTCTAGTTGGTTAATTTGTTCGTATTTTCTATACTCGCCTTATTCATTGCATTGTGCGCTCGCCTTATTCTCTCGCGTTATTTTGAAGATTTCACTCAAGTTTGTTCAGTCTCACTCTCACCTCATTCGTCGTCAGCTCGTCTGCTACCAACAAACTTTACACCAAGCATGGTCTACACCCTCTCGTTAGTTCTCCACCTCTCCTCTATTTACGCTTACCACTTCCCCTAGATCTCGGGAAGTCATCACAACTCTATTGCGGACCGACGCTATTTAATCGTGGCCTACCTGACCGTAGTCTACTCGTCCACCGTTTAGCGCTTGCAGGATTGTACAAAAGGAGTAAACTGTGCCAAAAAAAAATCCGTTCCGTTAAAAATTTAGATTGGACAAAAATTAATTTTTAGGGATATTTCACCAAGAAAAGACGAGTGGATCATTAATAGACAACCTCAGATTCTACGACCAACCTCTTCAAAAATCATACGTTAATCTTAACTACTCAAGGGAAACTATAGAACTCGTCATCAATTGAAATAAACCCATCGATCTCTTTCCACATATCATTTGTTCTTTTTTACAAGCTATCCAAAAAAAATTCCACATAAGCGATTTTAGCATAGCCCTAAATATATCTTCCACTAGCATCTTAACACCCACCAATTAATAATGAGAAGTATCAAATCTGTTGTTGTTGGAGATGGTGGAGTCGGTAAAACTTGTTTGTTAATCTCCTACACCACCAATACATTCCCAAATGATTACATCCCAACCGTCTTTGATAACTATTCAGCCTCCGTCATGATTGATGGCGAACCTATTAAGTTAGGTTTATGGGATACTGCAGGTCAGGCTGAATATGACCGTTTAAGACCATTATCTTATCCTCAAACAGAAATCTTCTTATGTTGTTTCTCAGTAATAAGTCCTGATTCATTCCATAACGTCAAGTCCAAATGGATACCTGAAATCTTACACCACTCACCAAAGAATATTTTGATTTTGTTAATTGGTACCAAAACTGATTTAAGAGATGACTTGCATATCTTGGACGAATTAGCCGAAAGAAACAACAAGCCTGTCACCATTGAACAAGGCAACAAGTTGGCAAAAGAATCCGGCGCTGTGAAATACATGGAATGTTCCGCTGCTACACAAGTAGGTGTCAAAGAGATCTTTGATTACGCCATAAGAGCCGTTTTGGACCCCCCTACTAAGAGCAATAATGACTATGCCAATAATGACTCTTCTGCGGTAGGTGTTCCTGGTAGTTCCAAGTCGAACGTTAATAACGCAGGTCCAAACAAAACCGTCAGAAAAAGAAAAGCCAGAAAGACTAGATGTGTTATTTTATAAGCTCTTCCTTCCTCAAATCTTGGTATTGAAATACATAAAATACACTTGGTCGTTTTCATCTATTTTCAATCTCTGTTCTGTACTTATTAATGTCTACACCTTATTAATCTTTTGTTCTTTATTTCATCTGATCTTCTTTAATCAACTACCTTATTTTTCTTGCCTGTTTTCTGATAGTATACTTTGGTCAATTTCTTCACAAGCGATCAAATTGTTTTTGTTTATTGCATGATTTACCTATTTTTCAGTCATAAATATTCTTATAGTCAATAAAAAACCTTATATTTCTACCGCTTGTAAAGCTACTGAAATAAAACTCTCTACTAAATTAATTAGTTGCTGTGGTAAACATCAGTCCGTGTTCCTTTTAAAATTCCCAAGCAAGCATTGCTATTCAAGTATTGTGTCTCCAGTTATCGTAAGCATCGACACTGAGCCACCACGATTTCTCAGGTAAATCTGAATAGACTAAGGTGATGAGGGAATCCAGTTAACGTTCCACCATGACAGTATAGCGATAACCTGGAGCAGTGTCGTGAAGTTCACACTTCTTAAAACAACTCTTTCAAAATCCTATATCTATTTTCGCCATACTATTGAACACCCCTTTTCATCAAAAACACTAGCTGTCAATCCAGATGGATTAGTCAATTTGTATCCTCGGCCTTCTTTAATAATAATGACTACTATCTTACTGGTAGCCGATACTTGTCTATTCATTGGTTTGAAACTGCAAAAATAAATGCAAAAAATATCGCAATCATAAAGAAGCTTTATGAAGTGAAAGAGATCATAAATTGAATTTGCCTGTACTGCTTTTTCTCGTTGTATATCAGTCGTTACTATTTTAGCAGTTCTTTAATCGAGTTTCCTAATTGCATAGCTTATTTTTTTTTGCCTCTAATATAAATGGTAGTTTTCTTGACAGAAGCATGGCCTTCAACTCTAAGCACTGGCTGCCATGCTATTAGCTTCTTGAACAGAGCGATGTGTAATTGGAGCAATTGTATTTGGAGGTCGGTCCAAATATCTGAGAACTTTACCTTCCAAGTCCTTTAGAGATGGTGATGGTTTCGGTAATTATACTACTAATTAAATTATTCTGTTATTCTAGAATTTCTCAGTGGTGCATGTCCAGCTAAAATCTGTATCTATAAGGAAGAGCATGTACGATTTCATACTCAATTCCCCTTTTATCAAGTTTGTTTGGACCAAACAGATTACTCTGGATCGAGTTGGTTTGAATCGACTTTTTTTCAATTTTATAATTGTATCAATTATTCATTGATGTTTTTAGTTAAAATAATGGGATGCATTCCGGGGTTTATATATCACTCAATTATCCGTTGATGGGCGAGCGAAAGATTTTTTAACCATAGTTTATACTTCGTTCGATAATATCCACTGTTAAAAAACAGCAAGTAATGTGATTTTGTACACGGCAGAATTGCAGAATTTAATTTATAGTTTATTGAGATCTGCATTGAATTGGAGCAAAAAAGAAGAGACCTTATAGGCTGCAAAACAGCAGATCTTGTTTTTGAGATAATCAATGCAGTAGCATTCAACAGATATCAACCATCAACGGTGTAGTGCCGACGACGAGTTTCCTTAAGAGCTATACCAACCATCTCTACGTTTGAAAGCAGGTTCAAGAACAAATATCGCATCTAGAGTGCTTGTTTATTAGCTCTCTATTTTTCTTAAAATTACATAGCATAGCAGATGCCGATGAAAGTTTCTGTCAATTAAGTACCAAACTTTTCGTATTCCTAATTTTCGAAAATATGTGAAAAATAGAAGTTATCTTCTCAAACATCTTAGCATTGAGCAATCCTCTCAGGTTGAATATTAATAAGGTTCATGGAATTCCTCACCACTTCACTTCGTCAAAAGCTTTGACGAGATTAATTATGCGTCTTGAAAATAATCAAATAAGATCCTAAATCGATAAAATTTCTGCAGCTATTAACTTTCCCAAATAGTCAGCTTCCTATATAGATAGACGATTATGTAATCGGCTGCAAATTTCCCGATGCCTCTAAATGTATTTTGCAATCTGCATGATGTATTAAACAGACTTCATTCGATATTTCAGAAGTACGCCTAATTAGATACAATAAGAACCTCGACGATTAGTATCATATTTATCATTGGGCTCCGGTATAGGTCAAAGCGCATCTTCTAGAAACCCGCAACATCCTGCATTCCTCTTTCAGTTCAGATTAATCATTTTGTTCACGACTCAGAAATATTGCCGAAAACAGAGAAGTTGCATATACCGGCTTCTATTCTAATGGTCGTTGGCATTAGATTGGTCAATGCATAACTAAATTGTGTGCATTTTCATTTGATTAATACTCTTTATTCCCATGTGATACAGATATTTACAAATAATGTGTTACTCAAATACTTTATAGTCTATCAATCTAAAGTTTAATTTGTTGAGGAACAACCTTTGTTTCCACATCCTTTTCGTATTTATTCTCTTCGTCAGCTCTGCTAAAGGTATTGTAACCCCAGTTATTTGGAGTGTAGAACGTATCTCTCTCATATGGAGTTAATGGAGTGCCATCATGAATTCTTTGTGGTAAATCTGGGTTGGAAATGTAGTATCTTGAAAATCCAACCAAAGTACGTCCACCTTGTGCATCCTTTAACAAAGTTTTAAACGCAGGAGCATCGTAGGTATAGTTACCACTTCTCAAGATGATACCCTTCCACACTTCCGAAACAAATTCATTGGTTCCGAAATCTGCAGTATCCTTTCTATCGCTAACACCATTGACTCTTGGTTCGACAACAGAAACGTATGCTAACTTGTCACCTCTATCAGCCCTTCTTTGTAACTCGTGTAATATATATCCGAATGTGGTGTATGGGTGTACTTCATCACCAATAGATTTTATACCTTGAACTGAAGCCCATGGCGACAATCTAATTGCCAATTTGTCAGCACCAATAACTGTAATCAAGTGGTCAATTAACTCTAAAACAAATCTAGCTCTGTTTTCGATGGATCCACCGTATTTGTCAGTTCTTTGATTTGAAACTGGATGCAAAAATTGGTCCAAAAAGTACCCATGAGCACCATGAAGCTCGAAATAGTCAAAACCGGCCTCGATGGCATTCTTGGCAGCTTTCGTATAGGTGTTGTAAATTAAATCGTGAATTTCTTTTTCTGTAATTGCTCTAATTGGGTTACCGGCAGCAATAGCAGATTTTTCGGAATCCGCACTATGGTATATAGCAGATGGACCGACAAAGTCTTGACCAGCTTCCTTTAAAACCTGTGGATTAGCAGTTCTACCTAAGAACCATGCTTGCATACCAATAAAAGAACCATTCTTGTGTACTTGTTCGATGACTTTACTCCATGCCTTGACATGGTTGTCCGCCCAAATACCTGGAACATTCCTCATTCCTCCAGCAGCTTCAGAAACGAAGGTAGCTTCGGTAATAACAAAGGAGCCTGGAACTTTGGTTCTGTCATCGTAATATTTCACGTTCAAATCAGATGGTGTGTGGTCTGGTAAAGCTCTCAATCTAGTAGAAGGAGCGTATACGATCTTGTGTTTAAGTTCATTTTTACCAACTTGAACTGGTTCGAAGACGATGGTATCCTTTAAGGGGTTAATTGAAACTGACATTATGTTAATAGTTATGATAAGTCTGTACCTTGCACTAAAGTTGACGAACACTTGATTTAAATAGTTTTCAGCATTCTAATTGTGAGCACTGTGGCTCGGCTCAAGACCCTATCTCCCTGCGAAAGCCAAATTCAAATTAATAAGCCACCGGATTAATAAGGCACTAAATTTAGGAAACCATAAACTATTAGCTAGTAGCAATTAATGTCACCGATACTGCATTCAGAACGCTTCGCGCAGTGCAATACTCCAAAATATCGTTTCTGACTTACATTTCCATGGAAACTGGCACTGCTTACAAAAGCTTTTAGATATCCCCGTAAGTTCGACTATCTCCGAGGACTATTTTCTGCAGCATGTCCCAAGGCTAATTTTCGTCGAAATAACCTCTTATATAAGCAACTCGCACATAAAATGTCCTCGGCTTATTTCTTTAGCTATCGTGACTTAACTGAAGGTCGCACTTTACTAAGCTTTAGATACCCGTAAGTATAATCAAACCTTCTTTATGTAAACATAGTTCGATGAGATGACAAAAAGTAGAACGGCTTTATATTTTGCGTCAATTTCTACTCGGCAAGAAAAAATCTTGATTAGAGTAGATTTGAGACACAGCACATTTTTTCTGTATTCCGAGAAACTCGGTTTATTTCACTCAAAAAAAATACCTCGAGCCGATCCGACTTCCTGAGTAATGCAAGATCCGGTTACTAATAATATCGGCAAGTACAGATTAACATGCTTGATACATTTGTACTAACACAGTCATAGATTCGCCTTAGTTATATTATTCTCTGTACTGAAACTTCATTCAAATTTCGTTTGTTCCAAATTGATAATGGATTACACAGATTGAGCTTACTTGCTTCCAGATTCAAATTCAGCTTTCTGTAATAAAAGCATAGTTAAAACATTAGTAAAGTATACAAGTCCGTCTTTTCAAGGCGTGCTTCTATTTCTTCAGAAATTGTGTAGGTATGAAGTTTAACTGGTTTTAAATCAAGTCGGACTTCGATCGCTACTTAAAAAGGGATTTAGTGGTTCTTGCGGAAAGTCTCAATTTAAATAGGCTGTGTCGACTAGTGTTCGATTTTCTCACAACGCATAGCTAATGAGCTTGTACCATAGAGATCTCGGCTGAATGCCGTTGTTGTGGTACATCTCTTTCGACTAGGGTTGATTCAAGACAAAGGTTACATAAAAGATCAGCGATATCTCGACTGACTCTATTAACAAAATACAGTATTTATCACTTCTATCTAAAATAAAATAGGTTGAGGAACAACCTTTGTTTCCACGTCCTTTTCGTATTTAGTGTCTTCGTCAGCTCTGCTAAAGGTATTGTAACCCCAGTTGTTTGGAGTGTAAAACGTATCTCTCTCATATGGAGTTAATGGAGTGCCATCATGAATTCTTTGTGGTAAATCTGGGTTGGAAATGTAGTATCTTGAAAACCCAACCAAAGTACGTCCACCTTGCGCATCCTTCAACAACGTTTTGAAGTTAGGAGCATCGTAGGTGTAGTTGCCACTTCTCAAAATGATACCTTTCCACACATCTGAAATAAAATCATTGCTTCCAAATTCGTCAATGCTAGTTCTATCAATAACACCATTGACTCTTGGTTCAACAACAGAAACGTATGCTAACTTGTCACCTCTGTCAGCTCTTTTTTGTAACTCGTGAAAGATATATCCATACGTCGTATACGGATGGATTGCATCACCTACCGATTTAATACCTTGAAATGTTGCCCATGGTGATAATCTAATGGCTAACCGCTCAGCACCTATGACTTTAGTTAACTGATCAATTAGTTCTAATACAAATCTAGCTCTATTCTCAATTGTTCCGCCATACTTGTCAGTTCTCGTGTTTGAAGCTGGGTGCAAAAACTGGTCTAAAAAGTATCCGTGAGCGCCATGAAGCTCAAAATAGTCAAACCCAGCTTCAATAGCATTCCTAGCTGCTTTGGTGTATGTGTTATAAATCAAATTGTGGATTTCTTCTTCAGTGACTTCCCTGATAGGATTTTCAGCAGCAATTGCAGCATTTTCTTTTTCTTCAGAATAATAGATGGCGGATGGGCCAATGTAGTCTTGACCGGCTTCCTTTAAAACTTGGGGGTCCGCGGCTCTTCCTAAAAACCATGCTTGCATACTAATAAAAGAACCATTCTTGTGCACTTGTTCAGTAACTTTACTCCAAGCTTTAACATGATCCTCAGACCAAATACCTGGAACATGTTTCATTCCTCCTGCAGCTTTAGAAACGAAAGTTCCCTCCGTAATAACAAGGGAGCCTGGAAATTTGGTTCTGTCGTTGTAATACTTAACATTCAAGTCGGAAGGCGTATGGTCCGGTAAAGCTCTCAATCTAGTAGAAGGTGCAAATACGATTTTGTGCTTAAGTCGGTTCGTACCAACTTGAATTGAATCAAAAATTCTGGTGGTTTTTAAAGGGACAATTGCAACTGACATTCGCCTGGATCTTAAAGGAATTTAGAAAGATTTGTCTAGTATAGTTTATATAGTTCACATGGTTTATATAGTTTACATGGTTTATATAGTTTACCGGGTTTTGAATTTGCAACTTTGTGGCTTGCTACGGGATTTCTAACCTTATTGTCAATTTCAGAATGCTCCCAATTTAAATGCTGTCTATTAATAAGCGAAACATGCTAGTAATTACACAATCCGGGGGCCCCTGATTGTCGAATAATCTCTCTCAAGCTTTTTTTCTATTGTGATATTCCCTTATATGTGTTGTCCAATTCCCCTATTATTCATGGATAAGCCCATCCTAAATGAGCTCTACCCTCCCTAGGAAAATGCACATGTGCGCCTATAATTTATCTTGAGGTTAATTTTCATATACGTACCTCAGGTTTATTTCAGCCTTGAACGTTGATTTGTTGAATTTCAGAATCATCTGCATACGGTAGTAGGCATTTTGAGTCGATTGTTTTCCTATCTTTATGGCCCTGTGTAATTCAAATAAAAAATGGATAGAAGAACCGAGAGGCCATTTGGGTTACATAGGCGGTGGCTGTTGCTGGTATCCACACGCTCTCCTATTCATTCGGCAATGGGAGCAGAAGCTAAATTGGTAGCGGATTAAAAGATTCTGATTACTCGCGTATATTAATTTTTGCGAACTTGCTTAGCTGATGTAACTCAGGAATCTATGTAAATGTAATTGTAATTTTACCTCAGCAATTCTAAGTGTAAACTCTCTAAGTCAACTAGTCGAATGAGATTTTCTTTAGGTTTCTTCTAACTAATAAATCATCGATTATGTTCTGCATTTAATACTTTAAATTCTCTAAATTCCTATTTCTTTTCCGATTCTATTTGACTCAACATTCTTGTCAAAAACGATTTCTTTTCCGGCTCTATTAAAAGTGTTATAGCCCCAGTTGTCCTGGGAGTAGAAAGTATCCCTGTCATAAGGGGTAAGGGAAATTCCATCGTGAAGTCTTTGTGGCAAATCAGGATTTGAAAGGTAGTATCTTGAGAACCCGACTAAGGTACGATGGCCCTGGATATCGTTTAATAAGGTCTTAAAAGATGGTGCATCGTAAGAGTAACTTCCACTTCTCAAGAATACACCCTTCCATATTGAAAGGGCAAAATCATTACTACCAAATTGTTCATCCTCTGATTTATCTATGCTTACATTAACTCTTGGTTCAACAATTGAAACATAGGCAAGTTTTTGACCCTCATTTGCCCTCTTCTGTAACTCGTGCAAAATGTAACTGTAGGTAGTAACTGGGTGAATTTCATCATTGATTGATAAAATTCCTTGACGTGTAGTCCAGGGGGACAATCTCACGGCAAGTCTATCAGCACCTACAACTTTAGTTAATTGATCAACCAATTCTAACAAGAATCTAGCCCTATTTTCAACTGATCCACCGTAATTGTCATTTCTCTGGTTTGAGACTGGGTGCAAAAACTGATCTAAGAAGTATCCATGAGCACTGTGAATTTCAAAGTAGTCAAAGCCAGCTTCAATAGCATTCTTGGCAGCATTGGTATATGTGGTGTAAATTAGCTCCTTTATTTCTTCGACAGTAACAGCATGAAGAGAATTATTAGCCTCAATCGCAGCTTTTTCAGATTCTTTGTCGATATATATAGCAGATGGAGCAATAAACTTCTGTCCACTTTTTTTTAATACAGAAGGGTCTGCAACTCTACCCAAGAACCACCCTTGAAGTCCGATGAAAGCACCATTGTTGTGTGCTTCGTCTGTAATCTTTTTCCATCCCTTAATGTGCTTTTTATTCCATATTCCTGGAACATGATCAAGTCCACCAGCACCTTCAGAAACAAAAGTTCCTTCGACTATAACATACGAACCAGGTATTTTGGTTCTTTCACTGTAATATTCATAATTTAAATCTGATGGAGTATGGTCGGGTAATGATCTTACTCTTGTAGAAGGGGCGAATACAACTTTGTGAGCAAGTTTGTTCCTACCGACTTGAATCGGTTCGAAAACTTCCGTATCCTTTAATGCATTAATTTGGACTGACATTATTTATTACTGTTGGCCATAAACATAATAATAACTTATTTTAAGTCTTATTTATAGGACAGTCTTGCTGTCATTCTAATTGAAGCCACAGCTGGTATAAGAGATGCGACGCCTATAATTCCTAAAGTGGCAATTTGCGACCGAGCATTTATTTTTCCGAAGCGAAGTTTTGAAAATGAAAGCTTCTCATTAATAATCAATTCGCCAAACCGAAAAAGGAAACATAATATCATTGGGATTTATTTCGTTGCAATCAACAAGCTTCTTATTTCTATATTAATACTAATAAATTTACAAAAAAAAGAACCTACTATTTAAGGAAAAGTGATCTCTTTAGCTGACTTTTTTGATTCCAAATCTTGATCAAAATGATTGTTCTCACCTGCTCTATTGAACGTATTATAACCCCAATTAGACTGACCATAGAAGGTAGTTCTATCGTATGGGTTTAAAGGATAACCATTTTTGAGTTTTTCAGGCAAATCTGGATTAGAAGTATAGTCTCTGGCAAAAGCAAATAAGGTGCGACCGTTTTCAACTTCACTCAACAAAGCAGTAAAGTTTGAGGTATCGTGCCCGTATCCACCAGCCCTGATGATGGTTCCTTTCCAGATATCATAAAAGAAATCGTTAGATCCTGGAAGTTGAGGATCCAGCTCATCACCTTGTAATGCAGCTCTTGGCTCTACTAGAGAGACATATGCCACTTGGTTTCCTTCCTTGGCTCTTTTCTGCAACTCATGGGCAATATAGCTGAAGGTGGTAAGTGGGTGAACAAGATCTTCAACGGATAAGATACCTTGGAAAGTTGACCAAGGTGACAACCTGACTCCGATCTTGTCGGCACCAATCACCTCTATCAAGTGATCAAGTAATTCAAAAAAAAACCTTGCTCTATTTTCAATAGAGCCTCCGTATTTGTCAGTTCTGACATTTGTACACGGATGCCAAAATTGGTCCAAAAGGTAGCCATTTGCACCGTGAAGTTCAAAATAATCAAATCCGGCCTTCATGGCATTTTTAGCAGCATTAGTATAAGTTTCGAAGACATATTCATGTAGCTCCTGTTCAGACAATTCTCTAATCGGGTTTCCGGCTGCAATAGCTAATTTTTCCGACTCTTCACTTTCGTACTTAGTTGAGGGTCCAACTAAATCGAGGCCCAAACCTTTCAAGAATTTAGGGTCGGCAACTCTTCCACAAGCCCATGATTGAAGACTAATGAAAGATCCATTACCATGAACTTTTTTAGTAATTTCACTCCAAGCCTTGATGTGGTTACCACTCCAGATACCTGGGGTATTTGAATATCCGCTCGCCCCCTGAGAAATAGCAGTAGCTTCGGTGATTAAAAGTGAACCGCGAACTTTGGATCTATCATCATAGAACTGAAGATTCAAGTCTGAAGGAGTATGATCACTCAATGCTCTGAATCTAGTGGAAGGAGCAAGAACAATTCTGTGAGCAAGTTGATTCTTTCCTACAGTAATTGATTCGAAGACGGGGGTGTTTTTTAAGGCTTTAGTTGAGATAGACATATTTGTGATAGACAGAATAATGGTTAGTATAGTAGTCGTTTAGTTGATGTATTGAATAGTTCTGTGACTTTATATACCAAACACAGGGCTGCTCTGCGCTAACATATATCTCCATGTGTCAGTATTCAACAAAGTTCTTTTTAGTTTGCCATCTGATAATTAATTGTCCGTGCTGACGAATTGCTGCAAAAAAAACTTAACGTAAGCTCAAGATATCAAACACGGTGCCGACTTTCGGATTATTTTAGCTTTGTTCGAAATCCAAAGTATGTTCCGCTCTCCTTCATTTACAAGACCACAATTCGTAAGCAATGATGGTTTAAGATGGTTCAAGATTTTACAAAAGAGGTTCATTACTAAGATTTTGATTGTTAGTCTCGCTTCCAGCAGAAAGCAAGCTAAACAAAGAACAACTCAGCAGATTATGGTGACACACAAGGGCCTGATTACAAATTAGTTATTCCCATAATCGGTGAAGCTAGAAGCCGTGCCTGGTATCTTCATTGACGCTATAGTGGTTACGCTACTTATTTGATTCTGCACCGCCGCGCGGTGAACTTCCGGTTTGTCAAATCGGATATACCCGCAATCGGATCGATCAAGAATTACTAATGTATACCAGTCGAAGCTGGTTTCAGGTGAAATCACCAAGTTACTATAAGTGCCGTGTCTATTAGATACCTAATTATAATTATTTCATTAATGCTGCTCTCGATGGATGTACGCCAGAAGTTGCAGCCTTTCTAGATTCTTTTTTCTTTTCCTCCTCGGATTTTTCCTTGGTAATTCTGGTTCTTCTCTCCTCCAACAAGACTTCGTTTTTGTCCTTCAACTTGGCCAATCTGGTTTCCGAGTTACCGCCTCCACCAACGGTCAACTCAACATTGATTTTACGATTACGCAAAACAGAGTGGTGCATTTTCAAAGCAAGTTCCATCTTACTCTGTATTTCCTTGGTATCGTTGTCGAATTCCATAAACGCTATGCCTTTATCTTGTCTTATTCTGAATCTGTCAGGATTACTATTTTTGAAGTGCGCCACAAGCTCAGCTTGTTGGATATCATACGGTAAATTACCGATGAAAAGAATAAATCTAGGACCTTTTCCCCCATTTACGGCTTTACCTTTCTTACCTCTTCTGGTTTTTCTCTTCTTTGGTTGAGACTCATCGGTGGCATTGTTATCACCCTCCTTTTTGTCGGGCGATGGTTCGGTAGACTCTTCTTCTAACGGTCTCTTCTTGGCATTTTTTTCTTCGTCTCTTTCTTCCTTGGTCTTCTTTTGCTTGAACTCCAAAGCCTTTTGTTGCTTTTTGGATAACTTCTCTTCTACCATCGTTGTTAAGTCAATGTCTCTTCCCCATTGATGCCATAAAAATTACCTCAACCAAATAATCGCGATGCGATCACGTGCGTTTCATCATCACTGACAATACCCATTAATTATATACCTCAATGGGGCGCCGGGGCTGTTCCAGCTATATTTATCCCTCAGAATATAAATCCCTCGTTGGTTCAGTGTGTTGCGGATTAAAACCAAATTGAATTCCATGAAAAGAAACAGATAGTCAACTAAACATGGATAGCAAAATAAGGATCAACTTTAGTCGTAGTCCTACGGCTTCCAAGTATAACAAGAATAGCCATAGTGCCAATAATTCTCGTGGTGCCAAACCAACTGATTCTCGATCTAGATCTAGACTGCCTTTTAGCAACCAAGCATCGGGATCTCCTTTTAAAAATAACCATATGGGATCAGGAAATTTGGGTAATAGCAGTCGTGATATTAGAGAGAGATCGATCGAAAGATCGACGGAAAAGTATCAAAAATCTACATTATACAGCAAAGAGCATCCTTCGGTACAAGATCTTCCACTTCTGAACACTTCTTACAACAATCTGATTAAACTTCCTCAGTATCAACAGGAGCAAGATGGCCGGGGCCGTACACGTGCGCGGGACGTAGCAGAGACAGCCAAGAAGAGAGGAGCCGATATCGCCGTGAACAATCGAGAACGTAGAGAATCGGTTGAGAGCATGGAAGGAGGAGACGATATGGTTTCGCTAATGGGATTTGGAGGTTTTGGGTCGACTAAAGGTAAGCATGTGGATGGGGCCAAAGGAGGTGCTATTAAACATGACACCAAGACCAACTTTAGACAGTATATGAACCGGAACAAGGGATTCAATCGTCCATTGTCTCCAGGAAGATAGAACAAATAAGATCAAGTTTAATACATGTCATCTAATGAGTAACTTTTGACAGTGTCTAATAATTAGACAAGACTATAAAGAGATGCAATTATGACGACAGTAAAAGTAATAAAGATGATAGTGACAGATTTAATACATCGAGTACTAGATAGAATTGGAACAGGTGTAGGATACTGACTATGGTGGAGTCTAATATGATACTTGTAGTACAAGATCATATCTTGTGAACCGATTATCTAGTGATGTTTATCTGGTAACTAATAAAAAAACTATTTAAACCATTATTCTTCGTGCAGCCATCATTCAATAATAATGGCTCTGTATGAGTTCGTTACTACTGTCCTCGCAATATCAACCAGCATTGTATCTAGAGTTCCGCTTCTACTGTGACTTCATCTAAAGAACTCTACGAAACCTTTATTCTCTGCTACATTCTATTGTACAATACTATTCTGCCATATATCTTTCTTCTTATTTATTCTAGATATACTTAGAGTGCTCTTGCAACAACTCTTCGTGCTTGGCTCTAAGCTCGGAATAGGCTTGGGATACTTTGTCTAATTTGTCTTGCAATGCACTAGAGTCTACTGTAGTTACCGAAGTATTGATGTTTGACAAATTGGAAAACTCCAATTCTTCGTTGGCTTTCTGACCAAGCCATTGGTCAAATTCAATATCCTGGTCGTCGAGCAGGCTCGGTATTTCCAAGTAAAGCTGGTGGTCAATGGGTTCTCCGCTGATCAACACACGTTTCAATTGAGGCAAAAGACGGTGCTTCTTGTCGTTCTTGGAAGAAATACCAAGTGAAGTGTTGAGTGCTTCTGCAGGGGTGGTGTTGACATTGATGTAAGAAATGGCCGAGTTGCATGGAGTGAAAGCCTTAACGACTTGACGAGTTACTACGTTAGCCGCAAACACCCTACCCACCGAATCTCCTGAGATGATATTGGTACCGTCAAAAGAGACTTTGATTTGAGTGACTGAAATATCGGCCGCAGACTCGACGGTTTTCTTCTGTGACGATCCAAGCACGTTCGAACCACTTCCTAGTCTTTGCTGATGGTGTACAAACAGATTCTTGAGCTCTGGATCGTTTTCAAGGGTCACTATCTTATTGTTTCCCCCAACACTCTCCAAAACTTGTGAGGCAGGGTTAATTTTATATAATGGGATGGTTCTGATGATTCCGTTAGAAAGTCCGGCATAAATCAGTCTGTTTGCAGGGTCCAAGGCCACACACTCCACAGGATGAGACAGCACAAACGTGGTCAACAATGTCTTGGTTACCACGTCGTAGACTCTGATGGTTCCATCTCTGGAGCCAGTAACTAATCGTAAATCATTAATAATTCCTGAGGATGACAATTTGACCGAAGTGACAGGCAAAGTGTTATCAGTGATGGAGTAGTAAGGTTTTATGTTTCTTTCTTGGTCTTCATTCAAGGTATAAGCGGAAATCAAGTCAGTTACTCTCCATACCATACAACGGGCATCGAGACCTGAAGTCACCAAGAATGTTCCGCATTTGGAAAATTCCACCGATACAACCAGCTGGTAATGAGCATCTTTGACACATAACAAGTTACCTGAAGAAATTTCCCAAATGTAAAGCTTGCCTGACTTAGAGCCGGCTGCTAATAACCAAGGCACTCTAAAGGATGGAAGATTATGCGACGAATGGGACGATTGGGATGGCTGGTCACACGAAGCTAAACAAACCATTTCTTCTGGAACAGGAAGCTTTTGATCCGAAGCCTCCTTTCCCCATGACCAAGACGTTAAAAGCGACTTACCCTTGGAAGCAGCGATCAATCTTTCACCCTTACCACTGCCTGTCAAGACTGCACCATTGATGGGACAGTCGGCATTTCTGAACATAGCATGTTGTTGAGACGAATTCGAAGAGGTGGCCACAGCAAACAGTTCCTGCGAATGCTTGTCTCCAGCAGCTCCCTGAGCTATATAGAACACTGATTCCTCCATAGTCGACGTGGTGGATGGTAGCGATTTTTCAGCTGGAGCCGATGAGCTTGTACCAAGCGATGCGTTACGTAAGCAGAGCGATTCTGGGGCGACACGTCTTGAGGTGGGCGCAAAGGGTAAAGGACAAGGCGAAGAACAAAAGGCAAGAAGACAACCAGACACGATGCCGGTTGATTTTCTTACAAGTGTGCTTTACGAAGGTACACTGGTGATTCCTGGATGGGACTACATCAAAACATACGGGCCCGTGGCGCTCACGGTGGCCGGGATCAAGTACTATTTTAGTGGTGCCACCAATACGTGGGAACGAGACATGCACGGAAAGGTGTTTATAGTTACAGGCGGGACTGCTGGAGTAGGAGCCGATATTGTGTATGATTTGGCTACTAAAGGAGCTCAAATCATCTTATTGGTGAGATCTACAGAAGATATCTGGGTGGTTGATTTTGTCCAAGACTTGCGTGAAAGCACCAACAACTTTATGATTTATGCCGAGCAGTGCGATTTGGCGTCACTCTGGTCAGTGAGACAATTTGCTACCAAATGGCTAGACAATCAACCCCCAAGAAGATTGGATGGTGTGGTGTGTTGTGCGGCGGAAATGATTCCGCGGGGCAAGTCTCGCCAGATTACCGACGACGGTGTCGAGAGGCAAATGGGGATCAATTACTTGGCCAACTTCCACTTGTTGACGTTATTGGGACCATCACTTCGGGTTCAACCACCGGATCGTGATGTAAGGGTGATTATGGCTACATGTCTGTCGCAAGCTGCTGGAGTGATAAACAACCAGGATTTACTCTGGCAAAAGACACCTTATCCTTCGGGCCAGCCGTGGAGGGTGCATGGAACCTCCAAGCTATTATTGGGTTTATTTGCGCGCGAGTACCAGAAGAGGTTGTCACTCTACGAGCGTAAGGACAAGGCTCCGTGCAATGTTCGGATCAACATGGCAAATCCCGGTATAATGAGAACACCATCCACCCGGCGATTCTTGTCTATGGGAAGTGTCTGGGGATTAATTCTATACATTGTAATGTGGCCCATATGGTTTATTTTTTTGAAGAGTTCTACGGGGGGTGCGCAACTGTTCTTGTTTGGAATAACAGCCCCAATTCTTGCCAAGGTAGATGGCGGAAATTTAATCCAAGAGTGCAAGATCATGACCAGTTTGCGTGGAGAATTCAACGACGAGGAGTTACAAAAACAGCTCTTTGACGAGACCGAACGAGTGATTGAGACTTTAGAAAAGAGATCGGCAGTCGAGCGAAACAAAAACAAAACCAAAACGGCCAAACCCACCAACATGAAAGAAAAGCCGCTGTCAATAGAAGAGTTGGACGATAAGTTGGCCAGATTAAGAAAGGATGTAGGCATTCCTGCGGGGACGAGCGAAGACGTGTTGTTTCCCACAGAACCGCCACAAGGAGTTGCCAAAAGACTGAGAAAAAAGGTTTAGATATTTATTGTTTGCAGGCCAGTCAGCAGACGGGTCAGACTTAGCTTGTAAACTATCAGCTTTTATGCTATTAACTCGTAGACTATTATCTTGTATGCTATTAACTCGTATATCTGCACCATATAGAGTGGTCGGACAAAAGTTTATATGTTCTGTTTTATCAATGCTATATTTCAATGCTATATTTCAATGCTATATTTCAATGCTATATTTCAATGCTATATTTATACTATCTATTTATACTATACATTCTTGCTTCACTCTATTGTAAGGCCATTCACTCTATTTCCGTTCAGTCTATTAATTTCTGTCTCTAGGCTGGACATATTTTGCTCTCTACCCTGGGCTATTTCTCTCTACCCTGGGCTATATTTCTCTCTATTCTGGCCTCGCTGACTACGCAATCCATCTATTTTTCGCATTTGTTGGGTACCCCTATAACAGTGGTGGCTTCACTCGCAGCCATAGATCTGATCAGGCGCTCGGCATTTCCCTATGGAGGACGGCCGTGGGCAATGGCGAAACTACTCCACACCAACCTAACGGCATCAGATCTGGTCCAACTTACTAGCGGCATTTTCTCCCTCGTTACCCTTAGTCATGTTCCTAGTAGAGGGTCCACTCGTCTACATGCGCTTGTGCTACTGCTTCTAAATGGTTGCTGTCAATCTCACGTTGTAGGCTGGCTCAGCTCTGCGACCAATTTCTACAGAGACATCTCCACCTGCCGCGTGACACTGTGGAATTCCAACAGCTGTGGTAAGGAGCCTCGCCCCAGTAAAGACCCGAGACCAAGTTGACACCTCGCTCCGCAGCCTCCCACGGCCATGTGCCGCATACCACTGCCGTCCTCTCGCTCCTTTTCACACCACCGTGCTGTCCCACGGTGTCTTCGCACTGGCACCATTCACCGTTGTCGCCCAATCTTGTCGCCGCGAATTTCACGCCCTTTCTTATCGCCATGCCTCGCTACATTACTGGCCAAATCTCACTAATCTCGTTTGACTAACTATATCCATCTACATCTAGCCACCCGTATCCTCCTGCTGCTTAATGTCATCTCTCTGGTAATTTTGGCTCTATTCTACTCTGTATTATTCTGCAACACCATAGTTCTCTACTCCTCCCTCGCCTGATCTTCCCTCTTGCCACTTTCCTCACTTCCCTCCCTTCCGTCCCCTCGCGCATTACTCATGTCTCCGTTCCGGTCCGCACTCCACTAATTAATCATTTATTTATCATCACTTTTCTGTCAAGTAAACTACTGCTGATTACACTATTGCATGGATTCTACATTATAGCCGTTAGATTCAAGTTTGTTCTAAATATTCTCGTCGACAGTAACCACTCTGCTGTTTCCAAATCACCTTTGAAAGTTTTGTCTGTCCGTTTGAAATCACACCCTCGTCCAACTCAACCAGACGCCCAATCCATATCCAGTTCAATTCAACATACATGATCCCTCGGTTTCTAGCCATTCATTAATAGCTTAAATCATCTTTCATATCTAACTTTGCATCAACTATGGATATTTCTGATGGTTCCGGCTCCGCCGCTGGCTCGTCAGCTAGACATCCCGTCAGTTCGTTGACCAGACTCTTGAACGAATCCAACTCGGCGGTGTCTACTCCGGCGATCTCCAATAATCACTCATCCACTTCCTTGGACAAAGCAACATCGTCAGGAACCATTACTCCTTCCAATCTCACTAATGGGCTTGCCTCTAGTGTTGCTGACTCTTCGTCCTCCTCAATCCAAAACTCCCACCAGCTACCTGAATCTGCCCAGGACTCTTCTTCCGAAACATTGTCTGCTACTCAGATTCCTAAAAATACAAACGGGTCCTTGAAAATCGTCACCGACAAGCTCAACGGCCATTCTGCCCAGAACAGCGAGTTTGACATTTCTCAATCTCCAGGCTCTGTCAGCTCGCCATTCATGGCCAATTCTCCCAAGTACTACGGCAGATCGTACTCGAACTCCATAAGCAGCATGAACTCGGCATTCCAGCAGACAAACAGAGAAATCCCCATCAGAGGCCCTATCTCCTCCGCTTCCCCTAGAGTTATTCGCAACAATTCAGTCTGCCATTCCTCTTTCCTCAACAACGGTGAAAGCTTATCGTCTTCCATTCCTTATTCAGCTCCCGGTGGAAGGGGACAGTCGTCTTCTTTCTCCAACTCAAACCCTCCTTCCAACTCCAACACAAACTCCAACTCCAACAACTACAACCTTACCAGCGCGTTTGGTGAACTTTCGACTTCCCATATTCCAAACTTACCCAACGGACAACCCATTCTGTCGATCCACATCCAGTCGCCAAATGTCGGCTCTTCTTCTATCGAACCCAGATTCGTCATTTCTAAACAAAGAGTCGCCCAGGCCCAAGCTGCTCAGGCTGCTGCTTCCTTGAGCTCTTCTCAAAGATCTGGTTCCCAGTCCGGCTTGTCGTACTTTTTCTCCAACAAAGGCAAAACTCCCACTAAAAGAGCTGATTCGTCCACTGATTTGGGTACGTTCTACAACAATTCCTTCAACGAACAGGCCATTGCCAGTTCTCCGTCTTCAATGTCGTCCACCGACTCCATCAACTCCAACATTCCTCCACAAACTAGACACAACTCTATGGCCAACTTGAAACGGTTTTTCAAAAGAAGCTCCACTCCTGTAACGCAGAACCTGGCAGTGTCCAACTTGTCTAGTTCACTTAGATCTTCGAATGGCTCGATTAGCAATGGGTCGCCTGCAAGCATTGGAAATTCCAGTAATGGTTCCAACAGCATTAACGGTGCTGCTGGTGCCAACGGAACTATTGTCAATGGCCTCAACATCGACAGTGTCAACTTTCCAATCGGCGATTCAAACACGCCTAACAGCTCGTACCTTCCGAGCGAAACATATGGCCCGACACTTACTGCATCTTCATCTAATCCGTCGATTTCTCAGTCTCCACTGGGCTCAGCATCTATAAGCAGATCGTCTTCAGTGCTACAAAATAAGATCAATTACCAGGAAAGAAGAGGTTCAGTGACTCCACTTATTAATCCTCAGCAGCAGTTGCCATTTTCCAAGAGATACGGCAAGTATGGTGAAAACTTGGGTGCTGGTGCCGGTGGTGCCGTCAAACTTGTCAATAGACTCTCCGACAAAAAGATGTTTGCTGTCAAGGAATTTAGAGCAAAGTACCAGAACGAAACCAAACGTGACTACGCTAAAAAGATCACCGGTGAATACTGTATTGGTTCGACGTTGAAGCACCCCAATATCATTGAAACCGTGGAAATCTGCTACGAGAACGAGCGAATCTTGCAAGTTATGGAATATTGTGACTTTGATTTGTTTGCAATTGTCATGTCCAATAAAATGTCCCGCGAGGAAATCAACTGTTGTTTCAAGCAGATTTTGTCCGGTATTCATTACTTACATTCCATGGGATTGGCCCACCGTGATTTAAAATTAGACAACTGTGTTATTGACGCCCGTGGTATTGTCAAAATCATTGATTTTGGTTCGGCTGTGGTCTTTTCGTACCCATTCACCAAGACTTTGATTGAATCTCAGGGTGTGGTGGGTTCTGATCCTTATTTGGCACCTGAAGTGTGTGTTTTTAACAAGTATGATCCTAGGCCCGTTGACGTCTGGTCTGCAGCCATCATTTATTGTTGTATGATGTTGAAGAAATTCCCATGGAAAGTGCCCAAACTATCAGATCCAAGTTTCAAGTTGTTTGCATCTAGAGGTGATTTCATACCCATCAGTGAAACCTTGAAGAAAACACCACAAGATCTTATCTCCACCAACACCAGCACCCGGGGCTCGGGCTCTGGGTCTTCTGAATTAGACGATATAGATGAAATCGAACCCCCATTATCCAAGACTAAACCTGAAAATGGCAAATTAATCCTGAACAATGAAAATGTCACTGGTTCCGATACTAACGGAGAAAGCACCGAAGGTAAGGCGCATACTAGTTCTGAAACTGGAGCCGGAAGATTATTGTTGGCCTTACCAGAAGACTGTCGTGTATTGATCGGTAGAATGGTCGAATTGGCTCCAGCCTGCCGTATTTCTATTGATGAATGTTTCAATGATGAATGGTTAACTTCAGTTAGTATGTGTACTGTTGAAGAACGAGCCAAATGTGAAACTCAGTCGTCATACGTGGTGGTAAAAGGATCCGATCATGATCACACCCAAGTCGAACAGTCAAAAGCTCATATAGCAGCTTTTGACAAGAACAAGAAAAAGTAACTTTTCATTATATAAATCCGTCATATTCATATCTCTCCGATTCTATCTTTTTCCAATTTATCTACTTTAACTTTTACTTTTACTTTGATGCCTTTGCATTCTATAGAAGTTTTATTCTCATGTTTTTTTCATTACTTTTGACATTATGTTTATCCAAAATTGCTCTTTTTTTTATCTATATATTTACTTCTTGTCTATTAGGTAATTATCTTATCTACAGTAACTATCGAATTAATTCATAGACTTTGTAACTTACACTTTATTCTTTTATTCTTCTTTCGTTTATTGATCTATTTACATGATGCAATTCTAGTTTACAATTCCAGCTGAGGTTATATCATTATGGGACCACGGTTATTCCAACAGCTTCGGCTGTAGACAACACAGCACCAACAACTGCCCTAATTTCTAAATCTTTATGTCTATCATCAGTTTTCTTGATTTTGGCAATTTCGTAGATATGCTTTAATGATATTTCACCGACATTTTCATGGCCCGCTTTTCCTGAACCTTGGGATACACCTGCTGCCTGCATTAATAACCAGGACGTAGGGGGAGATTTCATTTCAAATGTAAATGTACGATCTGGTTTGACACTGAGTAAACAAGGTATTGGTGTTCCTGGATTGTAGTGAGCGGTTCTTGCGTTAAATTCCTTACAAAAATCAATGGCCTTTACACCCTTAGACCCCAAAGCAGGTCCAACCGGTGGAGCAGGTGCGGCCTTACCGGCACCCACTATTAATTTAATCATAACAGCCTTCCCTGACATCTTTCTCGTTAACACTGCTAGTTGCAAGCTACACCAATTTTCGATTTATGGTGGAAAATTTTGACCGTCTGGTCACGTGCAAAAATGCACACCGCCGCTATACCGTCAGGAGGCACGAATGAATACTAGCTGATTGGCACAACAAGGGTTGAAGGTTGTGCCCGTGTTATGTGTGTTGGAAAAGATGGTCTTGGTCATGCTAAGGATAGTGTCGGGCAATTTTTGTTTGTAGCCATTAACCTGCAAGGGGTGGTATGATGCTAGATATCCGAATGGATGTTGCCAATCTGCCTAATTACTCGACAGACATTCTAGGGGTATATGAAATATTCCAGTTCTGTTTTTCCAACTACTAAATGTGCTAACCAGTGGATGACTTACAGACTCCTACACCCACCCATAGGCTGTGTTGGTCGATATTGGGTCGTGCGCGCGCCAGGTATGGCCAACTCATCCCGATGAGAGCACTGGCATAAACAGGCCGAAGTTGAAGGGTAGCAAGATGAAGACCTTCCCTCTTAACTCGAAAGTAAACACATATGCACTCAAGCAGCCAAAGGAAATATTCACATTTACCCGAGATATCAACAATGAGTTTGCTTATGATAAAGAAACAGTAGACGCTAATATTCCATACTATTACTTGACTGATAATGATGTTAGTAAAAGAATTGATTTGCAATCGGGATTTTCTAAATTTCAGCAAATAACCGATGAAAGTTCCAACTTTGCTATGTATCTTAAAGGAATTCAAAAATATGAACAAGAAAACGGTGGAGAAAAGATAGCGGTGGATTTTATTACCTTTAGAGGATTAATGACCAAATTATTGACCATCCCATACAATAACCGAGATCCTGTTGATTTAAATATCGTTGCATACGACGGACAACTTTTCATAAACCAGGACAGTTCAATTGAATCTAAAAGGAAGCAAGATGAAGAAACCCAAAAGCAAAGTCAAGGCAAAGAACGGTATGAATATTTGAAAAAATGTGAATATTCCGGGTACAAATTCGAAGCCATCGCAACACTTTCCAAACCATGGTCTGACAGTTCAAGACTGGCTATAGAGAAAAGAAGCAAGAAACCGGTCAATAACTTTGAACAATACTTATCAGCCATTCGCACCGGAATTGGCAAGACCAAAATGTTATTGGCCGGAGAGGTTGACTGTGTATGGGACTATATTCCCGAGAACCAAAGCAGTGAGGTGTTGGGGCATTATGTGGAGCTCAAGACTAGTAGAATATTGGAAAACCCAAAGCAGGTGGTGAACTTTGAGAAGAAATTGTTCAAAACATGGGCCCAATGTTTCTTGATGGGAATTAAAAAAATCGTTTATGGATTCAGAGATGACAACTTTTTGTTGCATTCAGTTGAGATGTTTGAGACAGAAAAAGTGCCGATTATGATCAAAAACAGCGAGCCGAAAATCAATTGTGTCAGCGCCCTTAAGTGGTATGGCGCGGTTGTGGAATGGTTGGACAAAGAGATTCCACGCGATGACGAGTCGAAATCGTGGAGAGTAAGCTATGATCCAGGCTCGAGAACATTTTCCTTGATGGAACTTATTGGTGCCGATAATGAACGGTTGAGAAACGGCGAGATCTTGAGTAAAGAATTCAAGCAATGGAGAGAATCACGTAAATAGTTTGCAGCAAATAAACGAAGTCGCAGCCGATGCAGAAGAAAAATAACGGCACTGGATAGATCACGTGCACGTGAGTAAAGAGTCGCGGCCCTAGCCGACCGAAATGAAAAGTCGAGGCCCCATGCGATACGGACGCAGGGAGAGGGCTCAATGCTAGGGAGGTGTTTTTCTTTTTTTCCGGTTTCTTTTCGAATGTCGCCACTCAGACCTTGTGTCAAGCAAACTGGGGTCTTTTGGCCACTGTACCGTGTCTAAGACCCACGCCGGCTAAGCGCGAGTTCCACCATGACGGCGGAATTCCCCTCCGCATATATCGGACCTCGCGCCTCCCCAGTGACACAAACCAGCGAGGCTCACAAGGGTGTAAGGAAGAAACATCACATGAAGGTAAGCCTTACTAGTCGAGATATTATTGGGCCAGAATAGTGGCAGAGCGGGCTTTTGAACGTTATACTAATCAGGAAATATACCAGGCCTCCGATTCAAACCCCCTGTGCAAAATAATTCCACCCTTGTCAAAAACAAGTGACAGTCCTTTGCATTCATTCACTTGTTCTGTCCATGGCTCCCCCAGATTTCACGTTTTCGTTCGGCCAGACCCGTCACCGCCAGAATCCCCACGTCTGCCTTCACCACTACCGACAAAAAGCACCTGCGCGCCGCGGTCACCACCACAGTTCTCTCCGAAACTAATCCCATCGTTCCGCGTTCGCTCGCGCTACCGAGGTCCATCCCCTCCCCTTACCCCCTAGCCAATTATAGAATGGTTATAACAAATCTCACCTCATTTCCCCCCAACCCCGCATATCCGTATATATATTTACCACAATCTCTACGTAGGCAGCGCTTTACAATTTTTCAAATACTAATCAATTTTATTTTACAATGGCCCCTACATTTACCAATTCCAACGGTCAACCTATTCCTGAACCCTTTGCCACTCAAAGAGTCGGTCAACACGGTCCTCTTCTTTTGCAGGATTTCAACTTGATTGATTCGCTTGCCCACTTTGACAGAGAACGTATTCCTGAAAGAGTTGTTCACGCCAAGGGTTCTGGTGCCTATGGTGTTTTCGAAGTCACTGATGATATCACCGATATCGTTGGTTCTGCATTCTTGGACACTGTCGGTAAGAAAACCAAGATCTTCACCCGTTTCTCTACTGTCGGTGGTGAATCGGGTTCTGCTGATGCTGCTAGAGACCCTAGAGGTTTCTCCACCAAGTTTTACACTGAAGAGGGTAACTTGGATTTGGTTTACAACAACACTCCGGTTTTCTTTATCAGAGATCCTTCCAAGTTCCCTCACTTTATTCACACCCAAAAGAGAAACCCTCAAACTCACTTGAAAGACCCAAATGCCTTCTGGGACTACTTGACCACCAACCAAGAATCCATCCATCAAGTCGTCAACTTGTTCTCCGACCGTGGTACTCCTGCCTCTTACAGAGAAATGAACGGTTACTCCGGCCACACTTACAAGTGGTCCAACAAGAAGGGCGAATGGCACTATGTCCAAGTTCACTTCATCACTGACCAAGGTATCAAGACTCTCAACAATGAAGAAGCCGGAGCCTTGTCTGCTTCCAACCCAGACCACGCTCAAGAAGATTTGTTCAAGAGCATTGCTGCTGGTAACTTCCCATCCTGGACTGCCTACATTCAAACCATGACCCAAGAACAAGCCAAGAAGGCTCCATTCTCGGTCTTTGACTTAACTAAGGTCTGGCCCCACAAGGACTACCCATTGAGAAGATTCGGTAAGTTCACCTTGAACGAAAACCCTCAAAACTACTTTGCTGAAGTTGAACAAGCTGCTTTTGCCCCAGCCCATACCGTTCCATACATGGAGCCATCTGCTGACCCAGTCTTACAATCGAGATTGTTCTCTTACGCCGACACCCACAGACACAGATTAGGGGTTAACTACACCCAAATCCCAGTCAACTGTCCCGTCACCGGTGCTGTGTTCAACCCACACCAAAGAGATGGTGCCATGAACGTCAATGGTAACTTGGGTGCTCATCCAAACTACTTGGCCACCGACAAGCCAGTTGAATTCAAGCAATTCAATCTTCAAGAAGAACAAGAAGTTTGGCAAGGTGCTGCTACTCCGTTCCACTGGAAGTACACCGATGAAGATTTCAAGCAGGCCACTGCCTTATACAATGTTTTGGCTAAATACCCTAACCAACAAAAGAACTTGGCCCACAACATCTCGGTGCATGCTGCCGGTGCTGACCATGCTATTCAAGATAGAGTTATTGAATACTTTGGTAAGGTCCATCCTGAGTTAGCTGCTAACATTAAGAAGGAAGTTTACCAATTATCTCCAAGAAAGTAACTCTAAAAACTGGTCTTTTTAGTGTGACGAGTTCTTCTATTTATTTACTTCATTAGTTATTAATGTTTACTATGATGATCTGTATACTGTAAATTTATTAAAATCAACATATAATTAATTATGATCTAAGTGCGTTTCATAAGCTCAAAGAATGTCGGACTTAAACCCAATTGGCTACAAGCTTTCGGTGAATATTCATTTATTACGTATATATATCATTAATGTCGAAATTTTTCATTACAACTTGGTCGTATTGCAAGACGCACAAGCGCATGAAGATCCACACTTGCAACTGGAACCACAGCAGTTGGTGTCTTTGGTGGAAGAAGAAGCCGGTGGTGTAGTTGTGGAAGAAGGTGCACAGGAAGATTTGCCACACATTTTAGACTAGGTTTAATTTAGTCAGCTAGGTCAATCATGGATCTTGGCTAGTTTTATATCATCATCAGCACAATTATTATTTCACGATAAGCCGCTAACGCGATTGGAAGGACGCATCTAGCTTCCTTATCGGGGTGGGTTTGCGCGGATGTACAAACCTCTAGTAGAAACCAATTGCCCCAGAGCCCGGACATTTCCACGTGGCAAATGGTGTGACTTTGCCTGCCCTCGAAACTAACCTTGGGGTATGATCGCTGTTGTGAACATTCGTAGTGGCGTAAATTGTCAGCGGCCAACTCGTACCTGTAATTGTCGTATCTGGAAAAGTTAAACTAGCTTTGAGAAGTTAAAACGGGAAATTTTCGAACCACTTGATTTATGCTTGCTTGCTTCGTGTAATCACATCATTTCAGCACTGCTACTCAAATGGAATGATCCATACGCTTGTTGCAGAAACATATAATTCCAGGGCATACATAGTAACTGAATCGTTTACCGAATTAGGAAATCAATCGATGTCGCACTGAGTGCCCAACCAGCCCCACTTAACCCCAACAAGGATCAATAGAAAGGTACAAATCGTTTGTTGAAAGGATATTGTTCGCAATACTTCCAGCACTGACATTTAATGCAATATCTAAACGATGCTGGCAATTCTTAAAAATAGGAGTGGTTGCAACAACAAGGCGTTGTACATCACGAGTTTCAGAACCAAGAAAAAAAATGCTGGCCAGACCTAAAAATAACCGCACCCTGAAACCTTTGGCGTGACAGCCAAAGAATCAGCTGCCAATCACTAGCAGATCACCATGGATTATGAGCTGGTATTGATTTGATCAACGTCATTGAAACATCCAATCCCGCATTTTGGATCCTTCGTTAATCGCATTTGGCCCTTACAGCAGCCATTTCTTCTCAACCTGGGTGGCTTCCTGTCTGGGCTAATGCCTGTTTTAGCCATGTCCCCTGTTCGTCGTCTATTCGGTTGCCATTCAAACCGTGTTCTTCCCCACGCCTCTTCACACTCCCCACAGTACCAAATAAGGTTTACATGTTTCCAGTTAATTTTGGTTGACGCATATTACACAAACTCCGCCACAGCCTTTATAATTAAGGGGTTGCATATAGATGGTTCTCATGATTCTGCCTAAAATAGACCAGCCACCGGCAGCAGCAAAGCCTCTCGTTAGCGAGTTGGGGAAAAGTATATAAGAACGCGAAATTTTCAGCAATACGGTTGAGCTTGCTATAATCATTCGTTCACATCCTGGCAACTGACCATACGAACTAACCAAAATCAAAATCAAAATCAAAATCATACACTAATAAAATGGGTCTTAACGCTATTAACTACGCTGTAACTGATGTTGGTTCATTCCTTAGCGGTGCTATTGGAACTGCCACCTCTGCTATTGGTGGTGCAGTAAATACTGCTGGTTCTGCTGTGGATGGTGCTGCGCACACAGCTGGTTCTGCAGTTGATGGTGCTGCGCACACTGGTGTAAGTGGTGCCCAAAGTGTTTTCGGTGATGCCACCTCTAGAGCTGCTTCTATTGCTGGTGACCAGGCTTCATCCGCTACCAGTGGTGCTTCTTCGGCAGGTTCTGCTGCATTGGCTAGTTTGAGTTCCGCCACCGATGCTGTATCTTCGGCTCTCACCAGCGCTGAAAGCAGTGGTTCTGCTGCTCTCGCATCCGCTTCGGCTTCGGGCTCTGGTGCTGTATCTTCGGGTTCAAGATCTGCATCTGCTTCGGGCTCATCCAGATCTGGGTCTAGAAGTGCTTCGTCTTCTGGCTCAAGATCCAGTTCTTCTTCGTCGTCTACATCTTCTGGTAATGCTGCTCCTGCCAATTTCGAATCTGGTTCCTGGAAAAAGGCCACTGCTGTTGCTGGTCTTGTCGGATTTTCCTTCATCTTCAACCTCATGTAATAAAAAGTGGTACGAAAATAATTCAATTCTATGATTTGGCTGCAACACTTTATTTTGAGGTTGCTCGGAACGGTTTTTTAAATATTTATTTAGTTATTGCCTATAATACAACTTAATTAGGTCGGAATCTTAGCCGTAGTCTATACACTAGTAGCATTATGATTTACTGGTCCATGGTTGTCTGCTTCGTTTGGGTTGCAATTCCTGCATGTAGTCTGCCTACAAAAGTTGACTTCTTCGAGATGACCAGCCATAGACATTAATGTCGGACCAAACAGACGGTAGGGTGGCGAAAAGAAGTCATCAAAGTATAGTAGATGCTTCCTCATCATCTAAAAAATCCATCGACTTACCAAAACCAGCGAGAATCCAAGTAGATCCTGATACATTGCCCGATGACAAGCCACCTCAGAATGGTACGGTGTTTAATATTTGGTTCTTAAAGTGGTCTGGTGGGGG
Source organism: Suhomyces vadensis (assembly GCA_030575035.1). Taxonomy (NCBI): domain Eukaryota; kingdom Fungi; phylum Ascomycota; class Pichiomycetes; order Serinales; family Debaryomycetaceae; genus Suhomyces; species Suhomyces vadensis. The sequence continues at coordinate 300,530 of JAJMGK010000009.1, read as the reverse complement.
TGATAGCTCATCGAAAAACAATTATGTCAAGCTGAAGTTCAAAACAAATATAGCCAAGGATTCTGGATATACGAAAGCAAACAATAAAGGTCCTATCTGTATCTTTTTCGCCCGTGGATGTTGTTATTTAGGCAAAAAGTGCCAATATTTACACCGATTACCGAGAGATACCGACAATTTTATTCCAACCCAAGATTGCTTCGGTAGAGATAAAACAGCCGAATATAGAGAAGATATGGACGGCGTGGGTTCGTTTAACAAGTTCAACCGTACTTTGTATATTGGAGGAATTCATATGAATAATAAGGTGGATCATCTAATCACTGAGAATTTCCTGGAGTTTGGTTCGATTGAAAAGATAAGAGTGTTACATAGCAAGTCATGTGCCTTTATTACTTTTCGATTGGAATCGGAAGCCCAGTTTGCCAAAGAAGCCATGCAAAATCAATCATTAGATGGAAATGAAGTGCTTAACATCAGATGGGCCAATGAAGATCCCAATCCTTTGGCTCAAGAACAGGAACAGAAAAGAATGGAAGAAATCGCCATGGATACCGTAAGAAATTTGCTAGAGTCCGTGGAACAAGTACCCAAAAAACCTCGGATTAGTGTTGAAGAACCAGCGGATGAAGGACAACCACACGTTCCTGAACCTACTCGGGCTATTGAATATAGTACAAAGTCCACCGGCCTCGTATTTGATAAGTCGTCATTAAATGCATTGGCCAAGCTCCTGGCGAAACAAGTCCCCAAACCAGCACCCAGTCTTACGGCCGTGCTTGGAGGATATTCCAGCAGTGAAGAAGAGTAGAAGAGTAGGCATCAGTCTCTCAACACCTGCGATTGAGTAGACGAGTGCCTTTGGAGCCAGTCTGGGCACTTCTTTCTTCCTTTGACTAAAAACTTCTTCAAATTCAACAACAAGTCTGCATTCGAATCGTCCACAAACGAGTAGCTCTGTCCCGAATTACCGGCTCTACCTGTTCTCCCGATTCTATGCACGTACTCATCAAACTTGTTTGGCATCTGAAAGTTCACCACTAGGGATACGTTGGGTACATCTATACCTCTAGCTGCCACGTCTGTTGCTATTAAAATCTTGGCCGAGTTGGACCTAAACTTTTCAATGGCCTGTTCACGAGCCTGTTGCGATTTGGATCCGTGAACTACAACGTTTTCTCTATATCCTTGGTTGCTGAGCTTGTACGATAGCGTGTCACAGATGCGCTTAAAATTGGCAAATACAATAATCGAATATGCACCTCGACTGGTTTTGATATGATTGTTTAATACCTTAATAAGCTTGTCCACCCTTACGGAATCATCTCCACTATCTTCGGTTATAGCAGACAGGCCCAAATACTCAAAGTCTTGTTCAATATGGTCCACGGCCTCACCAGCACCGCCAATAAATAAGTACCCTGGTTTGACCAAGTATTTCTTGGTGATACTTTCAATTGGTGGTGAGAGCGTGGCTGTGTACATCAATGTTTGTCTCTTTTTAAGGTAGAATATGCGTGAATCAATGGTATTATTCAAATGCTGTGATGTAGGTAAGTAGTCTAATATGGTTTGTAACGACTTTTCAAACCCCATATCTATCATTCGGTCGGCTTCGTCCATTATAAGATAGTAGCACTTGCTTAAACCCAATATGTTTCTTTCGAGCGAATCAACTAATCTACCCGGAGTAGCCACCACTATGTGAACACCGTTCTGTACGGAATGGACCGTTTCTTCGTACTGGTGACCACCAATGACACTCACTACGTTTAACCCAAGTAACTCACCGAACTTCTGAGCTTCTCTAGTGATTTGAAGAGCCAATTCTCTTGTAGGGGCCAAAATTAGTCCTAGAGGTTTATTATAATTGGACTCCTGTTGATGTTCGTACTCAAGATAGTTGGAATCTATCGAAAGCAAGTATGAAAGCAATGGGATCAAGAACGCCAATGTCTTACCTGAACCAGTTTCGGCTATTCCGACCACGTCTCTCTGATTTAATGCCAAAGGGATAGAAGCTCTTTGGATGGGAGTAGGTGTTTCGTAGCCCAAGTCCTTAACTAGTACCTGGTATAACTTGGAGGGAATCGATGACTCTTCCCAGTTTCTCAATGGATTGTCGATATCTCCTCCCTTTGAAGTGATGCTGTAGTCTTCACGGAAAATCCTCCAATCTCTCGAGTTCATTTGATCCAAGGACTTTTGTGACCAATGCTTTTCCAGTACCATGTTGAAATCAATGTCATTGTGGTCGTTATTGTTGAGTTCTATAAGAGGCTGATATCCCACCGAAGTATCTTCATCTTCGTTCCATTCAAAGTTGAATTTATTCCCCTTGAGCTTTTTCTTGGGTACCAAGTCTACTTGCGGTTGCGTATCATCATTTTCTTCATATGTTATTTGCTTAGTCCGCTTTCCGAGTTTAGACTCTTTGCTATTATTCTGTGCTTTGTCTTGTAGCTGAGCCTTTGCCTTTGCAAGCTTGGATCTTTCCAGTTTGCTAAGAAACTTGGGTTTTGACTCCGCCAGAACATCTGTATTGTTTCCAATTAGTTCTTCGATCGATACAGGCCTATTAGCCATGTCTTTATTGGGGATGCTGGACTATCTATTGATGTAGCTGAACAATTCACTTTATTCAGTGCGCGTGATGCGTCAAACGTGACTTTTGTAGTATCACTGACTTTATGGGATATCAAAACATCTGCGAATTAGGTGATGGAATCAATTCAACATCAATAATTAGAACAAATTAGCTCGTAGGCAAACTAACAGGCTGTGTCGATAGTAGCTAAAGCCAGCACTGGTTAGTACTTTGTAGAAGAGCTACCAACTATTGCTAATATAAGATTAGTAGACAGTAGGTACACCAATAACTAAACCAGAACAGGAAACATATTTGACCGGTTGCAGATAATTGTTGGCACTGACAATTGCACCGGTAAAACTTGACCAGTGCAAAGAATGCGAAGGACGCAAGAAGCTTGCGAACAAATGAATTAGAATGCGAATAATTGCGAAAGAATGCGAGGGCCCATACGAAGTTTATGCGAGCAATTTACAATTTCAGGACTGTCTATTCTGCGATGCCATATGCCACTGCTTTTACACAATCGTATAGTGCCAGTGCATGCACTCCGGACTTGATGTGATTCAATGCTGTGACATATTTGGAGATGTATCATCAATTATCTATGCACGAACCAAATCAGTGTGAATGTAAGAACGCTTTATTGAGAAGTCTTCGACTGTAGTCCAGCTTCAGATGTTGGGCATTGTGAAAGCTTGTGCAAGATCAACTGGGTAGAATGTACGGCTGGTGGCTCACCCAGCCATGGTTTACTTGATTGGCTCTAGCTTGGTATTGCATTGGTTCGTGGTACCGCTCAGTTTTACCAGCACATAGTATCCAGACGCACATAATTTGAGAATCTTATTGTTATTTCAGGCATCTTATTGTTCTACGATGGTTTCAATTCTATTATTTACCTTCTTTGTTCTTTGCAGATATTTGATTGTTTATTGTAAGGGTATAATAACACAGCTCTGGATGCTTAATGTTCCTAATTTAAGATGGCTTTGTTAGTTCCTCGAGGCTGTGACCGAGGAAGGCTGGCCTATGTTCAAGAAGAATCTTGAATTCAATCGTTCATTGAGATCTTTTGACGATGGTATTCTCAATAGTTATGATCCATATTGTTCTTCCTATTAGCTGGCTCAATTAGCTATTTGCTTTCAAAGTAACAATCCCCTAGCCCACACCAGAATGCTGGCACCGCTATACATTGCACTCACTGGCACATGTTAGTGGCTAATGATGGTGAACCAGTTGTCAAATCCGTCGGTGTCCCAGTTATCCAAATGTTATAAATACCACCCTTGGTTTCTCCAGTTGTGTCTTAATATTTTTCCTTATCACTTACAACAACAAGTAAATCAACAATCCAACTCAATACATTCTTTTACAATGCAATTCACTCAATTATTAACTGCCGCTATCCTTTCCTTCGCTACTGTTAAAGCTGCCGACCAAGAACAAGTTGAATTCATCACTAAATTAGTTAGCGATGCTAAGGCTCACCAAGAAGACTACATCAACTACTACGCTACTGGTACCGTTGATGTTCCTCCTGCTTTCCTTAAATTAGCCAAGCAAGTTCAAACCTACAAGGATGACTCCTACACTACCTTAATCGACTCCGAACACATCGATGTTCCTCAATTAGAAAGCTTTGCTTCCAAATTGCCATGGGCCACCAGATTAGAAGTTGAAGCCGAAACCAGTGCTGCTCCATCATCTACTGAAGCTGCTTCAACTACTGCCGAGGCCGCACCAACCTCAACCGCAGAGGCTCCTGCTACTACTGACGCAGCAACTTCTGCCGCTCCAGCTTCCGAAGCTCCAGCTACTACTGCTGCACCTTCTTCCGCTCCTGTCTCGGCCGCTCGTGTCTCTTCAGGTGCCCCAGCCGTTTCTGAAAAACCAGCTCAAGGTGGTATTGCTGCAGACTCTTCCTGGGAATCTTCAACTTTAGCCACTTATGCTGAATCCTCTTCTGCTTGGTCTCCATCCAACAATACTGTTTCTCAATTCGAAGGTGCCGCTGCCGTCAGAATCGCCCCATTAGGTGCTGCTATTGGTGCTGCTGTTATTGCGTTATTCTAATTCCAAATTAGATTGACTAATGATTTGCTCCATTTCTGTTCATATATAATTGTCTCTTTCATTTCTACTTACGACTTTATACAGCTCTTTCAAAATATTCCAAGCCAAGTTTAATGTACTTGCTTGGTATTCGGATATTAATACAATAAACTTTTGTTTCTGATTCAATTTGTAATGGCTGCAATTATTTTTTACTAAAATTGCATTTTTCTCTAAAAATATATTTTCCAAATCTTCTCCAATTCCGCTGTTGCTCCTTCGGTGCATGTCTTATCATCTACAATTTGGTTTTAGCATAAACATAAATAATAATAATTAAGAGTCTAGATAATTATATCATAAAATCATGAGCAAGATAGAAGAACTTGCAAGCGATAAGTAAATAATAAATAAAAAAGAGTGAATTACTCTATGAATTTACTCTTTCAAAATCGTCTTTACTTTTGAACGACACAACATCTATTTCATAGTTTTTTAGTATTTCGGTACTTGTTAGACCTTTTATACTTTTATGACTTTCTATTAAATTTCCAATAACAGCTGGCAGTACTTAAGCGGTGATCTATCGAAAAGTTAGGAATAACCCAATAAAAAAAAAAGTTAACCAAAAAAATTATTTCATATCACCAAATGGATTAAAACTAGGAAGAATTTTACTATGGTCCGAGCCCAATACAGACGCATTATTTGAATTGACATTCAATCTATTATTATCGGTAACCTTGTTGTTGATTTTACTCTTGTTGTTAATGGTGCTTGGGCCACCAGTATTGAACCCATAAAAGTGACCATTAATATCGTCGGATAAATAATTAATAAGGTTTAAAAGATTGATCAGATGGAAATAACTTGGTTTAGACAAATGTTCAAATTCATTGATAGAAAAATTCAATATTTGTTCATTTGTTAATTCATATTCTTTCGGAATTAAATTACTTTCCTTCGGTGATTGTTGAAGGCCATCCAGTTCTTTGCTTTCTTCGATATTCTTAGGCATGTTCTTTTCTGATGAAATCTTGGTATATAATTCAGGTTTATCATAAGGCAAAACGGCACACAACCAAATTCTTGTTTTGTAAATTTTAAACAACTCCTTAATTAAACCTCTAAAATCAATTCTCTTGAAATTGGCGAAGTAATAAAATATAAGTTTTTTGAAATCGGATTGATATTCAACATTAATTAAAGTTAAGTCTTTTTCTAAATTCAATTCCTTAATTTTATTATAGCAAGTAATAAAAGCTTTCTTTTCTTCCAAGAACTTGCCACTGATTTTATGTATTTCTTTTGGAGTAGCAAATCTTAAAACCTGTTTAGTTGGTAAAGTAATTATGAATTCATTATCTTCATTCAGATGAGAATTTATAATAGTTGAAGCATCCAATAAAGTAGAGTGTGTTCCAATTGTCCTTTGATAATTCGATTGAGAATTACTATTGTTACAATCTTCAATGGTTAAACTTTTCAAGTGCTCTAACTTCTTCAAAAAGTTGAACAAAATTGCAAAGTTTAAATTCACCAATGGTTCGACAATCATAACTGAATCTTTACCTCTATCACCGTCGACAATGACCAAGTCATCTTTTTGCAAAAATATATTTGAATTATTTGGATACGACAACAAATCAAACTTTCCATTTTTATTTATAACAAGGCACAAGATTTTATGGTTGAACGTCAAATTATTCATATTTTTAATGAATGTGATTAATTTTCCAATGATTGGATCAGATAATAATTGGTGTAAGCGATTGAGAATATTATCAGTTAGTGATGGATCTTGAAAGTATCTAATTGTTTTAAAATAAAGACTCTTTAAGTCTGGAGAAGCAATTATGTATTGATCTTTCAAGATTAGTCCATTTTCAAGTTTAATGGACTGGTTGAACGGAACATTACCTTGTCCAATATGTTGGTGGGGCTGTTGGTGGAGCTGATGGCCTTGGATATGGCTCATAGGCAAATTTAGTTGTTGCTGTTGCTGATGTTGTTGCTGATGTTGCTGCTGCTGTTGATGTTGCTGCTGCTGTTGATGTTGCTGTTGATGCTGATGTTGCTGTTGATGCTGATGTTGATGATGTTTTTGCTTTTGTTGATTTGGATTTTGCCCGGTTTGTTGAGAGTTCGGTTGCTGATGATGAAATTGCAGTTGATTCTGGCCTTGGTGTAAGTGAGAAGGAAGAAATGATTGACTTTCACCTATCGACAACGGAGGTGGAAAGAATTGCTGTTGAAGCTGAGAAGAAAATTGAGGCTGTTGGAAATCAGCCAATTGACTGGGTCTTCTTGCTTGGAAATCATTCAAGTTCGAATTCAAATTGAAATTAGCAAAACTATCGTTGAATTGATCCATATTGAGGTTTTGATTGTAATTGTTCATCATAGCATATGAAGATAAGTTTTTTGACGATGAAATATTACCAGAATTATTGCCACCAAAAAACGAAGAGCTTCCGCCTGGACCATTGGGGTTGGAAGCATTGCCAGCATTACCGGTATTTGCAGCGCCTGTTGCAGTACCTAATTGAGGAGGTTGGATATTGCCACTATTATTTAATTGTAAATTGTTAATAAGCGGAGGAAAATTTGATCTAGTAAATGATTCAGCAGCATAACTTGGTCTTCTCGAAGATATATTTCCTATCCCACCTTGTAACTCTAAGGGTAAGTTGAAAGTGTCCTTTGGAGCATAAATGGAAGACGAAATCAAATAATCATTCAATGGTCCCGACGTTGGAGATTTATTGCTCAAGTTTTCAGAATTTGAAAGAGAATCTGGATTGTAATTTTCCAAGTTGGACAATTTATTAAACAATAAACTATCGAATTGCCGATCAGAACCCGGGGGATGAGATTGTGGCGGCTGGTTTTGATGTTTTTGTTTACTTTGTTGAATCTCAGGGTTGTCATTTTGGCCATGAGGAGCTAGGGCCGGAGCCAGAGACGGAGGCTTGAATTGGGAAGAATCCGAACCTGGGGTCGAAGATTGTAGAAAGTCAGGATAGTTGAAACTCATTTTTGACTTTGTAAATACTCAATTCCAATCCGGTTGTAACAGAAATCACGTCTGCTGTTCAAAGTTGTTTTAAATGGAAATCACTAGGAAAAATTAAGGTGTTCAATTGATTTCTTATTATAAGCGACAATTCTCTAAGTATATCAAAGAATCTCTAGGTCTATCTTGTTCTATTGGTTTCTCTTTTGTATATATGTTAATCCAACTTCTATATATTCTCTACCACTATTCAATCTTAAATTCTGGCAGTCACTCAATCTTTGATTCTCAAGCTTTGGTTAGTGGGAAATGTCGCTAAATGTCTCTACTTAAAAATGTTATGCGTTCGGGGAAATTGACAGCACAATCAGCCCACTGAATTTGGGAATTAATAGATTGTATATGGGGCAAATCTGTAAGCTCTGGGAGGGAATACTATCGTGACGTGTTTAACTTGATTCAGTTGCCCTGTGCAGCCTTAGGGTGGTGTACCTTCGTCTCTATTGTCGGCTTTGTGGCCAAGGCAAAATTGTGGGTGAAGATATCACGTGTCGCGTGATACCCGAATGTTTCCTCGCTATCCTCGCTATTTCGTCTTCAGCCAGTGCCCCCGAAGAACGCGCGGTCGCTGTGGGGAAGCACAGTTGCATGACCGCACAGGGACGCGCACGTGATGTGGTGGCTCTATTCCCCAGGCTCTCAATTGCGACCATATACACTACGTTGCCCGCACTAACGGATGACCTTGTGGTGACGTATCATACATTTCACTATTTACTTAATTGCGGAGTCGAAACTCCAAAAATGCGGGTGAGGCTAACAAGCCTAAAACTTTCGAGGTCCGCTTGCAGGCCACAAGTTAAAAATTGAGATGGGTTTTGAGCTATATAGACGCATTAGGCTGAAACACTCTTTCTAGCTCTAGCAAATCCCGTACCAGCTTTTGGAGGGTATGAGCTACCGTAGATCTCTTGTTCTTCTTCATCAATAGGTTCACAAGTACACCAATTGTCCTTGGAAGTGGTCTTCATTATGTCTCCTACGTGTTTACCACAGCCTGACCAAGCTTTATGATCTAAAGTTTACGTTAGAATTAATTCTCAAATTATTCATACCTATAGTTGTGGTACTTACGACATATTCCGCAAATTTCAGTTTTACACATGTTAAGTTTATTGATGTTGTGATGTTATAATTAAACCGGCCCCGATTATTTGGATTTCTTCTCTACCTTATATACGTCTGGGATGGGCTTATGTTGTTCTTATCTCTACCCATTTCAAGTTGTTCCAGGCACGAAATTTCAACTTCCCTTCATCCTGAATGCAAATTGTTCCGCAATCTACCGAGGACTCAAGAATCCGGAGGAATATCGGACACAGTCGGCTCGCTATTGAAGGAACTTAACATCCGTGCATTTTGTACGTTCCCAGCCCCTTTGATGTCGCGTGAACAATTAAAACTCAATAGACTTTGGCAGTGAATGACTATCTGTAGCGGGGACTCTCACTGTGATTTACGCCAGAATATAACAAAATCTAGAGATAAGCTACCCCAACTTTTGTATTGGAGATAAATGCCTCAATTGATTTTCAAACTGATTGAATATCAGTTTAATTACTGTTTCGATTGTTTCATTTTGTTGAACCTTTCATGTGCTACGAGCGAACGACTACATTTGTGGGGTCATTAAGCAAAATAAAAAGAACTGACGTAATGAATCACCAGTGTCGGTCAGACAAGTAACAAAATTTGATAGGGGCCCTATTACGCGGCCTACGGCCCACCTCGGATTATCTTGGTCAAAACACAGCAAAAAACCTGTTAGCAAATGGACCGATTGACTCTGCGCCTCTTATCTTTTATACATTCTACAATTGCTAAACACCGGCCGGAAAAAAAAATAATCTGGTGATTGTTTGGAAATATGGTGCTAGTCTGGTGATGTTGACCTGAAATAGTGGCAAGATGTTGGAAACATCACCGAGGAATGCTCAATGTGACTTTGTAAACCTCCGCCCACTGAGTAAGAAATGTGATCTGGTTGGTGCGTACTTTACTAATTTTAGATGATTGGAGTTCTTATATTAAACACTACTTGGTTAACTATACCTAGCTGTTCATATCTCAGGTGCACTGAAAATATTTACTTTTTGAACTAATCGGAAATTTGAATCTGAACCTGAAAAAGTGGTCTATCTCCTGTTCTATTCCAGTGTATTTCTATAACATATAATTTAGGGGTTTACTAATAACACGGCTTAAAAAGTCCAACCTCCGGTTTGTTCACGATGAGCTTCAATAGTATCACCATCGTCTAAATCTAACTCATCAGGGGTATTGTCAGGAGAAATTCTAGTACCATCAATTAAAAATCTTAAACTACTTAAATCTTTACCTTGTCTCTTACAGAAAGCCTCCATGAGTCTTCTCATTGGTGTAGTTCTCTTGATTTTGAAGAAAATTTCGGCTGATCCATCAGAAACCTTCAAGTTAATATGAGTGTTTCCATCTGGCTTTTCTTCTTTAGGTTGTTCGTTATCGGACATGACGTATACTTGTTCTTTGAAGAATGTTTACTCCTGCTGCTACATTTGAACAACCGGATCGCTGGTTCGCGCACGACCCGTTACCCGGTCCCGTGCAGAAACGACCTCTCTGGTGATGTATGCTGGTGGTCCTGGAGAGTAGAAGTGCCAGGGAGCTGGGCAAAGAGGTCTGTGAGGAATTTCAGGTGTACACTTTCACTCAGATTGTGACGAGTCCTTGAGAGTTTTGAACCTATTCTGGATAAAGTACATCTCTAACTTCTAGCAAATTCGCAGTGGCTGCAAAAACCAAAAAGCAACCTCTCAAGGTTCTAGATAACGTCACCATTTCACACCTAATCGAGCCCCAATTATAATATCTGCATTCTCGGTATCTAAATTAAGCTTCATGTTATATTATTGTACTTAATTCATTCTATTTTGACTTTTTTGAATGAATGTTTCGAAGTTGTTTCAGCCCCTGTATATATAAACTGATGGCAATAATGTCTAGTTTGAAAGAAAACAAACATGTCGAAGACCCAGCATCAATACCTAAATTTTCCTGAACGAACTTCTCAGGTTTATCTTAACAAATATACTGTTGTCGTATTTCTAATTATGCTAAAAATATTCTTGTTTAAGCGTACGCTTTTGTCCAGTCTTGACAGTATATCCTCATTAGTCAAATGCGACGAAGACGAGGTCAACCAAATGAATCAGTATCAAAATAAGTTATCAAATCTTATAAATAACTACATCGAAGCCAACCTAAGTCAAGTCAAATATAACTATTTGGTAATTATAAAGCTTGTGGTATCTATTATCAAAAAAATGATACTATTTTATATTGAAATATTTCTCGGAACTTATACTTGCTTATTGAACGCAGCAATAGCTGGATCTGCCAATTTTGCTCTTGATACTTCGGAAACCCTAATAATAAAAGTAAATGATACTATAGTTGGTGTAACTGAAGACATTCAAGATGGCTTGGACGGACTCTCATTTATTATCAACACCTTAGTTTCTTCATTCAACAAGATTAAAGACGTCTTTACTGGAAAACTGCCATCGAATGACAGTTCTCAATTCGAAGACAAGATAACCATATCCATAGATGCACTTAAAAAAATATCTATTCCATCTACTGTACTAGACAATATTGATCGATTTCGAAACCAAGAATTGCCCAACCTCGTTGATTTGGGGAATACCACCGATAACCTCGTATCTGCACCGTTTGATTACCTCAATAAGCAATTGGCAAGCTCTTCTCTTAATTCTTCGCTCTCCCGATCAACGATATTGGTTGGAAATCATGTTCTACCCATTATGAATGGTACATCAATAGTGTGTTCCAACGAATTCAACAGGATTAATGGAATTTTGTCACAAGAGATAAATAGAGTTACACAAATTATATTGGTTTCGCTTTTAATTGTTGCAGTATTAGCAATGATTCCTTTGATATATGGTCAGTTTAGAGACTGGAAAAGACAAACTAACCTAATGAATGAGTTAAACGAAATTCCTCCTGGTTCGCTGGTATCGTTAAACAATGTCTTGAACAAGTACCATAATAGCATTATCTACTACTTGGTAAAGTTTAACGTAGTACGGTCTAACAGGGGCCTTTGGGTCGTCAGTTACATAACGTCCCCATATGCATTAACAGTGTTTTTCATAGGTATATGTGGATTGTTAGCCGTGCTACTTCAATGGGTTCTTCTTCGAACAGTGGTGAATCTAAGTCACAACTTCATGAAACAAAATATCAACAAGGACGTTATGACCAAGGCTGCTACGAACTCCACGGCTAATTATATAGTCGATATCAATAAGTACTTGGAGAATGAAGAAGACTTACTAAATGAAGAGATGTTTGGCAATATCCGAAATGTATCTATTGCACTAAACTCTACCTTGGTTACATTCATGTTCAACTTGAACAGCAGCATAAACGACGTTTTTGGAAGGACACCATTTGCAAAGCCTATTAATACCGTGGTATATTGCACCTTGGGAAGAAAAATTAACACGATTGAATCTGGTCTTACTTGGATAAATAATAGTCTCAAGATTGCTATTCCTAAGGTCAGAAATAATATGGAAAATGATCTTGTTCAGTTAGTAGACCAACCTTTCAGAAATTTTGGAGTTTTGGCTGCGAGAAGTTTGCAGCTGTTAATTGATCTCTATAAAAGTTCTTTATGGTTTGAGTTCCTTGTCAGTATTGCTATTTTCAGTTTATTTGTAATCCAAGTCATAATTGCATTAACGGTTATCGGCATTAAGTCTATTATTATTTCGAAAGGCTATGGAGATTCAAGAACCAATTCTATGCTCGATAAATTTGTCGTTAATACAGATATGATCAGTGAACCCAAACCATTAAGTATGGAGCAACGACAGAATTATGGATACCCATTCACGAACCCTTACGATGCTAACGATTTTGAAGTAAAGGAACAACCAGATACTGAAGGTTATTCATCGTCGGATGAACAGTATAGAACTTCAAGTAATTACGCACCATCATCCAGTGAATATCCTCTACGAAATTCAAGTACAGATTTCAAATATTATATTAAATGACGACTAAAAATAGAGACTAAAGAATAAAAATCTATTTCTTGATCGGGGCAGGTTTCTTCCAGTAATATTGCTTGTGAGTTCTTCTACAAGACCTTAATCCTCCGTGTCCCTTTATACTTGATACCAAGTTATTTCTATGAGAATCTGAATCGTTCTCAGGCATATAATAGTACTCTTCTTCCAATGGCTTTCCGGCAGCATCTTTACCTTGTCTATAAATGACACCGATACAGTTAATGTTGTGCAATAGAACTCTAATTTGTCTCAATGATAAATTGGAGGTCAAAACACTGATTGTTTTTAGGAAAGATGCAGGAGTTGATGAAAGACGGGAAAATGCTAAATGGTTTATAAGAATGTTGTTGATTTCAGGGATGTTTTCTAAACCTTCTATCCATTCTTGGACAATTTCCACCTTTTGGCCAACTTCTGACTTCTTTTTCTTTTTATGCTTGGGAGGTTCTTCAGATTGTGCCTTCCTCTTTGGAGTAGAAGGATTACTATAAATATTAGACTTATCATTCAACGGAGTGGATTGCCTCATGATAGGATCTTTGATTTGTTTGGTAGCTGAATCAGATATTATGCCCGGAGATTCGACTTTAATGTTATCTTCAAATATCTTGAACGTATTAGTTGGTTTTGGTTGTGGTTGTGGTTGTGGTTTTGACTGCTGAGTCTCTACTCGTGGGTTTAGCTGCTGGATCTGTACAGCAGGTGGTCTACTGGGAGTAATTTCATTAGATTTGGATATTTCTTCTTCACTTGTAGCATTTGTTACTTTGAACGGAGTAGTCGGCATGGGGAATTTCTCTATAGGCATTTTCATTGGAGTGACCATCAACTTATCCAATGGTTGTTCTGTTTTCACGGGTTCAGTAATTAACGTAAGTTCTTCTTCATCGGTCAAATCCTCTTCAAGATCAAGAGGATTTAATAATATGATATGCTGGTTGATTTCAAGGAGGATATTATTAAACCTAGGAAGAGTGATTGTTTCCTTTTTATTAAGGGTGAATTCCGTATGGTTTGCATCCAATCTTATCGATTTGTGAACTTTCAATGAGTCCTCAAAAGAAAGAGGAGTTCCCGAAGTGTTTTCCGTAACAATGTAATTATCTGCCGAGTTAGTAGCATAAACATAGCAAGATCTGGGGATCCTTATGGCTAAACCGTTTCTACCCAAACATGTCAATACTAATTGTTCTGAATTGTAACAAACTGAAACATGCAGACGAGAAACATTCATGTCATTGGATCCAAAGTAAAAGTCACAAGATTTGGAAGATCTACCAAGAGTAATTTTATTTTGGTTTTCAATTAATGGAATACGAATAACTGAAGCATCGGGATTTAAAACATTGAAGTCGGAATTAATCTGAACTTTGGAAAAAGATCCTTCTTGGAATTGAACTCTCTTCTTCTCTTTGGAAACAACTGGTTCTTCAACTTCAATCTCTGGTTCGATTTCCGCCACTGGTGACGAAGATCTAAAGAGTGAAGATGAAGGATTTGGGGTAGGATAAGCTACTCTCCCTCTGACTTCATCCTGAGCTACCTTCTTGAAGGAAAAAGGTTCGGACTCTTCTATACTCCTCAATGGAGATGATGGAGGAAATTGGTAACTAGACATGCTTATTGCTTTGATTGAAGAAAGAAGTGTTGTGAAACAATATTAAAGTTGCCCTTGATGCTTCTCTCCCATTCTCGCCAACCACGCTAGCCCACGCTACACGCAAAAGATACACGGTCTAATCACAACATACACGGTCTGGGGTAAACAAACACGGTCGGGACGCGTCACGGGAGCTCCCACATATGTATCACGTGAAATCATCGGATTCAGGCCGCACTTGAAGTCCTGTGAATAGGGCTTGTGCCCTCTAAGAATTTTTTACACGTGTGCAAGTATATCCGGGTAACAGAGTGCTGAGCCTCGGACGACCGCCGCTGTCTACTGGCGTCAGGACCTCGCACATCGAATCCTGCACACGCCCCAAGCCCACCAACACTGCTCCAGTGAAAATTTTATACATCTATATTACTCTTCAGTTCAGTTTAGACTTACTATACTAGAATAATAAGCAAACATGGGTAGTACGTGAGGATCATAATATTGGGATGTAGTAGATATGAGGAGAACAAACAGAACAACATCATTAATTGAAGTCGAAGCAACCACCACAAGACCATCTGAGAAGTCCAACCCTTGAAAAGTGTCAACTCAAATGTGTTCGGAACAAAAAAGACAAGATATTATTCAATCATAGGAAACAAGTAGTGACTTGTAACATCGAAAAGTATCTGAAATTCATAGAATCCATCAAAGTCAAAAGATTATCATACTAGTGTGTCAGTTTTGTTTCTTCTCAGTCACTCCTCCATGGCAAATTTTTGCATATACTAACACCTTTTATAGAAGGTACTCCATCTTTAGGTAAACGTCACAACAAGTCCCACACTTTATGTAACAGATGTGGTAAGCGTTCTTTCCACGTCCAAAAGAAGACCTGTTCTTCTTGTGGTTACCCAGCTGCCAAATTGAGATCTCACAACTGGGCTCTCAAGGCTAAGAGAAGAAGAACAACCGGTACCGGTAGAATGGCTTACTTAAAGCACGTCTCTAGAAGATTCAAGAACGACTTCCAAACTGGTGTTGCTAAGCCACAAAACGCTTAAATTCTATCAGGTTAAATAAAAACTGGTTGCATTCGAATGTTTCATATAATTTGTTTGATTAACTTAATAAATTATTAATTTCTGTACCTACGATTAGTTGTTAAATCAAAGAGTTATTTGTAGTTTTATAGTAAATCAACAACAATGTATCATAATATGAAATTGTATTTTTAATCTAATTTTTTACTCTATTAAATCCATTTCATCAAAATTCGTAACTTCATTTGGGTTCATGTTGAAATATAAATTATCCGCTTCTTCATGGTTGACAAATATATTGAGGATTTCCCGGGCCAATTCAACCGTATCTATTTCATAGGGAAATTCAAATCCATTCGCAAAATCACTTTCAATATCAGCGAATATCTTACCATTGGCGGATTCATTAGATTCAAAGTTAAAATGATTTAATTCTCTGGCTCTTGCTTCACACCCTTCATTAAATAATGGTTCATTTCGGCCTAAATTACGAAATTCAAGTAACAATTTGTACGCATCAATTGATAACGAATCAGACCCAAATGCAATTCTCAGTAGTACAACAAACAATTCATACATAGTCTCAGGGTAAATTAAATTATTTAGTTGTTTAATATCCTGGGTCAAGTAGTTTAGCACTTTTACTAGCGTGGAAACTATCTGAACTCTCAAGTGAATATACTTGGATTTGGGAGATCTCATTATAAATATCTGTTCAAACCCAATAATTCTTATGATTGATTTAAAATATTCTTTCAGTTTCAAATTATCAACTGACTGCTTGGTAATGATGTACGATTCCAACAAATGGCCTACCTTGAGTCTTAAGTTTAGCAAGTGAAACTCGTGTAACGATTGCATTTCGAATTTTTGATCATCTTGATTTAGTAAGTTAAATGGAATAGGTTCAGGTACTATTATTAGTGAATTATCTAACAAATCTTTAACCAAAGGTATTATGGAATCGATTTTTTTAAAATCGATGTTGTTACCGATGATTCGGTTTAATCCAAAAAACATAAAGTCTTCCTTTATTGAAATGTCAATCAAAAACACTTTTAGAAGGGAATT
This sequence comes from Suhomyces vadensis, assembly GCA_030575035.1. Taxonomy (NCBI): domain Eukaryota; kingdom Fungi; phylum Ascomycota; class Pichiomycetes; order Serinales; family Debaryomycetaceae; genus Suhomyces; species Suhomyces vadensis. The sequence goes on along the minus strand of JAJMGK010000009.1, from coordinate 284,011 downwards.
GAAAATGGTAGAGTCGTCGGATCTATTAAATGCAAAATTGTTTGAAGTAATAGAAGATACCAACATTTCGACGAAATTGGTTACCAAGTTGATTTGGGTTGAGTTCTTGAATCTCTCTGTGTTTTCTGGCAAGCATTTAATAAACAAGTCTACTGATAAATTGCTCCATACTTCTTTAATGAATTGCTCATCATACATGGACGAAAAGGTAACCAACTTTTCAATCAAGTCGACACAACATACAAATACAAACTTCTCTATAATCATTACCTGGTTCGGGACGTCGTGATAATTTATGAAATCTTCTTCATTTAAATTGGAATCCACCAAGAACGAGAGCAGAGTAGTAATAATGTTTAATCGGTTTAGAGCCAGTAGTATCAACGACTTGCTGGTCGCCATGGGCCTATAGCTCACTGAACAGTAGATTAACGACAATAGAAACGGCACCGAGAGAACTCGCTTGCGAGCCAATAGTATATCAATAACTTCAATTAAGCACATGCAGAATGTTTCAATTAGCTCATCTAGGCGTAAATTCTTCTTGATCATCAAGTACTCTATTATGGACGATGCAATGGGCGTTCTTTGCGCAATATTGAGATCTTTCACGTCTATATCGAAATCAATGCAGATCTTGCTGAGGTAGTTTAATGAAGTTCTGGAACTACCGTTTATACAGTAAGTCCAAAGCTGGTCAATGAGAAGCGAGGAATCATTTTGACGCTTAATCACTCGAGTATGTGTTTGGTTGAGTGATATCTGAGTCGAATCTGTGGGACTCGAGGCAGGAAACTGAGAACTATTCGTTTCTACATTAACATTGACCCTATTGTCAAGATGGCTGTGGTCTTTACTGGATTGTGAACCCACACGTCGCCTTTTCGAATAGGATGCGGTTTTTAATTCGTTGTTCAAGAACTTCTTTTCGTCTTCCAACTTCTGAACGGCATGGTTCAATGTTGATAGTTGGTCATCGTTGGCTTTCTTGTTGAGTTCGTACGCGTCTTTCATTCGGTTGATCTCATCCTGTTTCTGTTGTTGAAGTTGTGATACTTGTGCTCGGAGTATCGCTATTTCTCCGTCTGCACGGTAAACCTGTGCTTGTAGGTCATTCCCACTGGTTTTAGGTATCACGGGCGCCGCAAGCACTGTAGGCACCCTTCGGTGGTCTGCGATCGATAGAGGAGTACTGGTGGGGTCCCCAGCAGCAACCTGAGTAGAGAACTTATTTACATCTATGTTTCCTCGTATTAAGTCCTGTAACAATTCATCGTCGTCGTCGTCGAAATCACTGCCAGAAGATGACATCTTGCATCTCTTAGCCTGGTGTGTTGTCGCTGTTGCAACCTCTACAAATGTCACGATGGGGTCGGCTCGCACGAGCGATCTGCGCACGTGACGCAGCATCTCCAACAGAAAATTTCTTCTATGGTGAATCGGCATCGGATGGAAGTATTGAAGCAGCTTCAACGTATATCTTAACTTTAAACGATAGTGTTTTAATAGTTAGCGAAACGATTAATACTTAAAAGTAGATTACGTGTAGTTGTTGAAACGTTGCAGAAAATAGCCCACCAAAATAATATGACTGAGAAAATCAATACTACGAAGGACGAAAAGGCATCAGCACCTCCAGCATCGCTAGTTCCAGTGCAGCCAACGCCAATCAGTTCGAAGGATAAGACAACCAAAAGATTGGTGGTGGTTTTGTCGCAGGCATGTTTGGAAACTCATAAAATGAATTCCGGGGGCCCAGGAGGTGATAAGTTTGCATTATTAAACTGTGATGATCATCAAGGTTTATTGAGAAAAATGGGTAGAGACATTGCCGAAGCAAGACCAGATATAACTCATCAATGTTTATTGACCTTGTTGGACTCTCCTATCAATAAAGCTGGAAAATTACAAGTGTATATACATACTGCCAGAGGAGTATTAATAGAAGTTAATCCAAGTGTTAGAATCCCAAGAACCTTCAAGAGATTTTCTGGTTTAATGGTTCAATTATTGCATAAATTAAGCATTCGTTCTGTCAATTCCGAAGAGAAATTGTTGAAGGTGATCAAGAATCCAATTACTGATCATTTACCTACCAAATGTCGTAAGATCACCTTGTCATTTGATGCTAAAGTCAACAGAGTTCAAGATTACGTCTCCACCTTAGATGAAGACGAAAGCATATGTGTGTTTGTTGGTGCCATGGCCAGAGGTAAAGATACTTTTGCAGACGAATTCGTTGACGAAAAAATCGGTTTGTCCGATTACCCATTATCAGCTTCGGTTGCTTGTTCCAAATTCTGTCATGGTTGTGAAGATGTTTGGAGTATTTACTGATTTTTTTTTCAGCTATTGTTGTGTTAATTCGATTTTCTCACTTACATTAGAGTGGAACGGTCTTATGGTTAATTTGTGATATTATTTTATTCTATATATTTGTTTACATTATTTCCTAATGTACTAATAGGCTTTATGAAGAGTGGCCCAACTAAGTCAAGTGCCTTTTATTTCATCTCATCAAGTCTCTCCATAGTCTATTTACTACTTATATATGCTGAAGCAACTGCCACATGTATTTAATAAAAACGTATATTGTTATCGATATTGTTACAAATTAAACTGAACCTCCATCAGTTTTAAAAAAATTCATTGATAAAAACTTATAATTCTCGTTGCTTTAGTGATCCATTACACCCTCCTTTCTCAATACCTTTTCAATCTCCTTGAACAAAGTATCCGTTGTGACCTTCGATCCCTTTACTTTGACACAAACAATCTCTGATTTCTGGTTGTACTCTCTAGAATCAATCTTGATTCTGAACTTACAGCTTTTCAAATTGAACGCATTTGCTGAAGAAATTCCACCTGTGATTGTATAAATCAGTTGATCATTCTTCAAGTTCTTGATTCCAAAGTTCGACCAAGAGTTTAGTAATGCGTACAATGCAGTAGACATTTCTTGTTTTGGTAATATAGTTCTGAAACGTTTAACCTCAGAAGTTATTGGCTCATTATTAGGACCTGATGAAGATGATGATGAGAACCACCTGAAGAAGGAATTCTTGGGTCTCTCTTCTACAGATGCAGGTCTGGAGTCTGCTGGTGATGGTAACTGGGTTGGTTTTTCAAATGGCTCATCCAATGCTTTCTTGGAGCCCCAAGATAATTTTCTGAATATCGATCTGTTTCTCCTTTGGTTTGGATCTTGTCTATTAGTAGCATCTTCCAAGGGCTTCTTTATGGTGGTGTGAATTTGAAGTCCATCATTGCTCTGTACAGTATTATTCTTACGAACTTTAGGATATGGTTGTGATGACTTCGATTCATTGGGTATCTTTTTGACATCAGGGATTAACATGGACTCGGCACTGGGCAACATACTGGAATGCTTGGCCTTAGGCTTTGGTTTGCTAGAAGACTGTCCACTTCCCGATTTACCTGTTGGTAATTTAATATTGTCAAATACATCCTCGTCATCTTCATCTTCAGTTTGTCCTCCTGTCTTCCGAGACTTAGGATCTGATCTATTACTCTTTCTTCTTTGACCATGTTCATGTTTGGTGACAAATGTTTCGTCCAATTCTTCATCCGCATTTGGTAAATGAGGTAATTCTGAAGTTGGTCTTTGAGACAGTTTGTTACCATTATACCTAGCTCCATTATGTGAAAAGTAAGAGGTTCTCTTGCTAGCTAAATGGTCTTCGAAATCCATTATAGACCCTTCATCCAATGGCTCCTCTGGGTAATCTTCATCGGGTAATCCCGCTCTGTCCAATCTATCAGCAAAACTCGTTCTCATATTTGGCATTTGAGCTTGATCTTCTCCACTATGCAACACAGAATTCAAATCATGATAAGATTCTTTGGTACTATACATGGATAATACTGATAATCTCTTGTTTGAAGATGAAAAATGTCTAGATTTCCTAGTAACAGTTGGAATTTTAATATTGCTAATCAAAGTCTTTGGACCTGGTGATTCCGCGACATTAGCTTCTTCAACCATACCATGAATATTCAACTGAGAGTTCAATAATCTGGATTTTCTGATCTCTGACATATATTCTTCACTCAATTCAGAATCGTCCACTTCTGGGTCGGGTAATTCATATTTAGATAATCGATTGTTATAATTACTGTCTCGAGACATTCTCTTATCACCATCCATAACAGATATAACAGACTCACGGTTTTTATACTTCGAATCTCTGTGAACCATCGATTCTCTATTTTTACTCTTGGCATCTTTCAGAATTGTACTTCTTTGAGCTATAGATTCTCTATTCTTCTTCCTTTTGTCCTTTATTCTTTGAGTGTCCTTCAATTCAGCATCCAACGCTTCTTTGGCTCTAGTCAATTCTTCATTTTCATAGGCATGCCATAATGGGTCCAATCTTGAAACAGGTCTTCTGGTTAATACAGGAGTCTGTCTACGATTTGGTGCAGGTTGTGTCACAGATCTCATCTTCAACTTTTCAACATCTTCCTTAGTCAAGCTATCTTTATCAGCTTCCGATACGGTTCTTAATCCAGACTTGCTTTGTCTTTTTGGTTGGTTGATAGCATTTTCGTTAGTGACATCTAGCTCACTATTATTATCACCATCGTCCTTGATCATGATACTCAATTTCTTTGAACTTAACAAAGATTTTCTCTTTTGTCTCTTTCTCTTCTTCTCCAATTCCTTTCTGGCTCTCATTTCTGCTTCGTGTTTCTTTCTTTCTAACTCCATTAACCTTTCGTATTCTTTGGCTTCCTTTTCTTCTTGATCTATAAGATTTTCATCTTCTTCGTCATACTGTTCTTGATTGAAGATTTTATCACAAAGAGTCGCAAAAGTAGCTGAAGTTCTTTTGGTTTGTTTGTCCATATATTCCCAGTCAGTTTCTCCAGAGAGTTTAGCATAAGTCGACAAGAGCTTCATGGTTATAGAGTTTCTCTTTAAACCTGTCGTCATTGACGCTCTTAAAGATTTTCTTCTTGATAGTCTGTTTTTTGAATTGCTCTTTTTAATGAAAGAGCCTCTTTTGTTAGCGTTACTTGGAGGTTCTTGAGAATTAGAATAAGCAAGCAAGTCTTGGGAACTTATTTCATCGACAATTGGATTAGCCTTACCAACCTCAGGTGAGTATTTCAATTCTTGAACTTGATGAAATTTATTATTCTGATCTGGGGTATCATGTTGGTAATTATATTGGTGAGTTCTTGTTGCCAAATGGCTATCTTTAGATGGTAAAGAAGGAGGCATAGATTGGAGTGAGCCGTTTCTTTGAGCGGATACAATTTCATTATAGATATTCCTTGGAATTGCTGGAGGAGGTGAGGATTCATCATAATAATTTTGTTGAGATTTTCTGGGTGATCTACGTGGTGATGATCTATTTGGAGACTTATATGGTGATCTTCCAGGGGATTGGTTATATCCGTACTTTCTGGGAGATTTCCGAGGGGAATTTTGAACACTAGAAGGGGCTGAATATTTTCCACTTGAATTACCAATATATGAACCTCTGTTGTTCGAGCCATTTTTGTATTGGAAGGATGAAGGTCTTGAAGCACTGATTTGATTTCCTTTCTTCCTTGGGGTATTCTTATTACTTGCTGATCCGCTACGAACCATTCCTCGTTTAGCATTGAAACTATGGGATTTTTTAGGAGAATTAGAACCACTTTCACCTTGGTTATGTCTGTACCTCATTAATAATGCGTAGAAGGTCTTTTCAGGGTTTGACCCGTTCTTCAACAAACAACGGATAATATCTTGTTGCGGCCTGTCGTGCCATAAGATTGATAAATTGGCCAAGATTTGCTTATCGATATTCTTCACTGAACCTAAAGATTTGTAGGCGGTTTCAGGGTGAGGCAAGGACTTCACACTGATTAAATCCTCATTTGGAATTGGGTATTTGTTTAAAAGTGGGTGAGATAAGACTTTTTCAGTTGAAATTCTTTTCATCGGATCCACTGTCAACATGAGACTTATTAAGTGTTTAGCCTCATGAGATATTTCATCGGGCATTTCGAAGTTACCTGCTTGGACCTTTAATAATAAATTTCTGATATTTTCATCGTCGAATGGCAATCTACCAGTTAACAAAGCGAATAATATAACACCACATGACCAAACATCAGAAGCAGCACCGTGGTACTTCAAGCCACTGACAATTTCTGGAGCGGCATAGTGCGGAGAACCACAGGAAGTTTCAAGTAATTTACCGTTACTTTCCAATGCAGCCATTCCGAAATCAGCCAACTTAACGTTTAATGAAGCATCCAATAATAAGTTTTCTGGCTTCAAATCACGATGGCAAATCCCGAGGGCGTGGCAGTAGGCAGTTCCTAGTATAATTTGTCTGAAATATTTGATGGCTTCGATTTCTTGCAAAGGACCTCTCTCAACTAAGAGGTCAAATAATTCCCCACCTTCTACATATTCCAACACCAAATAAAGTGCTTTTGAAGTTTCCCAGACATCATATAATCTTAAGACATTTGGATGGGTTAACAACTTCATGATGATGATTTCTCTTTCAATACCATAAGGCAATCCAGCCTCATCGGATGACTTCTTGTTCGAACCTTCATTCTCTTGTAATTCTGATTTGGATACTACTTTCACGGCAGCTTTCTGGCCAGTTGTTTGATGAGTAGCTAGCAACACTCTTCCGGTTGCACCTCTTCCCAAGGTTTTGCCCAATTTCCAAGGGCCAATCTTCTGGGGATGACTATGGTTTGAAGCGGATATTATCGAGGATGTTATGGATGGTTGTCTTGAATGTTGTGACATTTTCAATTGAATATGACAAGTTAAATGGTTTTGAAGTAGTTCCTGATTGAATTTTATAAAAGAGTTCCACTTAGTTGTTACAATTAATCACACCAAGCGGAAACTTGGGGGTAGATCACTGTTGAAATGGTTGGTATATACTACACTTGGACGTTTATGTAGGTAACAAGTATGACTTAATCTTAGATGGCCGATACCTTTGGGGTTATAATGAGTGGAATGGTTCAAATTGTATCTTCAATTTTCTTTTAGTTAATAAATTAACCCAGTTAGTCGCTTGTATATGTAAACAGCCATGTTTTTGTCGAAAATTTTCTCACTGGAAAGACGCGTTTTTGAAACATTCAAATTACGCGTCTTTCACTCCTTACAGATTTTTGACCCGATTGGGAATATACCACAGTAACGAAGAAGATGCGGAGGGATTAGATTAGAGTGTCGTTAGTGGGCACTGTTTTGTTTAATGAGATTTCGTGTCAGGAGCAGACAAAGGCCGACAGTTGTTATTCCAGTTCTTATTACTTGGCCCGTTATATGTTTGAGATTTGGCGTTGTTTGTTGTTGCAACATACAGGTCTTGTTCTTGTGGATATCCAGATTAGGTGAGAGAAAGTTTCTGTACTACGACAGTATTCATCTGGGCTTAATACGAGGCTTCCTCAAGGATAGGGGCACTATAAGGTGGTCGGTTAGAGCACGGAATTTGGTTGCAGAAGTGCTTGTGGCTAGATTCTTTGGGCGTAAAGCAGCCGATACCCGATGCTGCACCAGGCGCATTCGCGTAGCTTATCCGTCTGTTCTTGTAGCGGCACCAAAATAAACCGACTAGCCGTAGTAGACTGCTGGGCCCCAGCTGTGGCTAGAGCGAAAGGGTTCATTCACCAGTCATGTTCCAGAGACTGGTTTGAGTTTATGAATGGTTCCTTGCACTTCCTGAATACGCCAACCCTCTGCCGTGAACTATGTCATTATTTGCATTATTTGGCTGTCATTACATTTTTTTTCCATCTTTTTGCATTTTCTTGACAATTTTCCACCTTGCCTATGAGGTTATTATTTACTTCGATCTACACTTAAACGACTTCAGTCAAACGCCTATTATCTATTATGTATACCCTCTAAAGTTCTATACCCGTCAAAAGCTCTAGTTGCTTTGTAAGATCGTCATTGACCATCTTATTGTTCAGTTTTGTCTCTGCATCTTCCTTCAAGTCCTGTCTCAACTGCTTGGAGTCTAATGCATTTTTTGGGGCGTTGGCAGAGCTCGATCCGAGAAGTTGCTGTATTTCGTTAATCTCATTAACATTGGAGTTCAACTTTTGAATCTTGATCTTGGTTGCCTTCGATTCCGATTTCTTGATTTTGGTTTTATTTTTATTTTTTATATTACTTGGTTTGCTCACCTTGGTCTTATTTACCTTGGTGCCAGCATCCAGCTTCACATTCTTACCCGGCTTCCTTATTCCTGCCATTTTACTCCTTGATCTTCACTCACTAACCTTATGCCAAAGGCCCTCTTGAGATGGGTTTGGAGTGTGTCACGTGCGACCTCATCGTGGAAAAAAATCCCCTCCAAAATTTGAGATGGGCAAAGTCAACCAAGTTTACAAACTCGATAAGTAACTAGTTAAGATGGTTTCCACTCACAATAGAGACAAGCCTTGGGATACTCCAGACATAGACAAATGGGTGTTAGAAGAATTCAAGCCTGAGCATAATGCTTCAGGAATGCATTTTGCTGAGGAATCATCCTTCATGACATTATTTCCAAAGTACAGAGAACAATACTTACGAACGATATGGAGTGATGTAACGAAAGCGTTAGAAAAACATTTCATAAAGTGTGAGTTGGATTTAGTTGAAGGTGCCATGACCGTTAAAACCACCGCCAAAACATTCGATCCAGCCATGATTATTAAAGCCAGAGATTTAATCAAACTATTAGCAAGATCAGTTCCATTCCCACAAGCCATTAAAGTTTTACAAGATGACATTGCATGTGATGTTATCAAGATCGGTAATTTTGTTAGCAACAAAGAAAGATTTATCAAAAGAAGACAGAGATTAGTTGGACCAAATGGTAATACCTTAAAGGCCTTGGAATTATTGACTAAATGTTATATATTAGTCCAGGGTAACACTGTAAGTGCCATGGGACCATTTAAAGGGTTGAAGGAGGTAAGAAGGGTCGTTGAAGATTGTATGAAAAACGTGCATCCTATCTACTATATTAAAGAATTAATGATCAAACAAGAATTAGCCAAGAATCCCGACTTGGCCGAAGAAGACTGGTCGAGATTCTTGCCAAGTTTCAAAAAGAGAAATGTTGCCCGTAAAAAGACCAAGACCAGTATCAGGGAGAAGAAGGTATACACACCATTCCCACCTGCACAAACACCTAGAAAGGTTGATTTACAGATTGAAAGTGGTGAATATTTCCTCGGTAAGAGGGAGAGAGATTCCAAGAAATTGAATGAAAAACGTGAGAAACAAGAGGAAGTCAGTGAAGTTAGAAAACAAGAAAGAGAAAAGGATTTCGAAGCACCACAAGAAGAAGATTACGAAAATAAACTTTTGAAGAAAGACAAGAAACACAAGAAGGAAAAAAAAGATAAAGAGGAAAAGAAAGAAAAGAAGGAAAAGAAGGAAAAGAAAGAGAAAAAGGACAAAAAGCGTAAGAGCTCAGATGACGATAGCGAGGAGTCAGTAAAAAGATCCAAGGTGTAATATGTACTACTGAAGCCTCAGCCGAAGCCTCAGCCGTGTGTGTGTAAAAAAACCATTCGAAGTTTGCAGTGAGAATCAACTACCCCATATAGAACCGAATTATGGTCAAAAAGACTGGGATACGTCAGACGAAACATAATAATCACAAGTAAATAGTTTCAATTCCATTATTCATAGCCGATTTGCAAACCTTCACCCTTCTGTAGAATGTACACAACTCTGATCCGACTGAAAAAATTTTTATTGCCGATATTTTCACACTACACAGCTTAACGTTGTGCGGTACCGACCAGCAAAATACGAACAGTTGCCTGAAACTGAGGTATGTATTGAAAAATATTTGTTCCCGGACAAACATGAGCTATTGTGAGACGTTCTCTCGTTCTTAGCACAGTTCTCATCGCTACTCAATAGGTTATGCTCCTTCCTAATTGGGTACTCGGAGATTATTGTGTTTACATTGGCGGCGGTACTGCATACAACCCAAACCAATACAACCATGATGGGGGATAAGAATTAGAGGTAATTAGCAAGACAAGTAGTGAAAATTAGTATAGCCAGCTACCCAAACACGACTCGAAGACTCAAAAAGTCTATCTGAGGACCAACAGCTACCTAGAACCCAACTTTAGGCCACTCTGAGGCTGCACCAGATCCACGCACACTTTGAGGCTGGTTTTCGATGAGTTCAAGACTTGATCTGATCATCTCGTTCGTTCAAGAACTTGATTCAAGATCAGACAGACTAATTGATTCAGTAGGCCGCTCAGATGAGATACTTCATAACATTCTAGCAGTGAACGAAAAAGTCACTCTGTTGGATTCAAGCATCGATGATATCCGAGAGTTGATGAGTATCAATGTGTCACTGATGAACGACTTCAGTAACCTCTACGAAAAGTCTTTCTATCTTGAATCTAATATGCATGTCAATGACAACATAACTAATCAAACATCTTTTGAAACTTTAACTCACGAGTTCAGATATTTGATCAAGAAATTGGAGAAGAACGATAAGTATTCAGGGGCTTTCAATAGGCAGAAACCTCTCTCTACAACCACACCTGCACCGCAAGAGGAGCTACTTCCATCACCGGCATTGAAAAACAAGAGTTCACTAGCCAACTTGAAATTGAAACCCATAAAATGCAATACTAAGAGAGTGTACAAGAAGAAATCCAGGTATAGATTATCGGGAGTATTTAACATCAACCCCATTGCATACGAAGACGACGATTCATCTACCTACACTCAGACTCCTCGATCTATCAGAAATAATTTCAGTTCCAATTTGGAAGACTTGGTTCCAACGGAAAAACCCCCACAGCTCCCACCGACGTCCATTGAACCGCCTCCGCCACAAGATAAAAAACACCAGGAAGAACACGAAGAAGTCTCGCAGACGAGCATTACCTCAGAGGAGTTTTCAGCTTTGGGCTTGCGAGAAAGGGCCAACTCTTTGCCCGAAACCCCTGTTTTCAACGTGTTTAAACAGAACTCCACCCATTCCAACATTCTTTCGGAATTCGATTCAGAGATAGGTGAAGATAAGTTACGATTTAATAGACTTAAACACTTTATTACCTATGCAAATTTGAACAAGGAACATGGTGACAATAATGAATACTCCAAGTCTCCTACCCGACCCATACTCGACGATCAAACTGATTTCGATAATTTGTCTATGATATCTGACGTATCGTGCTATTCCCCTGAAAGACGACAGAGTGACGTTACTGACAATAGTTCTGAACATTTTGAAAACTTCGACAAATTCTTGCGAGGGTCGAGATTTGACTTGAACAATGCATTTCCTCATATCTTGAACAAATCAAACTCTCAAGATAGCATATTCAAGGCAAGCACAGTGTACCCCGAACCTAAACCACAGTCCAAGTCGTCCTATAAGTTCCACAATCCTGCTCAAAGTATTCAGTTGAGTTCGTCACATGTCGTGACTCCTACCATCGAGAAGATTCATTTCAACGAGCAAAACGCTTCCGGTAAAAAGGCGGTGAGGTTCAATTTGAATAAAGACCCTAAAGACCTACTTAACGATGTGATATCTCGCGATGGAAGCTTTTCAAAAAAGCCGTCTATGGAGTCATTATCTTCTCCTTCATCACCTTCACCATCACCGTCTAAATCAGACATATTTTCCATATTCAATTTCGCATTGAACTCTCCGTCTAAAACCTCGCAGCCATCCAAACCCATTGAAACACGAAGAAAGAGTATCGATAATATCAGTAGATCTTTAACTGAGAGTTTCTTGTCACTCGTGCATAATTCACACCCACCGATAGATCCTGAGGTAACCAAACATAAATCGCAAACCAAAGAAACTAAACCGATAAGAATCAAGAACGAGATTCAGGACAAAAGATTACCTATTCGGATACCCAGGAATGATGGGGGCCATTCTAAACTAATTATCGGCCCCAACAATACCCGACTTATAGATCACGGTGAATCATCAGTGTTTAGAAAACCGTTGATGAGAAAAATAAGTCATAATTCTTTAAGAGAAGCATTATCAGGAAGTCTCACATAAGTGCACTTCTTCCTACAAAACGTTGCATTCGGTCTAGGTTCAAAATGGTTAATTTTATAACTCGTGGTGAACCCCCAAGCTAATTATTCATTTCAATTTTCATCAACCATTTTTATTTATTTTAATTGCATAACTAATATACATTGATTTCTATATCACAAACTTAATTATCGAACCCCTCGCTAGAGAATAATTGTTTTCCATGCTCTTTTGACAAGTCCAAGCTTCTTTCAAGTTTCCTTTCTCTCACAGTCTTGGCTTGTTTTATGCTGTTTTTACTCTTGGACATATACGTGATGGAAGCTTTTGATCCCGATGCAACCTTGTATTGTTTGCTAACAGTAACACCAGAGAACTGTTGCTTACCATCCTTAATCTTTATTCCTTGTTTCTCATGAAATGATTTGAAAGACTTGATTATTGACGGTTTTTTGAATGCTGGCATGAAATCGATATCTTCATCGGCATCGGTCAAGTTCTCAAAATCTTCTTCCAAGGTTCGTTTTTTACTGCCTTCGCCGTCCTCAAACTTTCTACTGGTCAAATTGCTCAAACTTCTGGACTTTAATGCTTGGATGTCTTCAATCTCATCATCTGAAACACCGTGTTGAAGGGCTGAGATCCTTTGAAGATTTTCATATTCATCAGCATTTCCTGAAGTTAAGAATGATAGTTGGCGTTGAACGAAGGCTTCCTCAACTCGGATAGTTTTCTTTTGCGGTTCTTCTTCTTCTGCTTCTTCTTCATCGCCTTCTTTAGCTTGGATGTCAATCGACAATTTCTGAGACTGAGTATCGGGCGAAGCTTCTTTTTCGTCTTCATCTTCATCGTCATCGTCATCAAGGCGGATCACAGAGGTGTTTTCCTGGATAGATGCAAAAAAGGCCTTCATTTTTTCATTTTTAGACAATGTATGCAATGTTTTATTCTTTTCTAAACGTTCTCTCTGCTCAGCTAGTTTTTGCTTTCGGTACGCTGCCAACATTTCATCTTCTTCGTCACTAAGTTCAATATCAAAGCCATTACCGTTAACTTTCTTGGTTAAACGATGATTCTTAATATCATCTAATAATTTTTCCAACTCTTGTTGATCTTTAATCTGATACTGTTCCATGAATTTATTACGAACATCTTCATCTTTGAGATCAATATTAAAATCATTATCAATCATCTTCTCATCTTCTGAGTTGGCTTGAAAATCAGACATCTCTCCGTCGTCTCCTCCCAAGCCATGCCATTCATCTTCAGATTCTTCAGCTTCCCCCTCGACCATGTTCTTAATACCTTTCCTCTCGTATTCCTTTCTCTTCTTCCGTAACTTCAATTCTCGTTTACGGATTTTGGCTTCATACTCTTTAATTCTTTGCTTGATAATTTCAGGATCCTCCTTTTCTTCTTCTTGCTCTTGTTCATCGTGCTTATCCTCCATTATGTTCTCCAAAACAGTAGTAGATTTACGCAATTGGTCGAGTCCTCGCTTAACGTTTCCAGGTGTTATATCTTCGTTGATACCGTCAATTGGTTGTGTATCAAGAATGATTGAATCTGCCTGGGTAGTCATGTCAGCTTGGGTAGATGAGTCAGGCTGGGTTACTTGAGTGAAGGATTCTTGAAACTCAGGGAATGCTCCGCCGATTACAGTTGAATTACCTTCTACTGTAGATTCTTGTGAATAACTGACAGACGGCTGCCTTGGTTGTAAATTCAGAAACAATTCGTGTCCTGACTTAATCTGCTGAGAAGGTTTAATTACAGAATTATGTTCATAGTTAATCTTATCTCTTTCTTGAGGCGAAACAGCAATTTCAAAATCACCGGTGGCTGTGGTTATCACACCTTCGTGATTGGCGATCTTGGGTTCTTGCCCAGGCCCCTCAAACATATAGCTGTCATCGTGCCTCTTGCGTTCATACTCTTCTATAGCTGGTTGGCTATCATCATCATCATCATTATCATCGTCATCGTCTGAAAGGACAAGTTTCTTTGATCTCTTTTTCTTGTGTTTGACGGTTTCTTCGTCAGAAGGTTGGTTGATTTCGGACTCTGAACCTAAAACCGAATCTATTTCAGAATCAGAACCAGTGTCTGAACCCGATTCACTATCCGGAACTTGGTCAGGCTCGTCGGCTTCAAATTCACTTTGGTCCAGCTCATTATTCTTCTGTAAGGCTTTACTAATTAATGCGGCCTTTGCTTGTTCTCTAAGCTTTTCCTTCTTACGAATGTTTCTTACTCTTTCCATTTCCCGTTCCAACAAAGTTCCCATAACTTCGTCATCCTGTTTTAATTCTTCGATGATTTCATGGTTGGGGTTGGCTAACTGGTGAGCTTTCAATTGGGTGATATTGGCCATTTTCAATCCGGTTAAAAACTGCTTGAACCCATTGTTCTTGGCCCCATCACCATACTGGGGGATGAGAGCCCTTCCATTATCACCATACTTCTTTTTGGAGAATTTCTGTTTGATCAGAAGCTTTTGACTTTTGGATAATTGGGGAATTGTCACTGGTGCTTTATTATCGTGGGATGAGGTAGACTTTTGTTTCAATGGCGATGAGTGTGATTCTGAGATTTCAAGCTCAGATTCCGAATCGTCCAATGCAATTAGCTTTCTGCTGGAGGGGGATGAAGGTAAATTTCTCTTCAACTTTTCAGCGTAAAGCTCAAACGGATTTCTTGGCTGAGGCTTTGGATCCGGTTGAGGATGCTTGAGGCTTTGGACGTTGAAAGAATCTTCATCCTGTTCATCACCGCTGGAGTTTTGATTGGTCTTGATGGGCGATGTGGTGGGGCTAGATCTGGGATTTTGTTCGAGACCTAATGCAGCAGGAGTTTCATCGTCGCTGTCATTAAACGCAGACAAGAGTTTGTCCTTGGAGAAAGTAACTTTTCTTTGGAATTGAGGGCGGATGTCCTTGTTTCTTTTTTGAATATTGATAAACTCTTCAGCTTGTTGTAGCTGCTTGTTGGAAACGATGTCTTTGGTGTGGGATGAGGATACAACGCTATCGTTGATTTCATTGAGATCGTTCTCTTCATCGGTGAGAGTGGTATGGGAGATATCTGCTTCCAATTGCTGTTCACGGAGCAAACGTTGTCTTTTCTTTTCCTGTGCCAAGTTGGTTATTTTCAAATGTCGTTCTTCCTTAGAAAGAGGCTCGTAAATCGCGGTTTCTGGGTGAAACATATCAATTGGTTGCACATGATGTTTAATGAGACCGGTTGAATCTGAAGCTTGTGTTGAATGCAATACTTGGGTGTCTTGTTCAAATATTTTCTGGGTATCAACTAGCTGAGTCAAGGGTTGATAGACTGGCTGCGTATCTAGCGGTTGGTGTATTGGTTGTGTATCTTTTAACTGATCAATTGGTTGTGTATCTTTTAACTGATCAATTGGTTGTGTGTAATTTGATTCTTTTGGCTCATTTGATTCTATCGGTTGTGGAATGAAGTCAGATTCGTCTATGGCTAATTGGGGAAGGCGCTGAGTTTCGGTCCCTATCCCGAGAATAGATTCACCAAACGAAAAGGATTCGTCCGGCGGACTTAGAGCTTGAGTATCTTTAGTTTGTTGTTCATCCGATACAGCAGGCTGCTCTTCTTTGCCTCCCAATCTCGCACGAACTCTTGACAAAATACTCAACTTGTCTCGTCCCAAGGTCTTGGAGATGGCGTCGATATCGATGTTCAATCTTTCTTCATCTTCAGAATCTGTATCCAATTTACGCTGAAACGACGCTACGTTCTCCACTTCGTCTAGTAAATCCATGCTTGACTTGTACCAAACTCTTTCTCACTTTCACCTGGCCCTGATAAACTAGCATCGCCAAACGCGGTTAGACGTGTTTTGTGACGCGGTCGGGAAAACGAGCTCACGTGCCACGTCGCTCGCCGTGCGGCGCCCCCACTCTCGAGTAGGCGTCGTATAGTACGAGCCGATGCAACGTGCGTAGTAAACAAAAAAAGGATCTTCACATGCAATGCATATCACGTGTTATAGCAGCATCGCCTGAAAATTTTTGGCTACCCAACCCATCGCCCGTTGGGACCACCGTGGTGGGTGCGCCTGCAGGCAATAGGACTCGTGGTGAATATTTATCGAGTCCATTGACTGTGGCTGCACCGTTCGTATAAATACATGAGAAAATCTTTTCTTGCAACAATTTAAAATTTCCATAGATTGTTTACCATTTTACTTCAATCCTCTCAATCGTTATAATGTCTACTGAAGCTGAAAAATTTCTCTTTACTTCTGAATCTGTTGGTGAAGGTCACCCAGACAAGATCTGTGATCAAGTTTCCGATGCTATTTTGGATGCTTGTTTAGCTGCTGATCCATTATCCAAGGTTGGATGTGAAACCGCTGCTAAGACCGGTTTGATCATGGTT
Organism: Suhomyces vadensis; assembly: GCA_030575035.1. Taxonomy (NCBI): domain Eukaryota; kingdom Fungi; phylum Ascomycota; class Pichiomycetes; order Serinales; family Debaryomycetaceae; genus Suhomyces; species Suhomyces vadensis. The sequence continues at coordinate 267,554 of JAJMGK010000009.1, read as the reverse complement.
TTTGGTGAAATTACCACCAAGGCCCAATTGGACTACCAGAAGATCATCAGAGACACTATCAAGCACATTGGTTACGACGACTCCGAAAAAGGGTTTGACTACAAGACCTGTAACGTTTTGGTCGCTATCGAACAACAATCTCCTGATATTGCCCAAGGTTTACACTACGAAAAAGCCTTGGAACAATTAGGTGCCGGTGATCAAGGTATCATGTTTGGTTACGCCACTGACGAAACCGACGAAAAGTTGCCTTTGACTGTTTTATTATCCCACAAATTGAACTCCGAGTTAGCTTCGGCAAGAAGATCTGGTGCTTTGCCATGGTTGAGACCTGACACCAAGACCCAAGTCACTGTTGAATACAAGAAGGACGGTGGTGCTGTTGTTCCTTTGAGAGTCGACACCGTTGTCATCTCCGCCCAACATTCTGATGACATCTCCACTGAAAAATTGAGAGAAGAAATCCACGAACACATCATCAAGAAGGTTATTCCAGCCCACTTATTAGACGACAAGACCGTCTACCACATCCAGCCATCTGGTAGATTCGTCATTGGTGGTCCTCAAGGTGACGCCGGTTTGACTGGTAGAAAGATCATCGTTGACACTTACGGTGGATGGGGTGCCCACGGTGGTGGTGCTTTCTCCGGTAAGGATTTCTCCAAGGTTGACAGATCCGCTGCTTACGCTGCCAGATGGGTCGCCAAGTCCTTGATCCACGCTGGCTTGGCCAGAAGAGCCTTGGTTCAATTCTCTTACGCCATTGGTGTCGCTGAACCATTGTCTATCCACGTTGATACTTACGGTACTTCCAAGTACTCTTCTGACGAATTGGTTACTATTATCAGAAAGAACTTTGACTTAAGACCAGGTGTTATTGTAAAGGAATTAGACTTGGCCAGACCAATCTACTTGAAGACTGCCACCTACGGTCACTTCACCAACCAAGAAAACACTTGGGAACAACCAAAGAAATTGAAGCTCTAAGCAAGCTTGGATTTCTCTCCTATCCAAACATATAATACTCAATGATTAATGTAATGACTCCGAATAATTGTCGAACATACTTATGTTTCCTCAATAAAGGTACAACGCTCAACTCGTTGTTTCCTACCTATTATGAAATTTTTTTGTTTTTTCTATACCAACCACCATTTTTTTTTATCACCATTATTTTTTCTATTATAATCCATCATTTCATTCATAACAACTGAAAATTCTTGATGAATTGAATTTGTGAACTCTTGACTTGACTTCAAAAAAGAAAAACGACTCCCATGAGTCAAATACCATTTTTTTTATTATTACACTATAATTGTTTTATTGTCCTTTGACTTAAGATAGAGTTTTTTTATTGCATTAATTTGGGTGTCCTCAACGGACAATTAAGGTTATTATATTCCTTCTAATAAATATTTAGATTTTTTAATTACTGTAGTCATGCTAAGAAGTGGCTAAGGATAATCAAGTACACAACAGATTCAACTAGTGGTTGGTTGATGCCGGTGAAGAAACGTTTTCATAATCAACTGGTAGGTTCGAATTGATATCGAACAATGAATTAAAATACTTGTAATAGCCCAAGTATGCAAAAAAGACCCCAATACTACTTCCTAAACCTATGTCGAAAAAGTGATGTCTATAATCCTGAGTTCTGCTCAAGGCAACATAAGCTGCCAACACCAATGGCGAACAAAGCAACAACCACATTGCTATTGGTTTAGGACGAGAACCTGACTGTTTTAAGTCGGTTTGTTGGGCCAATACTCGATATTGTCCTAATAACCAAAGAGTCAAATATCCCAAACCAGAAAATGCCAACGACGAATGGCCGGACGGTGTGGACTTAAAACCTTCCAATACAACAGACTTTCCTTTTGGGAATGTACAAACCTCTAGTCCAACAAGTATATTTGTGGCAGTGGAAGCAGCTGGTGCACATCTTTGTAAGAAATCGGGTCTGGGGTTTCCAATCAAGCATTTCAATATGTCGGTCAATACAGAAGTAATGGCAGTGGTGAAATAAAGTCCAACATTGGATACTTGGATTAAATGAAGCTTATCTAGTTCCGAGTCGGTGTTGATCACTGACAACACTATGATAATAATACATGGTATGACCACTGACAATATATAAAGTTGAAGATCGTTGACTCTCTCTACCACGGCAAACGGGTGAGATATGGTCTGGTCTGATAACGAAAATTGTCTGGTAAACGGAATTGCAGTTTCGAGAAACACAAAGAACACAAATATAAGTAGCAATGTGGTTATCCAGTCTGGAATATACGACTTAAATTTGGACGACTTGAAGTACATCTGAATTTGCATCTTGAGTATACCAAAAGAACGATAGAAAATAAATTGAAAATAAACTGAAAATAAACTGAAAATTGATTATGAATTGTTGATATAGAACAAATAGATAATTAAGTGAATAGTTGATAGCAATTGCAAGTTAAACTAATAACTTGTAAGGTTTAGTTGTTGGTTCTTTGAAGTTGGTTAACTGTAAATATTTTAGTTGGTGTTGTAGTAGTGCAAACCGTGTACAATATCGACGTTTTGAGAGCTCGGACTGTGAAGGGTCACAAGTATTACGCTAGGTAGATAGAAAATTAGGTAAGTTGAAATACTGTATCCAGCCAATTAATAGTATCCTAGGATGTTGGATTTGTTGTCCATTCGTATTGCGTCGGCTGAAACGATGGACAATGGGCCACGAATCCAGTACTCTCTCCCCAACGCTATTTTCCTTGGTACTGGAAAGTGCGAAATTAGGGCAAGCCACCGATTAGTGTCCCCAGACCTCCCACTACAGTCACCCAAGTTAGGTTGGAATGGAGTGTAGACCTTCTACACTAGATCTAATTTCCGAATCTAGCTGTGGAGATTCCATTGCCAAAGCCGCTATAGCTCTCTGTATTGTGTTGAGTCCATTGCACCCCCCACCCCCATGGCTCCACTCTATTGTAGTGATGATTTGTTACGCCTCTCCCTATTGAGCAATTCACATGATCAAACTGACTGATAAAATCTCTACGGCAATAGTTTTTTTTGTTAATTTTATTAAAGTATATAAATATGAAAACGAATTATAATGAAATGAATTGAATTACCAGTAACGAAAAGGTTTACTTGACAATTAGAAAAGTCAGTGAAAATTGAATATTTGTAAAATTAGAATCAAAATTCAATAAAAATGATTTTTTTTAGTTTATTGCTTTAAATCGGAATCGTAAGATTCAGCTTGGGTGGTTGGAGCATATCTGTCCTTGACCAACTTAGTAGTGTCAACTTCACCGTGGTATTTTTCACAGATCTCTTCTAAAGTTAATCTCTTGGTTTCAGGGACTAATAAAGAGGTGAAGATACCAATCAACATGAACAATGCAAAGATTTCCATAACATGAGGTAAGTAACAGTTAGGCTTGTCTTTGGCACAGTTGTGGTTGACTAAAGTACCGATACAGGTTTGAGCAATGATAGCACCTACCTTACCAGCTGCAGCCGAAATACCATGAGCAGTCGATCTGTATCTGGTAGGGAAGATTTCACCTGGAACGATAAAGGTGGTGGAGTTTGGACCGAAATTCTGGAAGAATTGAGCCAAGACGTATAATGCTAATAAACCATGTTCACCAAGCTTGTGGTAAGCGAAACCAATGACACACAAAATAATGGTCAAAAGAATGAAACCACCAATTTGAATTGGTTTTCTACCAACGGTATCGACAGTTGCGACAGTGAACCAATAACCTGGTAAAGAACCAGCACAAATCAAAATCAAGTTACCGGCAGCTGAGTTGTATAATTTATCATAAACGTTCTTGTTAGAACCGTAACCGATAGCTTGCAAGATAACGGTGGTGTTTAAACCCAAACCGTAGTAAGCAACATCCAACATGAACCAAGAACCAGCAGTACCAAGCAAAATCTTACCGTATCTCCATTGACCAAAATGGTGCCAGAAGTCCTTGAAAGAGGCCTTTGGAGGAGCAATGTCTTGGGCATCAGCATCAAGAACAGCTTCGACATCAGCAACCTTTTGAACTTCATCGTTTTGGTTGACATCAAGGGCATATCTTGGAGATTCAGCAATGGTTAATCTATAGTATAAAGCAATACAACCAGGAACACAACCGAATCCGATCAAGACTCTCCACATTTGGTCACAGGCCTTGATACACTTACCGATACATTCAGCACCGGTTCTGGCAAATTCCAAATCGTCCTTGTAAGCAGCCACTAAAATGATGGAAACAATTCCGGCAAACACTTGTCCCAAACCTTGATTGGAAAAGACAGCAGCCATGATTGCACCTCTCCATTTAGTGGTGGAGAACTCGGCAGAAATAATAGAAGACAATGGGTAGTCACCACCAATACCGATACCCATAAGAATTCTAAAAGTAGCCAAGACTGCAACAAAGTTGATAGCAGGGGAATGTCCAATGGTACATTGCATAATAGTAGCGAAAATCATAACAATCAATTCCAAACCGTAAATCTTCTTTCTTCCAACCAAATCGGCAAAAGTACCAAACGAAACTTGACCGATAACAGTACCAACGGTAGTCGAAACTTTCAAAAGGGTGGAAGTGGAGTCTGGAATAGTACCTTTCCAGAAAACATAGGACATCATGGTTAAACCCAAGTTAATGGCAAAGATATCGTAAGCATCGGTCATGAAACCAACACCAGCAATCATAATCATCTTGACTTGAGTCCACCCAAATCCAGCATTGTCAATGTCTTCCAATGCTAATCTTCTTCTTTCCAATGGATCTTCAATATGAGCGTATTTTTCAACGTAATCCTTGAAAGCGGTCTTACCACCAGCGGTGTTGTCGTGGTAAGTAGTTTGTGCACTAATATCAGCCATACTATTTGATTTTAATTGAAGTGATAATTAAAATATTCAAATGAATAGATTGTTGAAGCCTAATGAAAAAGATTCGAACTTGAGTGTAATTAGGCTGGAATTGTCTTTATATATATCATCTATATAAAGAAATTACCGAATATATTAGTTCCCGTAAATGAGCAGATGGCTTCTGCGAAAAGAAACTACAATAACAATTAAACTATTATTAAGAAAAGAAATGAGAACTCGTGGGCTGAAGGGGCGCCAAAATAATATTCAGTGCTACATCAGAGAGAAGCGGCGATATTGAGGAGTTTGTGAGCGGATTTGAGGAAATGGGATGCATAGGCTGAGAACCTTTGGAGCACGATTAGGCGGCCGTACGGTTAGAGAGAAAGAAATTGAATTAATTCTTTTTTTGATATCTGATATTAGGCAGCTACAAACAAAAATTGGGAGGTTTCTACTCGTGTGATCTACTACGTCAAATGGATAATATTTTCTTTCGTAATTCAATGACAAGTTTACCAAGACCTGTCAGGAGTGTCAAGAGTTATTTCTTGTCAAGTGTGGAAGGTATCTTTGAAAGCAAACGGTTCTTGGTTCGGTGGATAAATTGCTTAGCATTGGATCCTGGTAATTATCTTGGATTTTGCCCAGGGATTTTGCTTATCCTCATCATAACCGGAGCTCATGCATAATCCTTACAGCCTCCAGCATATTTCGATAGGCGACCCCACGTGTGCCTAATTTCGCAACAAATGCGGGTGCAAAAAAAATTCCCATTTTTTTTTTACAGATAGTTGGGCCCACGTTGTGCGGACACGGCACGTCCCACGTGTGGATTGAGGAACCATGTCTACACACAACAGCGTACATTAAACCCTTTCAAAAGGTTATTTCCGTACAAAATAAGATGCACACGAGATCTAAGGCCATCACACTAGATCCACCACGATGCACAGTTCCGTCCCCACTTTAATCGACACGATCAAGATCATTTTAACCATCTTGGTTTGGTCGCTCGCTCCACTGATGGTTCTGGTATTGCCAGGCTGCAGCCGAGGATCGCCACTTTATCGGGCCAGAATCCAGTTGGCCTGATAGGCGTGTCGCAGCCGCCCTCCGTCACCCGACCTCCGTCACCCGACTCTCACGTGACTTCTTTAATGATCTGCGTACCTTCCTATTACCCACCGTGGGCAGCCGTTAATTGTCGCTTATGGGGTTGGTACTGTCACACGGATCGTTCTTCAGATGCAAGCGTACGTAAATACGCATCGATGCCGTTTAAACGTATACATTTTGAACATGGTTCACAATCCCGTCTTGTCCGTGTCTCATTTTATTCTTTCCCTGTTGTATTTATAACGCAGCCTCTTTGTCTAACTAATTAGGTACAAGCATCCGGATTCCGATTAAGGGTCTGATCAACTTCAAACTTCAATTTCTTTTGCCTAATTTTCTTTGTTTCATTGTCTCTAACCTTTGTTCGATTACGTTACCCTCCGTTAGCATTGGTTATATCTTTGCTAGTCTCCGCTAATCTAGTTAGTCTATCTCCACTCCTGCACACATTGCTGGTACGCGGGCCCACCGCGTTGATAAAAAATTCAGCAACCAAACAAAGTTGACAACACTTTAGTGTATATCATGGTAAGTACGAGACAAATCAGACTTGTTTCGGTGACTGTTTTTTTCGTATTTTTGTTGGTGGTGTTGTATCGATCCAATGAAGCTAGACGTACGTCCGTAAGCCCTGTCTCGTTGAAGAACCAGGCCGCTGCCGAATCCAATAGACTTATAGAGTCCACCAATGATGATAAACTAGATGCTGCCATTAATAATGCTATCTCCCAAGATAATCAGAAGTTGACAGGTGGTTCTGGAGTTACACCTGGAGCAGTTTCTGGCGGTGCTGATGTCGGCAATAAACCTGGAGCAGTGAAACCAGCCTTGGCTGCTATTGGTGATTCTGTTCCTGACGACAAGAAGGATGACGCCATCACCGATACTAAATTGGATCCCAGCGATCCATACTCTCCAACCACTTTCGATGCAAGTGCCGAGGTGGTTCAAATAAGAGCAATGTCTCCCATGACCATATTTTCCAAGACATATTGTCCATATTCCAAAAAGTTGAAGAAACTCTTACACGACAACTATCAGATTACTCCCGAACCTACCATCGTAGAACTTGACAAGCATGCACACGGAGAAGAGTTACAGGCGTATTTGGAAGAATTGACCGGCAGGAGAACGGTTCCTAATGTAATTATCGGAGTATCCAGCCAAAGCAGAGGCGGAGCTGATGATTTTGTAAAGTTGCATCAAGAAGGAGAATTGTTGTCGAAGTTCACTGAGTGGGGTGGAAAGAAGTTGAGTGTGACCAGAATCGAAGCACCTTCAAACATTTAATTTAATAATGCGTAAATAGACGTGAATCATCATAACAAGATGAAATGTACGACCAACTTGAACGTTGACGGTCTTGAAGTCAGAAGGAAGCAAAGGAAGAATATAGAGGAATGTGTAAGATAAAGATAGAGAGAGAGAGAGAGAGAGAGAGAGAGAGAGAGAGAGAGAGAGAAAAAAAACTAATCAAGATAATAAAGATACAATAATGGTAATGACTTATACACAACACGTTGGCTAGAATATTTTAGTTACTACGTGTGTTGAACCTCTAGTTAAGTATATACATGTTTAACAATCATTAATCTGATTGCCGCAGTAATAACCATCTACGAGAAGATATTACAATACTATTTTATTTTATCAATTACACTATTATAGACTATTGTAACATTAAAAAGATTTACCCTAATAAAACATAATATATAGTATAGATAATTGTATATATATATATATTAATACCAAGTGGAAATTTTTTAAACTAATTTAATTAAAAATGTTTAATTTAAAATTTGGTGAATTGCTTGGATTTAGAAGCAGCAACGGTAACTTTCAAGACATTGAATCTAACGGTCTTGGAGATTGGTCTACATTGACCAACAGTGACAACATCACCTTCTTGGACACGGAAAGCTGGGGAAACGTGAGCAGCAACATTCTTGTGTCTCTTTTCGTATCTGTTATATTTTGGAACATAGTGCAAGTAGTCTCTTCTAATAATGATGGTTCTGTGCATCTTGGTAGAAACAACAGTACCGGATAAGATCTTACCTCTAATAGAAACGTCACCGGCGAATGGACATTTCTTGTCAATGTAAGTACCTTCAATGGCAGCCTTTGGGGTCTTGAATCCTAATCCAACATCCTTATACCATCTCTTGGTCTTTCTGTTGGCCTTGGCCTTTGGGTTGGTGAAGATGTGAGGTTGCTAAATCTTGTTAGTATAAAAGTCCTTAAATGGTTCCCTGAAACAAATTGGGACACTTGGAAAATAAAACCATCAATGTGTAGTTGTTGACTTTGAAAATTTTTTTTATGGTTACAATAAACCCAATGAAATCCATAGATTAGGATTGTAATGGAACATAATCGATCCGCATCTGTTCTACATTATTCAAATAAGAATACTGACTCGACAGTGGAGATTCATGGCTTAATGGAGTAAGCATCTTGGATGGAGCCATATTTCATTCTGGTTTCGTTCGGTGGCCATTTGTTTCAGTTATATTTTCATCCATGGTAACTACAAACCTTTTGGAAAGCTCTTTCAGATTGAACAGTTAATTCAGTAGCCATCTTGTCTTACTTAGTATGCTAAAGTAACAGGAAAGTGGTAAGAAAATTTTCAGTGATTTTTTCACTGGGCTGTTTGGCGGTTTGGCGGTGCGAGATGGTGGGTGCAGTCACGTGAATCTCTTTTGCGCGACCTGGGGAGGAGACGGTCCTGCACCGTGGCGGGAATGGGGTCGTCGAGGGCTAGTGCCCTGACAAATGCGTGTGCATGTGACCATGCGGCCAGGAGGTACAAGCCGCTGACGCAGACGAAGTTCGTAGGCACATCGGCAGACTGCCTAAATAGGCAGTCTACCCCATGTTTGTGTTTATCAATTTAAGTCAAGTAAATCACAACACCTAAGCAGCAGATCAGGCTATCGATAAGGAAACCCATGTTATGAATCCTAATACCAGCCATGGTTACGTATTGCCCAAATATAATCGGATTCCCTCTACACACATGGCCGATAACAGTGGCAGTTTTGGCAATGACTCGGCCTACAACACCACCAGGACGGTGAGCTCATCATCCACATCGATGGTCAGCACGCCTAGTCATAATATTCGAAGATTTCAACGCCAACAGTTTGGTGCGGATAAAGCCAAATCACAGCCGTTCTCCAAGAAGAAAAGCATCAGCCAAAAAGCGTCCAAGAATGGGCGATTCATCAAGAGTAAATTGCTCAACTTACACCAATCTCTGAAGCGGATGGTCGATGGTACCTACAGAGAAATCGACGACGACCAAGAAAACCAATTTATAGAAGATGACCTAAGTCCAAACCACCCCAACAAGTCCGTGCCCAGCTTCATTATACGGAAACCCATCAACATGAACATATATGACTATTCTATCTTCACCAACTATCCAAATGGTATTGATTTACAGCATGGAGAACATCTACCACCAGCCATCAAAGAATCACAAATAAAAGCATGGGAATCGGCCGAAAAGGTGACCAAGAACATTATCTTTGGAGAGTCCAGTGATGACGAAGGTGACGACGATGTGCGAGAAGAAGAGGCCACCGAACCCAAAGCACCCGAGGAAGCTATTAGATCGTTGCCGGGATACCTGAAGAATGAAGTTGAGGTGATCCAGAGAGTGTTTCAAGAGGCACAACGCAAGCCAGTGGCCAGCAATTGGGCCATGGAGGAGAAGCATTCGCTTCACGAACTCAACAAAAAGGTGCAGAACAACCTTGAACGGCTCTTTACACAGACACATTCGATATCCACAAGACGCCAGGTCCAGATCACCCAGAAGAAAGAGTTTTTGAACAAAATGTTCGGCTACACCAACAACTTGAACCGTGACTATATCACCAACAACTCGCTATATTCCTCGATGGACAACTCGTCCAATATACAAAAGACCTTCCACGAAGACAAGGACGAAATCGGCAACCTATTGGCCGAAGACACGGCATACATCACCGAACTACAGGCGACGGCTGAGAGATTGGAAGACAGCAGGAGTGAAGAAATCCGAAGCGAAATCAGGCGCAAGTTGGGCCGTGGGGAAGATGCCGGCGAGTGGGACGAACGTGACTTTACCTACGAGAAGTTCCAGTCCATTGCAGCCTCCAACTTGTCCCAGATCTACCGCACACGTTTCGAACACTACGACCGAATCGAGCGGCACCAACCATCGGACGACGTTTCAGAAACAGAGGCTGCGCCCGCCGACCTGGACGCACAGTTCCAGACCTTCGTAACGTCCTACCTCCGACACTCCATCAAGGAAGATCACTAATCACCGGGATGGGCGCGTCACGTGCACCGCCCCGACCTTTGATTAGAAATGTTCACTGCCAGCAATCCAACGCCAATCCACAATGCTAAACAACACTGCTAAGCAACTACTTAAGCAATCTACGTTTAGGTTACAGTCAATAAACAGACACATTAGCAACAGTACGACTAGCATGTCATCCGCAATTAGAAACTACGACTACTTGGTCATTGGAGGAGGATCCGGGGGTGTGGCATCGGCCAGACGGGCAGCCAAACACGGTGCCAAAGTGTTGTTGATTGAGGCCAAGTTCAACAAATTGGGAGGTACCTGTGTCAATGTTGGGTGTGTTCCCAAAAAAGTGATGTGGTACGCTGCCGACGCTGCACACAAGAAGCACCATTTGAAATCATATGGATTATCCGATGGCAAGGATGACGAGGTCAAGTATGGGGACTTTGACTGGCAGCAAATCAAGCACAAGAGAGATGCATATGTCACAAGATTGAACGGTATTTACGAAAGAAACTTGAAAAATGAAGGTGTGGACTACTTGTTTGGATACGCCAAATTCATCAACTCTAGCGGCGATGTTGAGGTCAGTTTGACGGGAGAACAAGAAATCAAGTTCTTGGAAGAAGGAAAAAAGTACTTGCCTAATGAAAAGCTTGTTTTTTCCGGTGAAAAGATCTTGATTGCCACCGGTGGTGCACCATTTGTCCCACCCAACGTGCCAGGCAACGAATTGGGTCTTACTTCCGACGGCTTCTTCGAATTGAGCAAACAACCCCAAACAGTGGCTGTTGTGGGTGCTGGATACATTGGTGTTGAGTTGTCGGGTATTTTCCAGAGTGTTGGATCCAAAACCCACTTGATCATTCGAGGCGATACTGTGTTAAGATCGTTTGACGACATGATCCAAAACACCATCACTGACTACTATACTGATAAGTTGGGAGTTGATATCATCAAACAATCCGGCAGTGTTTCCAAGGTCGAACGCACCGCTGATGGCAAGAAGAAAATCACGTTGGGTAATGGCCAGGTTTTAGAAGTAGACGAATTGATCTGGACTGTTGGTAGAAAGGGTGAAATCGATATTGGCTTGGACTTGGTGGGTGTAGATGTCAACGACAATGGTCAAATTGTGGTTGACGAGTACCAACAAACCAAGAATCCCAAGATCTTTTCTCTCGGTGATGTGATTGGCAAGGTCGAATTGACTCCTGTGGCCATTGCTGCTGGTCGTAGATTATCCAACAGATTGTTTTCTGGCAACGAAGTGTTTGCCCAGGACAAATTGGACTACACCAACGTGCCATCGGTCATCTTTTCACACCCAGAAGCCGGTTCTATCGGTTTGAGTACTGCTGAAGCCAAAAAGCTCTATGGTGAAGAAAACGTCAAGGTCTACAATTCCAAATTCACCGCCATGTACTACGCCATGATGGAATCCGATGACTTGAAGTCGCCAACCGTCTACAGAATTGTCGTTACTGGAAAGGACGAAAAAGTTGTCGGTCTCCACATCGTTGGAGATGCCAGTGCTGAAATATTACAAGGATTTGGAGTTGCCATCAAAATGGGAGCCACCAAACAGGACTTTGATAACTGCGTCGCCATTCATCCTACTTCGGCTGAAGAATTAGTTACCATGACTTAGATAGTAGATAGACACAATTAATTTCGATTAAAAGCGATATATCCGAGCCCGGCACGTGCCGTCGCGACTTCCGGCTGCCTGGGTCACCAACAATAGGCACTCAGATATTGGGCCAATAATGGTGGCAGATGCTGGGAAAGGGGTAAGCAAGGTGGCGGCAGGGTGCACAAACCTTGCTGTTATGCTGCGTCCCCTCAACGGCCGCTGTACGCCTGGCCAAACAATAGACAATGTAGGGGACTGGGAGATACGGCACGTTGCACGTGACTTCCGGCCCATCACCCAGTTAACTGACATAAGGCCGTAGTGTAAGGGGCAGCAGGTACAAGGGCTTAAAAATAATAAATTGGGACTATGCAATACTATACAAACTAATATACAATGTAAGACTTGCGAACTTTCAATGTTTCATTCGCTTGGGAGGTGGGCCTCTGACGGGGGGCCTTGGTTTTTCTCCGGGCTTGACAAAGAACATAGGAGCATTCTTGAGAATGTCAGGAATGGTGACAAATCGTATCATTGACCCTCTCACAAATACTTGGTTCATGTGGGATGTGGCACCTGTTCCTCCTTTGGTAATCACCACATCGTACAATGATAAATTCATATTGTTTTCACTCTCCAACAACTTTCCTCGGTAGGTATCACCAGTTGTGAGTTCGAGTGATATAACGTGTCCCTGGGCTTCGTTCAAGAGTCTTACTGGTATTCCAACTGACATCTTCGATGAGACTTGTGAGGATGATAAATGCAAAGTTTGAGGTTTTCAATGGCAAAGTGTTGTGGTTTTAAATATCTAATTTGTTCTCACAATGTAGTTTTACAAGAATATGCTTCGATACCTCTGCTTCTCTCAGCTTTTCTTCTTTGTTACCGGACTTGACAACAACTTTGCGTTGATAACCAGTCAACAAAAAACCGGTTAGAAAATGGGAGGAGTCCGGTACGCGCACGCCGGCACAATCCCTAATGCCAAAGGTTAAGGTAACCAGGCCAGTAGGCAAGGAGATGATATAAATGATTAACGGTTGGAGGAGTATTTAGAAATTAAAAAAAATCACACCAACGGTTATTTGTCAATTACCCATTTTGTTTTTTCGAAACTAGATTATGGCTACATGATTGACCAGTCTACAATGTCAGAGAAGAAATCGGCCCAGAAACAGAGGAAACGGGTACCATTAGCATGTCTTATTTGTAAAAAAAGAAAGGTCAAATGTGACAAACAGAAGCCAACATGCTCGGAATGTGTTCGGAACGGAGTGGCACACTTGTGCCAGTATTTGGAGCCTCATTGGAGCACAAACGTCACCCCCACAGATGCTTTGGTGAAGCAAGAATCGTTTGAGTCGGTCAAGCAGTCAGATGAATATGTCCATTTAAAAAATTCGAACGATAAAGTAATAAATTCACAAAGGAAGGAAATTGAAGATTTGAAGCGTCAGTTGTCGGTGCTACAACAGCTTTCTCCACCCAAAGCAATTGAGAACTCGGAATCATTTAATATTCCAATCACAGTACTAAATAAATTGTGCCCAACCAATATGAATAACAAAAGAAAGTTTTTAATTATGGATGATCATAATTATTCGATCTTGTCTCATAAATCTGCAAAATCAACCTATACCGATACTTATTCATGGATTAATCTCATTAAACTCGACCCTCAACTTACCTCCTTATGGTTTAATATTACTAATCTTCAAAAGATTTACCACACTTACAAAATGAATATCTTGATTGAAAGCAAAGTGACCAATCGGTCTCCAAGCAAAAAATCCGATTACAAGATCAACGAAATTGATTTTACTTCGCTGAAGGATTCTCCGGCTGTCAATAGCGAGGAAGACCATCGATGTCCCGTCATTGAATGTGACTTCAACTTTATGAATGATGAGCAAGACCAAACCAGTCCCTCCCGTTCTTCGTCGCCGTTTCCTACGTTTTTGAAGTCGGAAAACCCCAAAATAAAAAATGAAGAACTCATGTTGGACCATGAAGATATCTCGGAAAAGGGTAAACGTACACTCATGAAAATTCAAAACTTGTGGGATCTGACTCTCAACTTGACCAGAGGCAGCGAGCCACTCAATTATAAGCAATTGTACTTTCTTATAGACTTTTACTTCAACGGAAGTGGCTTCGAGTCCAAGAATTTGGCAGTGTTTTACAAGTTGGAAATCCAGGGAATAATCAAAAAGAATGGTAACGAAATTAATTTGAACTTACAGGACGAGTCTAGACGTCACTTGAATTCTTCAGATCAAAATTTGTTTGAAAAATTGATTGGAAAGGGAGTGTACCTCTGCTTTTTGGCCCTTATCATCAGTGAAAGTTTGGAAATCTTAAGGTCGAAAATTAAATTGGGTGATAAAAATGATACCAGCGACAAATTCAAAATGTTGTTCCCGTCGGAAATAGTCTATCTAAATGATGAAATCAAAGAAAGCAATATTTTGTCAATCATTCAGGAATTTTTGTTAATTGACAAGACATTGCGAGTAAAGAGCCGTGGCGTGTCCAACGGCCACAACGCCCACCATAATTCATGGCCTAATAATTCATTGTCTCATTTATCATGTTGTATTTTATTCTTAAACCGTGAGATTCTTGGTTATAAAAAGGAAGGCTCGTCGAATGATGCCAAGCCGGGATTCACGTCCATCTTCACACACTTGTTGAAATCAGTTTTACACGAGGCAAATACGGTTGAGTTATGGAAGGATCCTGACCATGTAGTTCTTAAGGATTCAAAGAGAAAAAACAAAGACCTTAAGATTCATATGTGCTACATCTTGACTCATATGATCAGATTAATAAATCTAGTGACTTTTAACTTTGTACCTATACTCAAGCATTCCGAAGGTTTGGACACGTTAATTCAAAAGTTCTACATTAAAATTGAAGAATCCAACAAGTCTCAAGGTCATATACGATATCTTTCAGACCTAAAGTCCTCTAAATACGATGAGCTAAAATCAAATCTACTAGCACATTATTTGGTGTCCAAGATATCGTGTGCTCTTTCTTTTGGAATAATGAGAGCAGGCGAGGTCAGCCTAAATGTCAATAACTTGAGACGGTTGATCGCAGAATGTGACGACGTAATTAATGAGTTGGAAAGCAAAATAGGACATAGGCCCGAGGATTTGACGGTGTCAGTAGTACAACCTGGTGTAGGTATCCAACCTAGCTCGTTTGTATGGTACTTTGAATCATTTTCCATACTAAACTACCTTCGATACTTTATGAAATATGTAATATTGCTTGAAGGAGAGAGTATTCTGGATGAAAGCTTGACCCACACCTTGATACCTGATCTTTTCACCGATCTATTCTTGTTTGTTGACCACATTAGAAAAGTGGATTTGAACAAGTTGAAAACGTGGGCGTCGCAGTATGTGCTACTGGCCTTGGTAGAATTATTGACTCGTATGATCCAGTTTGTGATAGGACTCTTGATCCGGCTCAGAAATGGAGATTCGAATTCGGTTCCCGACAATATTCTTAAGAGAGAATTGGATAAACTGAAGGTGGAAATCGACAAAAATACCGAGTTGCGCTTTGGGTGCAAAATCGACGAATTTATAAGTGTCCGAATCATAGGTGCTATTGAAGATACAGTTAATATTTTGGATAATGCGGTGTTCGATAAAGATAAGTCACATAAATTGTCCAAGCTCTGGAAGTTTTATATGACTTTTATTACCAATTCAAACAAGATGAATTCGATTAACTATGCCAAACTTCATTCCAACGTACCTGCGTTCAAAGTCAACCAAAGTACCTCAATCACTTCGTGTCCGGTTATCTCCCATGGAGACACTGGAAAACTTCAAAAGCTAACCAAGAGTGATGAATTTAAAAGATGTCCTATTTCTCAGATCACCACCCCAATGGATACGGACTTTTCGCCAGACGATGATACTTCCAGCGTCAAGTCTATCGGTGGTAAATGCCCCGTTGACCACGGAATGGTTAGACCAAGTCCAGGTAAGCATCTGGTGCATGATATAAGCCCGAGCATGAGAATTGGAAAATGCCCTGTAACTTCCATGGGATCACCTAAAGCCCTAGAACTGAAGAAAAGAAAGTGTCCCTTTGATCATACCGCATGGAATAGTAACGGTGTTGGTAAAGGAGTTGAGAGTAACATACGGGGGAAATTCCATAGGGAACCCAGTTCTCAGCCGAGTCCGCCAGTTTTCAAGACTCCGACGCCCAAGAGCGAAGAGTTTCTTCAGCAAACCCCACTTTTGGCTAACCTTGGACCAGTACCAGCCTCGGTGTCTTCTCCTGTCTCTGTGCAGACTACAGCTACTGCTCATACCCCTGCTCCCATGGCACCACCTGGTGTAGTGGACAGATCCAGTGCTGATACAATAAACGGAGGCAATTTGGCAGCTCCAGGCTTGTCAGACAAGCAATTGTTTAATGATTTTGATTTTGATTTCTTACATAATGATTCATTTTTTGAGCAACTAAACTTTGGTTTAAGTATGGACAATATGTACGTGGATGGATATATTCAGTAGGTTATAGATACGAATAAATGTTTTATTAAATACAAGTCTAATTACTACCTACTCTACTTATAGCTCTACTTATTACTGTCACTCATGAGCGGGTTATACTACGGATGTATTAATTACTTCTTTGGGCATATCCACGTTTCGTGTCGGTGGGGACACGACCGTCAGAAATGGCACCCTTGGCCCTTAGCAGCTAGATGGGCCTATCACACGTATGCCGGGCGGCTCCAGCATCTCTACGTGCTGTCTACAAGCTACAATAACGTCCCCGTCCCGAAGCCAGGCTCGTCGTACCCGAGAACCGAGGTCGGTTGAGTCACGTGACCATATCCCAACACTACCAGATTTATGGTTTAGCAACTTGTTGCAAAGGCCAAGGACTGTCAGATGTTCCAACTAGCAACCAGACAGGTCGGTAGATCGGGCAGTACAAGGTATGGTGGCTTGCAGAAAGTAATACGTCAATACCGTGAACTTGGCCTGGCACCCCCACCCAGGTCCAGATCTCGATACTTCAAGGTCGGTTTAGGTTTAGGGTTGGCAGGGTCTTTACTTTATGCCACCAACGACAAAGCAAAACACATTGTTTCTACATCACAAAGAATAGGCGTGGTCACTACAGCCACAATCAGATGTTTTATGTTATACAAAGAGACATTATCCATGGAGTTTGAAAATAGTCATGAGCGGACCAAATCGTTGAATAAAACCCATAAACGTGCTGCCAAAATCACGCTTCGAGCTCTTGAAAAGAACGGAGGGATCTATATCAAGCTCGGACAACATTTGACTGCATTAACCTATTTATTACCTCGTGAATGGACCGATACCATGATGCCATTGCAAGATAGGTGTCCACAATCGTCGATGGAAGACATCGAGGCATTATTCCAGAAGGACTTGGGCCAGTCGTTAGATGAGGTGTTTGATGATTTTAACCCGAACCCAGTGGGTGTAGCGTCTTTGGCTCAAGTGCATTTGGCCACCTTGAAAGACTCGGGTGAGAAAGTGGCTGTTAAAATCCAGCATCCTTCGCTTCAGGAGTTTGTTCCGTTGGATGTGTATTTGACCAAAACTGTCTTCTCGTTGATGTATAAAGTGTTTCCCGAGTATCCATTAACCTGGTTGGGAGAAGAAATGCAAAGTTCCATCTACCTTGAGTTGGACTTCACCAATGAAGCCAAGAATGCAGAGAACACAAGTGAATACTTCAAGGACTTCAAGCACGAAACTGCTCTTCGTGTTCCCAAGATCAAGTCGGCAAAGCCCCGAATTCTTATCATGGAATACGTGGCAGGCTCTCGGTTGGACAATCTTGAGTACTTGAGCGATCACAACATCAAGGCTTCGGAAGTATCGTCGTGTTTGTCGCATATCTTCAACAGCATGATATTCTTGCCTGGGGTCGGATTACACTGTGATCCCCATGGAGGAAACTTGGCAATTCGAAGCGTGGACAAAAAAGATTCGGACAATGGCCACAACTTCGAAATCATTCTTTATGACCATGGCCTTTACCGAGACATTCCCTTGCAGATGAAACGAGACTATTCCCATTTCTGGTTGTCGGTGTTAGACAACGATATTCCCAAGATGAGAGAGTACGCCCAAAAGTTTGCTGGAATAGAGGGAGACCAAAAGTTTAGAATTTTTGCGTCCGCAATAACAGGAAGATCGCCAGATAATGCATTAAACTACGACATCTCAAAGGCCAGGACTGACGATGAGATTATTATGATACAGTCTCAACTACAAAAATCAGACGGAGTGTTGGAAGATTTAATGTATATTCTAAGCTCCATACCTCGAATAGTGTTGTTAATCTTAAAGACCAACGATTTAACTCGAAATTTGGACGAAAGTTTGAATAATCCGTTGGGTCCTGAAAGAACGTTTTTGATTCTAGCCAAGTACTGTGCTAAAGTCGTTTACGATGAAACAAATGAAAATATCTCCACATTGTATGATTGGTATTCTTTAAATGGGAACTTTGGTTACATTAAAAACTGGTGGTCATATCACAAGCGAGTCAGTACTTTATACGTGTACGATTTCATCATGATGATCAAGAATTTGAGGCTGAAGTTGGCGTGATGCCCTGTAAATAACAGTATATTGAATGATTGAGATAGATATTACATTGAAATAGATAATTAATATTGAACCAGATACTTAGTGAGCATAGTAGGTGGTCTAATGAAGTGATAATATGAGTGCTAGGACGTTGCAAAGAATTTTTGATAAAGATATAATGAAAAAGTGGAAGCAGAAGGTTAGCCTATATCCTTCCTTATTTTATCCAACAAATCATTGATTCGTGGACCCATCAATGGTTGGCCGGTTTTCGTCTTGGCCGAAAGCTTCAATTTCCGCAATTCACGTTGCTTCTCTTTGGTTTCGATGGTCTTTCTGCGGTCTTTTATGTCTTCCAACTTGGCCTTCCTTTTCTCTTCTTTTCTATCTTTGGCTATTTTGGCCCGTTCGGCAAAACTCTGCGGCTTTTCCTTGGGTGTTCTGTCTTCACTGTGTTGTTCTCTGGCAGGGATGGGCTGTCCTTCTTTATCAAGCAACTTAAAGTATCCCTTTCTTAACCTGGCCCTGTGGGTCAAGGCTTTTTTGATGTCCCTCGACTTTGTTTCACGACGATCAAAGTACTGTTTCTGACTGCTGAACTTGCTGTTGTTGTTGTCTCTTTGGAAAGCCATGGTGCTGGATCAGGTAGTTGCGATGAGCTCCCTTCGTTCCAGTCTCATAGTAGGCCTTTTTGGTAGCGCGCACAACGTATGGTAGCGCCAGCAGAGCTGCCGGTGTGGTAGCGCGCGGACCCTGTGAAATATCCTGATCCACCAGCTCCTAGGTGGCTAGAGTACTGTCGACAGCCCTGGACAATATGGCGGGAACTACTCAGCCGTACACACGGCTCGAGCAAGAAAACGATGAAATTGACCAAAATAACGATATCGAACTCCACGATATAGACTCGCTCGACTACGAGCTCCAAGACACGTCCGTCACCGACGACAGTTCCACGCCAGACAACGGCAATTCCAACATGAGAATGGCATTTATGAACATGGCCAACTCCATTCTTGGTGCTGGAATTATTGGACAGCCCTTTGCATTCAAAAACACCGGCCTTGTCGGAGGTATAATAGTAATGGTGATATTGACTGGCCTAATAGACTGGACATTAAGATTGATAGTGATCAATGCCACCTTATCCAACACCCGTTCGTATCAGGATACCGTCAACCACTGTTTTGGAAAATACGGTCGCATAGTGTTACTATTGAGTATCAGTAGTTTTGCCTATGGTGGATGTATGGCCTTCTGTGTGATCATTGGAGACACCATTCCACATGTATTGAAGGCATTTATACCGTCGTCCATTACGGCTTCGGATACTGTGGTGGGCTGGCTATTCAGACGTAATACCATCATTGTTGTGTTCACCACCTGTATTTCGTACCCGTTGTCATTGAATAGAGACATTTCCAACTTGGCCAAGGCCTCTGGATTTGCATTGATTGGCATGTTGATTATTGTCACCATGACCATAGTAAGGGCCCCTTTCATCGATCAAAGCATCAGAGGTTCTTTGACTACTTTGGAATGGACTGTCAACTACAATGTGTTCCAGGGAATCTCGGTGATTCTGTTCGCCTTGGTGTGCCATCACAATACCATATTTATATACAATTCGATGAAAAATGCTACCATTGAAAAGTTCACCAAGTTGACTCATATTGCGTGTGGAGTATCGATGGTATGCTGCATGGCCATGGCAATCAACGGAGTTCTTACATTTGGAGACAAGACAAAAGGTAATATCCTCAACAACTTCAAGAGCGACGACAACTGGATCAACGTGGCTCGGTTCTGCTTTGGTCTAAACATGATGACGACATTTCCATTGGAGATCTTTGTTATCCGAGACGTTTTGAAGGATATAGTGTTGACATCCAACGACGGAGGAAGCACGGCGCATCTTGAACTCAGTTCCAAACAGCATTTTCTCGTTACGACGTTCTTGGTGTTCTCGTCCATGGCCGTGTCGTTGTTCACCTGCAATTTGGGAATGATTCTCGAGTTGATCGGAGCCACTTCTGCGTCGCTCATGGCATACATAGTGCCGCCTTTATGTTACTTGAAATTATCCTACGAACCAGAGCAGTTTCAAAAGGATCCAGTGGCTAAACAGCGCTTTCTTATCTGGAAGGCAATCCCCAGTATCTCGTGCATTATATTTGGTTTTGCTGTCATGTTCATTAGTTCCTACATGACAGTCAAAGCCAGCTTGAATAGCACTAGTGACGGTCATTGCGTGGAAGATTAATCTATACGTTTATAAATATATATATATAAGTCTACTCGTCGTCGTCACTGAGAACCACTCTCTTTTTGCGTCTGCTCTCTATAATCTCGTCCTCGTTGTCACTGTCTAGTCCTCTTTTGGGTGTTTCTTCCTCCAAGCTTTCAGTTCTAGACACATTTTGTACGTCATCATCTTGATCATGTTCATCCACTTCTTCTTCTTCTTCTTCTTCTTCTTCTTCTTCTTCTTCTTCTTCCTCTTCTATGTGTTCATCTTCGCTCACGGGAAGTGCTATTGTCCTACCGGGCTCCTCGGCCACAAATAATGACGTCTCCTGGATAGCCAATTTGACCGACTCGGCAGTGTCAGTTCCCCGGCTGTTCTCTATCTTGGACCACGCTTTCTTGAATTCCCGCAATTGCGCAGGATTCACTATTCCTCCCGATGAACTTAGCAATTGACGTAATCTTTCTTCCCTGTTGTAAAACTCTTGTTCCTTTTCCTCGTCCGATTCATCGTCCGAGTCTTTTATGTATTCTGCAGACTTCACTGGCTGCGATTCATCATCCGAAGTCACATTGAATGATCTGGGTGGACGACGGGTCACTTTAGGTTTGGATGGTTTCTTGTCGTGTTTCGGCTTGATGGTTCCTTTCTTTCTCGCCCTGCCTTTTTCACCTCCCAATTCTCTCTCGATAGCGTCAAGAGTATCGAGTTCATTAAGGTTGTTTCTTGATCCCTCGGTGTTGGGTTCAGTGACAAACGCTATTGAGTCGTCATTTTCGTCGTAGCCTCCGTGATCATTGTAGTCAATGTCTTCGTTTCCATAATTCTCATCAAAAGATTCCTTGATCCTCAAGAAATAAGTTGAATCTTTGTTATCTTCAAACGTGGCAGGTTGTTGAGCCATCCACTTGTTGATGAGCTCCAAATATTCATTCAATGTTTGGTTGCTAACGGCAGGAGGCAACTCACAGTCTTCCTCGACAATAAATGGAAGCTCAAAGCCAATTATCGATAACATAAGTCTTACAGTACCTGACATGATCAATGTTCGTTTATGATTGACCGCCAGTTCCAATACTGCTTTGTAGTTGGGGTCAAGTACCCTCAGCTCAATCACTAGCGAAAGTTGGTTCTTGAACCAATGCAAAAAGTCTTCTTTTTCTTCCATATACAAAGCACTGATCATTATCTTGAACTTATCATCAAGCGACATATTATCACGGACAAACTCCAATGGACTGGCCAACTTAAGCGACGATCTGCTAGACTTGCTGGTTTCTGGCTTGTTGTAAAGTTCACCAATAGCCAAGTATGTTTTGGTTTCTGCATCCTCAAATCTGGGGAACAACACTTCAATTGGCATTGGAAATCGGGCAAATGCCACCTTGAACTTCTTCATAAAATAATAGATAAACTCATCAACATGCTTTCTTATGCTCGAACCCCGAGGCAAGTAATTTCTTAATTTCTGAAGAAGATGCATAAAGTCAAGTCTGTACAAACCGGTGAAATCCTTCAACACCACGAAAAGTCTATGGAAGTAGGATAAACACCGCTTGATTTCGTCGTGAGTAAGGTCCTCGTACCGGGACAAATACTCAATATAGGTGGTTACAATAGAGCTCTGGAAGAACCGGATCTCGGTGGCTTTGAAATCTAACCTTCTTTCACGTTTAATTTCTTTCATTCTATCCTCGAAATCTTCATAGTCCGAGTCTTCGTTGTCTATCATCTCTTTGACTGATTCTTCGGTGTGCTTATCGAGATCATTAATTCTCTTCTTCTTTTGTCTGGCCTGTTTTCTCTTGGTTTGGACATAAAGCTTGACATCCTCGTTGGCAAACGATTCAAACGACTTCAATATAATATGCACAATGGATATACTTACACTCAAATAGTCAGGAGAATGTTTCGAAGCCGTTTGGGGGATTTGGATAATGATGTTAAGGAAATCATTAAAACTAAAGAACTTCCTGATAATCCCTTCGGCTAGCTCTCGATCAATATTATCCTGGTCGTTGTCAGAGTCCTTGGTCACTCCAAATAGAGTTTGGGAGATTTGGAGCAATTCTTTGAAGCAGATCATGGCTGCGTGCAACGAGCTCCACCGCTTGGTGGAGTACGAGTCTCTAAAGTAAGTGATGATTAAAATGAAGTTGATTTCACTTAAACCAGCACCTACAGAGCCATAGTCGAGAGCATCGTCGTCGGGCCTCACCGACTGTGCCCGCGAACGATCTGCAGCATACCACGAGTTGCGCTCCCGTTTGTAGTTGAGAAACCACGCATTGGTCAAAAAGAACGTCGCCTTCTCGTATTCATCTACAGAGACCAAGTCCGTCATGCCCGAAAAAATGGAGCCCATACATTCGATCAAATTGTTGAAGCATCCACTGCTCAAGAACTGTTGCACAAATTCATGGAGAATCTGTCGGCCCATGTGGTTCAAGTACACCGGGTTGTTGCTTCTGACAAACTCGTCGGAATCATACTTGAGCAACTTTCGGCGGTTCCATTTCTTGGTACGGTCGAGTTTTTCAAGCGACGAGTCGGTGTTGTGCAATGCTTCTTGTCCCGAGATCACGTATGAGTTTGAATCGTTGGTTCTGATGGACAATAACGATCCAAACCGGCCATGTCTTGTCTGCAAGTTTTGTGTATGTGCCCTTTTCCGCTTGGTTTCGCTAGCCAATAGGTCCTGGAGCTGCATTCCTGAGGTGGTGGTTATAGATTGAAGTGGCTGGGAGGCATTTCCCGTATCGGCAGATTGAGGTCTGGGCACAGTAGTCTTGAAGACGTCTTCCAGTTTGGTTCCTTTGGTAAGGAGGAATACACACTCCAAGCAGGTAGGACCGTACATTTCACGGTCAAACTCGGAACCTATGGAGCCCGACACCGTCAAAAGAAGCATCAAGGCCTTGTTTCTCTTGTACACGTCCAAAACAGCATTCATGGAGATATCGTCATAGGTGATGTTGGAAGGAATGTTGTCGGCATCGATGACCTGTTTGGTTGATTTGGATGAGATGGACGAGTTGGCTGGCTCGATATATAGAATGTTCCGTAAGAAAAATAGCACAAGCCTCAAGATGGCATTGTCTCGGGGCTCTCTATCTTGTTTGGACTTTGCAATTGAAGGCAACACTAGTCTGATGATGGCCTTTAATGTCTGTCCTTTGTTGTACGATAGTATACAGTGCTTGTAGGTAATTTGAGACTTTCTGATGTCGGAAAAGAGCAATTTTTGGTTCTCTGACAGCTCTGCAGTGATTTCAAACGGCCATGTCAATAACACGAGTAATTCAAGACAAGCTAGCATGATTTTTTCAGTGGTACGAACGTTTTTAATGGCTTCCTTCCTTTGGCACTGAGCTTCCCATTGGCACAATATGACCACCAAATCATTGGTTACTAGTCCGGAATCGGCACATGCTAATCCTACATCGAAACTTTTGTTACGTTCGTCATAAGATTTTATCCATCGTTTGATATCTTTCAAGCACGCCAATGCATCATGACCAAGCTTGTATTGGGCAGGGGACACATCTGAAGTGTGATCAGGTCCGCCTAGTGCAGACACCAAGACGGCTATGTGAGCTTTCAAGAGCTTTTGCGTCTGGGTTAGGTTGGAATTGGCGGTGTTGTCGATTGGACGGGTTGGTTCACGGTAGTCAGATGGCTCGTCTTCATCATTTTCGTCATCCGACTTTTGGACCTGGGGATTTTGATCTTGATCCTCGACTATAAATCCATCCAATTCGGCATCATCATAGTACAGATCCTCGATGTCGGGCGTACTCATCCTTGTGGTGATGGTGAAGACGCGTTGAAGACGCGATTGATGGTGGAGATATAGTGCGATGAGAGAAGTTAGTGAGAACACGGAGAAGTTAGCGAGAAGTTCGCGAGAAGTTCGCGAGAACTACTGTGATTCCAACGAGAAACACTGAGAAATTAGTGAGTCTAACCCTTTTTTTCCGTAACTTAGCGAGGATCTGCAAGCAGTCAATGGTTTCTAGTATAACCTGACGACATTTCATTATTATAATTATTTCATAAACCAGTTCTACGGAAATAACGACAATGTTAATATAGTATTGAAAGTTAAACTTGAAACCTCTACATTATATAGATTAATAATAAGATATGGACAAAAACCTGCCCATTCCGATTGGAATACTCCGAATATCTTGCCACTTTTTGTTTAATTTGATCACTTTAAATAACTTATTCAATTGATCAGTTAAAGAATTTTTTCAATTTAGATATTGCTATCAATAGTACTACCAATGTAGAAACAGTGGGCTATACTAGATCCCGTACAAAAATAATAAGTGAATAGTCATATTCATACGCAATATGTATACCATCATCATAGCTATCGAGATTGATATACCTGAAATAATCTTAATATTTAGGTTCAACATTGAACTCGACTTTAAGTTTATCCTTTGAACCATGTCCGGTTCATAAGAGGGCTAACCATGCCGATCCTAGCATCCTAACTCTCTGATAGAGTTTACATAGTTCATCCCCATAACTTGGAAAAGACAATCGAAGGGTTCGAACACTTCATATTTGGCATAACGTTGTGCGACATCATATCAATAGAAACTATATATTTCTGTACTTCTTCTTTACAACATCATTCTGATGTATGACAAAGTATAATTCACTTGACGTAATCTAACTCAGCATTTTATTAATTAAAATCTCTTGGAAGCTCAGCCATAATTAACTTGATTCCTTTGGAATCATCAATATGATAGTCTACATGTTGTTAATTGGATTTCTTGACTATTCAAGTTATAGGTTTACATCGAGATTGAAAATATAAGTATTCAGGCTTTGTTTCAGAAACAGGTGCAACTGTAGAATTGAATAATTTCATACGACGTATTTAGCTAAAGAAAACGCCAGATACAAATGATAAAATTGTCGATCTCGTCTCAAATCATGTACAATGCTGGCAGCCAGGTATATTTCTACATCACACATCAAACGTCAAAAAATACGTTGGGCAGTGAAATTGTGGGCATGGCGAGATTGGCAGAATAGTGAAAAATTATACGAGTAGAGATGTTTTAGGGTCAATTAAAGTCTTACTATCTTCAACCTATTCCAAGGCGTGCCTATCAAACCTTAACTTTCAAGTTGGCCAAGTGTCCCATGTCGATACTGACGTAGGCCATCTCTTATTCTTACTTTACACTACTCTAACACTCTTATTCTTGCACTTTTTATTTCCGTTCTACGTTAACCAGCTTAGCATTTACCCACCAGTACTCCCGTACTCTAGCAACGGTGACCACTGTCTGGTTTGGCATACGTCTGCGTAACAAATTATTAGGCAAATGCCTGTTGTTCTGGCCTTATAACCGAGTTTGTTCTACTTCTATTTCCTACTTCTATTTCCTCACTTCTATTCTCCTTTTGTTCAATCTTTCTTTTATTCCTCTCACTAAATTAAGGTTTGGTCCCGCCTGCGCCAACACTAATTTCATAGGCCCGCACAGTCTAAAATGTGCATTACAATACAATTTAGTGTTCAATGCAGCCATTGGCCAAATCGTGGGCTTCGCCTCTACTGGGGTTGCTTTCTGATCCCTGATCCGTATTCTGAAGGTGTCTGCACGCCCTTCGCTGGATTCTGGTGACACTATGCAAGAGAAGTACTTGATATGTCAATTAATGGCACATTTAGGAGGTACATGCCAACAGCAGTTGCATTGTAATTACTCGTAATGTTAATTGTGGGGTCGGATTCAATTCCCTTTTCGTTTCGCCAACAATAAGATTAGCTTCATTCCAAACCCTAATATCAAGTTATGCATGTAATACCGAGCCAGTGAATGCGGTATTTGCGCCCCAATATCTCCCCGTCTGCCCCAGACCGAAGCCGTTGATTATCTTCAGGTAGTTGCACAATTCCTCTCCTACTCCGTTCTCTGTTGTTCTCTCTAGCCACATCATCATACAAGCATGGGAACTTCTGGTTCTGCCCTGTGACTACGCCCTATCGCTCCATTCGTTTCCAGCTGGACCATGCATCCATCGGACCCTCCCCCGTTTAGACGATCTATGTTCCCCAAAGAATCTCGTTCCCTTTTTTTTTCTTCATGGCTCTCGTATCTTGCCTTCCGTTAACATACTGTTCGCTGCTTCCGCACTGTCGCAAACTTTTGATCCCCACACCTCCATCTCCGTGCTGCTTACTCACTGTCGCACTTTGACCACCATCTCCAAGTTGTTTCTTCTCCTTGTTCTTTCCATTACCCCACCCATATCTTCCTAACCGTCCCGCGCATCGTTGCTGTATTTGTTTGTTGATCTCGTTGTGTATCTTTACTGTCGACTGGTTCATCCGCCGCACAGTCTGCAACCCAAATCAGTAGTTTGGACCCTTAGTTTTTAGCTGGTTCCTAATCGAAAACAATGGAGTTAGCTTATAGGAAACGTCACCGAATCCCTGCTTCGTGTTCGGTGTGTCGGAAGCGAAAGTCTCGATGTGATCGGGTCAAGCCCGTGTGTGGTTCCTGCAAGAAGAAATCCATCGCCCACTTGTGCTATTATGAAGCTGAATCCAAGGACCAGCCGGACAACTATCCTTCGTTCAATGGCCCTCACTACAACTCAGGGTCCCACACGGTTCCGTCCGACCAGCATGGTTCTGCTCACCATGTCGTATTGCCTCCACACCAGCACATACACCAACACCCGCCACCACAAGCCCAGATTTCCCCTCAGCTGCTTGCCCAGCTTCCTCGTCCACCCCAACCTCAACATTTCCACCAGCACCCACAACCACTTCCACAACTCCACCACAGCCAGCCTTACCAGAACTCGCCGTCCCAGGAATTTGTTTCGGCCAACTCATCTATAAACGGTTCTGTGGACCAGTGCAGTCATCCTCGCCAGCACCAGCCCCCTCCAATCACTCCAGCGTCTGGTCCTGTGCCAGTATCGTCTTCCTCGTCAGTCACATCTGCCCCGGCTGCTCACAACTCTGCTCATCACCATGTGGGAAGACAACCCTCGGCTGCACAACTCCCACCAGCAAGCTTGCTCCCGCTTCCTCCGACTTCTAATGTACCACATCCATTGCCGTCGTTTGCCAGTCCGGAGTCTGCAGACACATTAACCTCGTCCCAACGCAATGGTCCCCACTCCAATCGTGGTTCGATTTACGACGCTCCCCTGGCCATGAATGGCGGCTTTAGAGGTACCCCTAATCCCAATACCCTTCCCCATGCATTTTCGCTGCCTATTCAACCCTTCTCACCATCCAACTTTGCAAAACAGTCCCAGTTCCCCTATACACCGTTGGCTCACGATGGCCACTTCCGTCGTGATTCTATCCATCTAAACGTTCCCAGCTCACTTTCCATCACCGATAAAAACACTGCTCCCGAAACTCCCATCATCAACCACGACAAAACTAAAAGTTCTGCTGACTCCAAGGATTCTCAACAAGATGGCCCCAAACTTAAACCTATATCCTCGGACCCAAACCTTGTATCAATTTCTTTGGGTCCCAATTCAACGTTAAAGGTCAATCCCAATGATACCATGGCCATATTCTCCAATGCCAACCATTCGTTCAATCTCGAGGGTCCTTTATGGCAGCAACAAGGTACTATGTCTTATATTGGTTTGACCAAGAGTGATCCGTTCATCAAGATTCTAAGAAGCTATGCTGTATTATTACTCAAGTCGGGCTCTATGACACAATTTATCAAAAATGAAGGCATCAAAAGGAAAAAGAAAGAGTCGTTTTCGTCCCCTTCAACCACAAATGGTAGCCATGATTCTAAAAACAATGATGTCGAGTCGGCTGTTGACTCAACCCCTAATAATTTTAAACGTCCCAGACTAGATTCAAATTTATCCAATACTGCTTCTCTGATGACGACCATTTCCAATCAGGATTCAAAAGTAGAAGTTGATGCTGAACCTGGTGATATCATCGATGAAGATGGTTTACTTGTAGATAGAATCACTATTTCATCTGAGCATAAACCCGAAGATGAAGATCAGGAAACCTATCCTGATCAAATAAAAGAAGAAAATTCCTTCAAAACCGAGAAGCCTCGACTGGATGGAACCAAAGATTCCGATAGAGACCAGGCCAATTCCAAAAATAACGCTGGCGTTGACAATAAATCAAAATCCTTAGCTGATGACGAAACTTCTCCCAAATCAGCTCCTTCAGATTCCAAGAAACCAAACCTCAAAATCGATCAAATTAAGCTTGCACACATCTTGCCAACCGTCAGTATGCTTGGCAGTGATAGGAGAAATAGAAAGAATTACTATGAACAGGTGGGCAAGGTATTTCTTGAGGTTTTGCCGACTAAACTCAACTTGTTCCAATTATTCTGTCGCTTTTATAAGTTTGTTGCTCCATTTGTTCCGATTGTGGATGAAGGTTCTTTCCAGTTTGATGTGGCACAAATACTTCCTGATTTTCCTTCTCTAACCAATGATTACTATACGGAAATACATCTTGAAAACGAAAACGGCCTAAATGTATTGGGGATTTTACTACTTATTATGAGACTCGGTTATTTAAGTGTGATCCATAATGATGATGCTTACAATCAATATAATGACGATGAGATGAACATGATTCGTGATATGAAGCGAATTAATTCCCAAACGTTTCTCGGTGTGCTTAAGTTGTGTATTTCAGATTCACCCATAGCTTCTAAATCTTCGTTTAAGTTGGTTCAATGTTTGACTATGCTACACTTCTACAGACAAGTTGTGCCAGACGACTGCCATGGTTTGGGAGGTGCAGATGCACATGTTCTCTTTGGAGTCATCATGACCCATGCGTTGGCCATTGGATTAAATCGAGATCCCACCAACTACAGTTCCCATGAAGCCATCAGTAAACGTGAAACTTTGATTCGAACCTGGAGATTTCTATGGTTCCATTTAACATTGATAGATTCGTCTACGTCGATTCATTCCGGAATTCCATTGAAATTTCCTTATTTCGATACTTGTGATGTACAATCCCCAATTTCAAATGAAAGAAGTTCCCAAGTCAACACCACCATTAGCAATTTACAAACAATTAGTGAATGTTACCGAAACATTCTGAATAAAATTAATAACGTCAAGGTTAAACCCAAGGTTATTGATCTATTGATTGAAACAAATCAGTTGGAAAAGAATTTCTTTGAGTTTTTTGGTAAGGATTTTTTCAAAGAGTGTATATGTAAGCCGTCAAAGCCTGAGCCAGAGAATGGGTATATCATAGGGTCACAAGAGAGAGAGGATAGCTACATCAAAGTAATGAAGTTCTGTGCGTTCATTCAATTGAGAACCAATTTAAGTTGCTTGTATTATATGATTGCCATTCATTATGAGAATGAGTATAATGAGTCCAAAACACCATCGATGTTGGCAGGAATCGAGTTATTTAAGATTTTCAGCAAGAGTGTGATTCAATTGGTGTATATCATGTCGTATGTCTTGGACAATTCGGTTGAATTGTTTGGCCGAAACTATGACTATATCCTTACTGCCTATAATGAAAGGTGTATGATTAAAACACACAGTTTCTTGACGTCGTTTTTCGTGAGATTGTTGCATCATAAGAAAGATTGTGGGTTAAACTTGCATAAAGACCCAAGCTTGAAGCCAAGATTGGAGGTGATGGACTCGTTGTTCACGATTGTATTGATTGAAGCCGAATTATTTGTGGGTAATTTTCGAAAGTTGAGTCGGACTTATATCAATTCATACAAGTTGTATGTAATGACCTATTATGTCTTGAGGCAATGTATGGAAAACCCCAGTATATTCTTTGAAAAGAACATGGCAGATCCCAGATTTGAACATGAAGGCACAAACATGTTGGAGTTTTTTTCTACTTATGAATTACAGTATCTCTGCAAGTTGTGCGAGGACTTTAGAAGTGCCAAGGAAGAACAATACAAACTCAAGAAAAACAGACCCAACGACCATGGCAGTGAGGCGAGTGGGATCCAATCAAATAACTCGGTGCCGTTTGACTTGCCATTCCCTGCTTCATACAGTATGTTTCCATCGATTAGTTTTCTTAACGTGTCCCCTCCCAACAACCAGGGCCTACAAGAAAGCAACTCGAGCAGCTCTAGCATCTACAATAGTTCGCAGCCCACACCTGTGAGCGGGATTAACTCTACCACCAACGTACCCCTAGTTTTCAATTCAAAGGACACACACATTGGTTCGCTTGAATCGGTGGCTGTGGAGCTCGAACAGCCGGTGTACTCCAACTTGAACAATTGTAACTACGGGATATTCGACAATCCCGAAGCAGGCGGTGAAGACTTGTTAAAGTTGTTTGAGGTTTATGTTGATTTCGATACTTCGGATTAAGTACGTATATATGTATAACTATTGTATAATGCTAATGTGCAACCATTAATGTTCCATGGGTTTGTTCCAGAAATCATTTGCAACTACAAGCCCATGATCGGTGCGGCGCCAGTTGTATTAGTGTGTCTGCAGTCGTGCGGTCAGTCACGTTTTCGAATGCCGTCGCCTCTCAAAAAAAACACCACCTTAGCGAGATTTTAGTTGGCCCGAGATGCCGACCCACCCGAACGGAATTAACGTCAAGGCAGCTCGGTGTATTCTGTTCTAGGGATGAGTCCGATCCAAGATAAGTTTCACGGCTGAAATCAATGAACTACAACCGATGCCTTGCGGCGTTGGATCTTGGGCGGCTAGCGTTCAAGATCCACCAGCTTCTTCCCATACCCCCCTGTAGTCATGGCCCTGAGATGAGAAAAACAGAAATGAAAACTGACATGAACTTCGCACCTTCCGCCAAGCGGCCCAACCCCTCAGGAGGGGCACCCACAATCCACCAAGTGACAGCCAGGCGGGCAGCAAGTTAGCAAGTTAGCAAGTTCGAAACCCCCACGGCTGTCGTCTCCTTTTGTCCCTCTGACTGACCGATGCTCTTGCAAGCCCTAGCGTTTACGACGGCTGCTCGCACCCTCCTCTCCAAATCTTGCAGTAGTTCCCGCCTCGCTATTCACTGTGGTTTTCCGAGGAAGTCACAGGCCCAAAAACTTTTGTGAATCCTGCCCAAAAGATTGATGATTCCGATTAATTAATTAGTGTTAGACCGTAATAAATTAAGCCAGACAAACAATACTGATTAGTAGACCAACGCTAAAAAGAGGTGGACTATTGCATATATTATTCCAATCCCTTAGATTTGCGATACGTCTACATTCGTAATCAACATGTCTGAGATCCGTCAGTCCAAGAAAAGGAGCAGAATAGCCCTTAGCTGCAACTACTGTAAGAAGAGAAAAGTCAAGTGTGATAGGGGGAAGCCATGCTCTTCGTGTTTAAGATACAAGGTGGGGAACTTGTGTGAATATCCTGAACCAATGTGGGCCGAACTGGTCAGTAACGATGAATCCTCCAGTGGTACCAATCAGGTTCCGAGTTTAAGATCCAAGAACGAAAAGGACAAACCAAACATTGGCATCTTGCCCACCTTTTCCATTCAAAAGATGAACATTCCTTCCAAAGCAGATTCTCTTCCGTCTGTGAAGAAATCGTCAAAGCCCCACCACCCTGCCCATCAACAACAGCATTTTAATCATCAACACCAACAGCTGCAACCACTTCCTCAACACATTCAGCAAAACCAACAAAATCAATACCAACACCAACTTCATCTTCAACAACAGCAGCCTAATCAACTCCCTCAACAGCCTCCGAGCCAGCCTCAGCAGCAGTCGTTTTCCAATCAAAACATGTTCCAGGCGTATACCGTCCCTTATCCTCCAGTTCCTGGAGCCCTAGGCTCTACTCCAACACTCAACTCCGTCGATGTACGGGGTACCAGTCCCAATCAGACTGCCGAACCGCCCAATACTGGTCTCCAAACAGAGTTGGACTTTTTAAAAGAGAAAATCAAGGACATCGAGGCTTCGTTGAAAAAGGAAAAGGATGGCACTGCAGATCACAATCAAAGAGCTCCAGATGTCGCCTCAGGTCCAAACAGTGCTGTAGCGTCCCAAAACGGACTCGGTAGACCTCCGTTGCCAGCAGTGTCCCGATCTCCTGGAGCTGCCTATTCTGAGACCACGGCGGCATATCCTCCTCCAGTGGGGACTCCCAACTACTCGGGGCCGCCTACGCCATATCTGCATGCACCAGGGTTCTCCAATTATCCAGCCAACGATTACAATCCTATATCTAGTCAGATGGTGGCTGTTCCTCGCTTGGGGTCGATAAGCATGGCCCGTTCTCCCGTAAATCAGCCTATCCAGCTCCCACCTTTGAACTGGAACTCCTCACGACCATATGCTGAGCCCATTGACAACTCAGCTACCGAGCTCGCTCCTGATCCTGATCCTGAACCTGAACCAACCCAAAATAATAACAACCCGCATCATCAAAAGAAGAGAACCCAAGACAGAGATCGAATGTATCTTGGAGTCAATCCGTACCATAACGAGAATGAGCGCATTAATTTCTACGACGGCTATAATCCAATTTACATTAAGGATGCGTCCCGGAGAATGAATTTCGGACCATTTGCTTGGTTATCACTCATCAAAAAGGATCGTGGGTTGCTGAGTATGTGGAAATACATGTTGGTTTCCAAATCGTACAAACTTCAGAATCCAAAGAGTTCTAAAAAACGTGAATCTGCTGATGATTTTCGTCCCTTTGTTCCGGTTTACGGTGAAAATGAATCTGGAGCAAGCAAGGACTCCGAAGCTAACTTCAGAGACCGCACTATAGAAAGAGATGGATACAATGAATTGAGATACTACGGAGACTTCAAAACAAACCGTAACAATTCTGATTCCAAATCAAGCACAAAGAGTGGCTCTAGTTCTGATTCCGAGGCAAAGCCCAATTCTAGCCATCAAACTAGCAGGAAAGACCTGGTGGATGATAGAGGTGAAAAGGGGCCTAGAAGTACCAAGCTTCTCAACAATGAGATTCAAAAAATTGCCATGAACAGAAATGCCGTTTCATTTGGTTTGACCTCTTCAGAAGGTAAGATTGACCACGAACTACAGTTGATTGAAAAGATTAAATCCATCTTACCCAAGAAAAGGGTCATATGGCTCTTGATAAGTAGATACTTTGTTGATCTCTATCCTTTCATTCCATTTATTGACGAGTCTTTATTTAGACTGGAAATCGAAAAAATGTTGGGACCAGAAAGTGATCAAGATAAAAATTCAGACTTTAAAGTGGAGAAAAGACTTGATTTCGCCTACATTGGTATACTTTTGATTATGTTACGACTTTCGTATTTATCATTGTTTTCCAATAAGAGTAGTGAGAACGAAAATAATCTAAAAACTACCGATCCTTCGCCAGCCGCTCAAGAATTAAAATATTTGTTGCAAAATCCCATCAACACCAATGTCCTTGATATGGCACAACTTTGCCTTGACCAGTTTGAATTATTGCGTAAAATTAATTTGGTAGTCTTACAATGTGCATTGTTTATGAGATATTGTCATATATTATCGCCTGAAGACGGTGATGGATCTGATGGAGGTGATAGTCAAATATATAATGGAATGTTAATTCAAATGGCTTACTCTTTAGGGCTTAATAGAGAACCGGATAATTTTGATGAACTTTCAAAAGATCAAAAGAATAATAATATCGGAAGAAAAATTTGGTTTTTCTTGATTATGGGCGACGTGTCTGAAGCCTACAAGTACGGCAGTCCAATAATTGTTGATAAAAAGTATTTTGATACCAAATTGCCCTATGCAACTATTGAAAATTCTAATTTGAAAGATTTTAGGAAGGAGCAACGGGTAATTGGATGCTTTAAAGAAATCGAACCTATCTATCAGAAGCTATTAAAGATAATTGAATTAAGCTTGAATATGGGACAACCTCTGAAAGTCTCAGAACTTACAGCTTGCCTCAGTGATCTAGAAAACTATCTTGCACAGAGTGCCACATCGGCCAAATTTTTTTTGAAACCCTTTGATAAGGAAGTATTTGGGATTTCGTTTAATAAAGTATTCGTATGCAGAAATTATATTCAATTAAAGGGATTTATTTTGACAGTTTTTTTCCACCTTCATTTATATTATGAAAAAGAAGACAAAATCGAATTTTCATATTTTTATCTTCGAAAGATTTCATCAATAATTCATTATGATTTAATGCCATCATTTTTCCCATTAATTCTTAATAACAAAGTTAATTTTGGTAGTGATACGGCAGATTTAATCTTAACCCCGTCCATAGAGTCTATTATTCATAAGGTTAATCAATTATTGGTAGCTTTAATGATCAGAATCAATGCTCGAATCTTTAGATTGAAGCATGATTCCAACCATCAATTGAATTTGAAAAACGATTATATGTACAAAGTTCAATTTTCCAAGCTTTGTAAGCTTGCAAAGCTTCAAGAGAACTCCTTGAAATTTTGTATGGCCGCAATATCGAATTTAAGTCAAAGATACTACTATGCTTGGAAAGTCACCAAGGCTCAGACATTCTTATTGGAATTAATTCTCAGTGAGGATTTCTATAGTTTTGCACAGGATGAAAATGTCGAATTACTTCCACTTGGCATTGATAAGATTGACGAGTTAATTCTGATTTGTGAATTCTCCATGAAGAAATATAGCAAAACAAGAATGATTCATGCAACAAGCGATTTGTTTGACAATATTGATGACGAAGAACTTGAATTAGGAAATAATCACAAGAGTAAGACAAGCAGGAGTAAACTCGGTAAATCTCATAACGCTACACAACCGGACAATTCAGCAAAGGACTTTTCACACACGCCTCCAGATAGTCAAACGCGGTTTAATTCCCCAATTTCTCAAGCAAACAATCGCCATTACAAAAACAGAAGTACAAGTCAAAGATCAAGCCAAACAAATATCAATACAAACTTTGTTCGTCATACACCCAACAACTCCAACTTTATGGCTAATACTAGTAATAATAATTACCCATCTTCAGTGGATTCCACCAACAACTCTGACTTTGACGAGTTTCAATTCATTGAAAATGCCGAAATCGATAAATTATGGCTACAAATGTCAAATATGAAAAATGAATCAAATATAGTATACAATTTCCCTTGTGAACAGGTAGGAGAATCTGGAGAAAGTGAAAATCATGGAGGTGCTAATATGAATGATCAACAGACTAATGGAGCTTTCAATAGTTATGGAGTTATTCCCACCCCGCTTAATCCTTTAAGCCCTGACAGCTTAAACAATCAATTTCATTCCAAGAATGAACAAAATCAAGACGAGCAACTTAGTTATCCGTTAACTTCAAATGACATCTTTAACAATTTTCCCATAGACCAGTTACTTGGTATTGATGGATCGTACGATCCATGGTAAATATATTGTTGTAATATATACTTAATAAATGTATTATTAATTTAAGGCTGCAAAATGGCAAACCCTCAATAGGCAATAAAGGCCGGGTAACCTTGGTCACGAGCAAACATCCTTGCCGCTGAAAATTTTTGTGCGAGTATAAAAGAGCGAGCAAATCCTGGTATGGGACGATTATAACATCAGTATTACTCCGCTTCTTCATTTGTACTTGAGGTCAGACGATCTCAATAATGAAAAGGATAGGATGAAACAATGAAAAAGTAGATGAAAATGACGACAAAACGCTGTGCACCAGTCAGAGTACTCAAACATATGATTGACCCAGTATACCCAAATTTCTGACTTATCTACTACTTGTTTTATTTTATTGTTTTTGTTTTAATACGAATGGACCAGCGGGTTATCAAGTGAAATAACACGACGAATTTAATTTAATAAATTTAAAAGTAAACTTATGTAGCTAATTAATGTAACGAATAAAGCATGTACACGTAGTGCTAAAAAATTAATGAAATGCTTGTGAAAATAGTCATTATTGGGCTATTTGGGATACGCGCTGTGTTAGACGGACAAGTAAATTAATTGAAGGTTCACAGCATTAAATTTTTAAAAATAGTTGAAAAAATCTATTTTAGTAGCGTCCCTGAAGTATCATCAGTAAGGAGATTCAGTGCATACAGACTACACATTCTTTGTCAACCACTTTGGTGACGCGGTTAAAGCTGCGAGTAATAAAAAGAATTAATCCCAAAACAGGAGAATTATGAATAAATCAGGAACATGAATTAGGTGGTGAATGCCTGTAGGGATATTAGAGAGGTTCGATTGTTTCAATAAGATATTTGAAATTTTTCAATTGTTATATTAGAAAGACTATGTGGAATGACATGGTATTGTTATAGTTCGCTTGGAACTCTGGTGGTTGTAATCCGAAGAAGGAAAAAATTAGTTGACGACGATCAATAATAGCGAAAAGGATGGATGCGACCTACAATGAAAGGAAAAATTGTTAGTTGTCGCTAGGGTGGGGCGAAGAATAGTGCGAAGGCGACGTGTCGAGGACCGCATTACACCAAAATAGTTCACACTACCGCACAACCTGGTACCGCATTATTTCCAGAACCACATCTAGACCTCGCGGAAAGGGGTGATTCGATGCACACACTGTACCTTGTAAATCCAAGATCCGACGTACCAAGAACCTGGAACTGTCAACTAAGATTAAAAACAGGCTCGAGGGCCAAATATAACCGTTCAATCTGATCCCACCGCGTATTTTCTTGGACCGATTGAGTGCTTAAACTCTCATGCCCCTATCACTTCCAAAAATCAAATCGTATCAAGACCCTTGGTTAAGCCTACAATACACGAACCTAACTCTGTTTTAGGTCTGTAGTTGATCACAGCCTCCTCGCATTTCTGCGAATCATCCATCATCCCTCTTGCCATAATTTTTCATGGTCCAAAAAAAAACGCACTGCATTTATAATTAACGTGTAGTATTGTTTAGAAGTGGAATGGAAGAACAGCAAGCGTATAGTACAAAGGTCGCATT
This sequence comes from Suhomyces vadensis, assembly GCA_030575035.1. NCBI lineage: Eukaryota > Fungi > Ascomycota > Pichiomycetes > Serinales > Debaryomycetaceae > Suhomyces > Suhomyces vadensis. Next base: position 229,814 of record JAJMGK010000009.1, on the reverse strand, counting down.
TTCTTTATTACCCCCTAAAATCCTTTATTTGAGATTGAATGCTTAGGTCGCCAGCCTCCACCCTAGAAACCTAACCCTACAACTAATTCTATCCCTAGATTGTTTAGAAGTCGCGTTACGCGCGTCATTCTTCCCAATTGAGCAAGCGAGCAGCTAAAGGGATGTCGTGACAATTTACCCCAGCAAGGTACACACATAATTCAGCCCACATATTCTACGCGACTTTTGTTTTTAATAGTGACAAAAAAAAAAAGTGTAAGGAGTAAGGATTTGACGATCTCTGCAGGCGTTGGAAAAGCGTTCCCAAGCACTCACAGGGTAAGGTGTTGATGTCAATTGTTAAATAATAAATTTCAAAAAAAAATAGGATTTTGGCGTTGGATAAAATATTTATAAATTGAAAATTTGGAATATATATATTTGGGATATCATCCACTTATCACTGAGTTCATTAAATCAAAAGTCATCAATACCATACTCATAGTTCAATATCAACTTGAACCATTATTTAAACCTTCCTTTTATACCCTCCCACACACTTTATTCAATTCCACATAATGACTTCATCGGTTGACTTGAAAGCTTTGAACGTTTTCGTTAATACCCCAATTACTCAAGACATGATTCACAAGATTGTGGTTACTACCTTACAAGTATTGCCATGTCAAGATTCTAAAAATCAAACTTACATTGCTAGCGGGGACCAAAAGCCTTTACCTTCTTTGATGACCTTTTTAACCAAGTTAGTTAGATATACCAACGTCTACACCGGTACCTTGATGGCTACTTTAGTTTACCTTAATAAGCTTAAAAATAAGTTGCCCAAAAACGCACAAGGATTACCATGCACACGTCATAGAATTTTATTAAGTTGTTTGATTCTTAGTTCTAAATTCCACAATGACCTGTCACCCAAAAACATGCATTGGGCCAAGTATACTGATGGCCTTTTCACTACCAAAGATATTAATCTTATGGAAAGACAATTGCTTTATCTTTTAAACTGGGATTTGAGAGTCGACAACCATGAAATGATCAATGCTCTAGATTCATTCCTTGACCCTATCCGTTACGATATTATTAAGTCTTCCAAGATGAGAAAATATTTATCAAAGAAAAAAGAAGAAGAATATTATTTACAACAAAACCTGCAACTTCAACAACTTCAAGCTGCAACCCCTCAAGAATTGCTGCCTCAACAACTGCAACAACATTACAGACAACTTTCGTCTTCTTCTATACTGTCATTGTCTTCTTCGATTATGGACGCATCCTCTTCGCGATCTTCAATTTCTTCCCCTACTCCTGAAGTTGATCCAATAATTGAAATGACTGCCTTGAAGGAAGAAATGGAGTTGAACAAACTTTTAAAAAGGTTAAATAATGTTAGCACAAAGCAACATACTGGCACCGGTCCAATGTGTTAACGGACTGATCATGGTTTGGGTAGTTTCTGGTTTACTACGGTTTTTCAATTCTTTTCTCTATTATTACTAATATATTATTGTGTGCATTTATTTATCAGCTCCGTAGAACAATCGCGTACTTTACTGTCTCTTATGGCCCAGCTGGGGCATTTATACCTCGGTAGGCTGGCTAGCCCGCCAGTTGTTTTGCAGCCATTGACGACTCACGTGACTGGAAAGATCAGCATCATCTGATTCGAACTTCCATCCTCGTTTTTGTAGATTTGTTGCAAATATCAAAAAAATTTATAGAAAATATGTAGAAGATATGGAAAAGAAGTGATAAATGCAACTTCCGACACACTGGAGAATGCATAGCAGGTTCACATAGGAGTCCTCAACTAACTCCTTTTCACCTTTCTACTGGTGCCCATCAAGCAGTGTGGACTCACTCTGACTACTATGAGTCAAGATCACGTGAGGACTTCCCTGTCCGAACCGGACTACCCCAGTCATTGAATGTCATTTGCCCTCAGACCTTCCTTCTTTCATCTACATTACTTGAAGACTTAATCTACCTCATTCTCTGGTTGTATAGCTCTCCCGACAAAATCCATAGCCAAGCCTTGTCTCCTTCTTTCTCCCCGGCCAGATATAATTCCGGGTAACATTCAAAAATTAAAACGAGTGATCCGCAATTCTTATCGATAACTACACCAAGCAGTTACCAAGATTGGATCAGATTTAACTTGGGGAATAAATTACATAACACAACTGACCATAAAACCAGACCACACTCAAAGCATCGAAAAAGGCAATCCAATATAGACATCAGCATTATCACATAGTAATTATAACGATGAAGGTACTATTAAGGGTAGCCACACCAGTGAGGTACTTGCATTCATCCAGAGTATTAAGCAAAGACGAAAAGTCCAAGCAACTTCTTAAAAGCCTAGGATTGTCGTTGCAGAAAGGAAATATCAAAACCGAAGATTCCGAAAGCCAAAAGACCCAACAAAGTCAACATCCATCTGATTCTCCAAAACAAACCTCATCATCTACAGAAAGCAACACACCACCACAAGATGACATAGAGCTGTCATCATTGATCAACCAACAATATCAGGACACAATAAACCGACTCAATGACTCTTACGATACCATATCTCACATGACCACTGATGACATATTAATTCAAGAAAATCTTGATCAGGGTCGTCAATTCTTTTCCAATCCTTCACACCATTATTTAAACAGAAAAGAGATCATCAGAAACTTGCCATCAGATCTTGATCTTTTCAACCCAGAAGAACTTAAAGGAATCGATGAGGTGTATGATAAGCTTTCTTTGCTTGACAACGACAAGTCTGTCCAGTATAAATATTACAAACGGTACTTGAAAAAGTACACTGATCCTATAAGTGTGATGATTCAAGAGTTCAATGGGGTAAACAAGAAATTTAGATTGCTAAGACGCAAGGAAATGGAAAGCTTAAGCTTGGCTCCTGGAGCCTATTTATATCATGAGAATTTATTTGGTTCTCCATATAATGTTGTGGGTTTTGACACGAGTATTAGTGGACTTCCTCTTAGAACCGGTAAGCATAGATTAAACGAAAAATGCTACCCCCAAGAATTCATCGAAGACTTGCAAATGTACCGTTCAAAAATACCTATCCATAAACGTGATTTAGATTTCATTGAACTGGAAGATACTTCCATCAACATTAATCCAAGGAAAGTCAATAGTTTCAGATTAGGAGAACGGGGAGTGAACAGTGGGTTTGGTGGAGCATTAAAGCCGGGAATTAACGGATTATATACTGGAGGGAATGGGAAAGCGATTGATTTGAGTACCGAACAAAATGTGAACGAGTTTTTCAACAAGATTTATTCCAATCTTGAGATCCCCATTAATTCCATACATATTGATTCAGTCGATAATTACAACTCGATTGATTTGAATAAAGATTTGGTGATTCGGATCGAAAATGAGATATTGTTGATGAAGAAATCCTTGCAACATGAAATCGAACAGTTCATGAAATCATCTTTAAACACCCGGATATTGATGTATAACGCACAGCAATTGAAGCACAATCAGTACAGGCTCTGTGAGTCCAAATCAACCAACTCCATTACGTCAGATTCGTTATTGGTGATTAATTATTCGTTGAAAGAATTCAACTTGATTCCAAATTATGGTTTAGTATTAAATACTTTGAGGCAGAGGAAGAACTTAAGAAATCATTTATACAAGGTGTTCCTCATTAATTTGGAAGATCAAATCGACACTCTTTTCCGAATCAAGTATTACAATGAACGTGACATGAATAGATTAATGAAGAAGGTGGTCAAGAATATTGGACATGTGATCAAGTTTAAATTGCAGAAGCTTTTCAAGCCAATTCAGCAATTGATAGCCTCCAGTAATGAAGATCATGGAGCCAAGTTATCCAGAAGATTTCTTAACACCGATGAGTCAAACTCCGACTACGATGCACTTATTTATAGTCCGTACTTGAATCGTTCCAACTGTTTCAAAAGAATCTATTGGTTAAATAATAGAGTTAGAAACTTTGATGCCAAGGTTGTTAAGAACTCTTCTCTTTCAAGAAAAGGTGCCGTATCGATCAACTGGAAGAACTTTGACAATTTAATCGACTATTAATATATAGATGCCTGATTTACTGTAGATAACGTGACTAGCAATAAGTTGTCGTGCGCGGTGCCAATCGAGCTAATGGTAAAAATTCTACTTGAATGGAGAATTATCAAAGTGGGTGTAGTGTCGATAGAAAATGGCTTACAAGAAAGTGGGACCACCACCCAAAAACCTTCCACCCTTGCCTAGATTGAAGATCAGGAGACCCACAGTAGCAAAATCCACCAACCAATGTTTTGTTCTCATGTCTTCGTTGTTGAACTGTTGGGCTTCCAATGGTGAGGGAGCATTGCAATGTGCCAGCTTTGAACATGATTTAAAAAGCTGCATGGAAGTACACAAGCCTGAGAAGGAAAGATGGAGCACAGTAAACTACCATGCTGGCAGATTGTATCCTAAGTTAAGAGGTAAGGTTAACGACTAGACGGCCGGATCACGTGCCACGATCCGATGTATATAGATGAAAATGGTAAGGACCACAGTAATTTTACGAAACATTGAATTAGTTGTAGCTCACAAGACTAGTTTGGGGATATATGTAGTAGTCGACGTAGCGATGGAGAAGATGCAAAAAAAACCAATGCGATTTGTGTGGATCGAACACACGACCTTCAGATTAACTGTGACTGAATCTCTTCAGTCTGACGCTCTCCCAACTGAGCTAAAACCGCATTTGTTGGAAAACGTTTTTTGGCCCCGAGCCACGAAGTGCATACCAGCGGCACGTGCCAACGATTTAATGGCCCAAAAGATCTTTCCAGGAGGGGCCTCAGTAAAGGCTTAGGCCGAGGTGAATCCAACGGAGATTAGTTTTATGGAGTGTATAATCAGAGGTAGGGGGCCAGGGTGTTTAGATGCCGACATAAAGGCCATTTACTACAGTGCTGGTACTGGTGCAAGATTTGAAGGAAGCTCGCGGAGCTATATAATTCGAGTTGAGGCGCGGACTCCTAAGGACTTTTTGCCATTTTGGTGCCTTCACATCGAGGACCACAATTCTGAAACGTGGCACAGGCCAGGACATGAACCAGCAGGAACAATAACACACTTCAAGTGAGTCTCCTCGAATCTATATCGTAATTGTATTCTTTTTCGCCGTATATTCACTTAATGATAGAATTGCTAGTATTTGGTATCCCTAGGCGACCTCTAAAACCTCCTTATCGGCAGAAATCTCGCAGGACCAATGGGAAATGCGGACCGATCGAAGTAGCTTTGTTCGGCGGCGTTCGGTGGAATCGGAGACTGCGGGGAGGTCTGCGCGTGGTATAATTGGCGTAGTCACCCGAAGGCACACTCTAATGGAATAGTGAGCGCTCGACACTGTATGACGGCACGGTGGGTTAACAGCACAGTAGGTTTTGTTTTTCAGCGGCTTCTAACCCTTTCAGTTTACGACAGTTGATTCGGCTGCCACTAGCACTCCTTATTTATCCCTTCCAGGTTCAAAACCGCTTCTTTCTGCGTTTTCTGATAGCCAAATTTTTGCGTCTCGTGCTCGTACGAATTCTACAAAATATTCCAATTAAATTTTACATCAACCAAGCACAACCTAAAGACCAGACGAGAACGTGAAAGCCAATATTTGATTAAGTGTATGATTCTGGAAGTGTAATCTGAGGCTTGAAGACGTGATTTTTACATTAGAGACCTTGTTAAGTGACCAAGTCACCAGGTTAAGCCCGCAGTTGTCTCTCATTGGCACCCTGACTTTCATTCGCCTAGAGTCAACAAGTCTAATCTGCAGCCAATATTCTCGTATGCTGTCATGATTTCACTCCATATACACATGCTACTGATTCTACTACTACTAATATGCATGGTCCAGATGGCGTCTGCCGCATTCATCCAAACTCAGAGCTGTAACCTTGATCGCTCAGAGTTTGCCTTGAGACCCTTTGTGATAGATGGGGCTCTTGATGAAAAGAACAAGAAACTCAAGTTTTTCATCAACTCCATGGTGGTACAGCAGAATTTCACTGGCTCAGACCGCCACAACACCCTGGACCCAGCATATATCAATTTGTTCAATCCGGTAATAACAGATGTAAACCCTCAAACAAATCTTTACACCACTTTCCATGTTGAAATCGAGTTCTTTGGTAAAACCTTTATCAGTGAAAACTTGAGATTCTGTGATTTGGTGGCCGTCAAAGATACCCTAGCTTACGAACATGGCCCTCGTTTCAACCCTCCCACACCAGGCACCAATGGTTCTAATAACAATAACAATAATAATAACGATAATGATAGTCATGGTCATAGACCCTCGATAATGAATAACACCCATATGGAAGATACTTACACTCGTCTTGACTACGATTCAGACGACGAATACAACGATGGAGACGGCTCGTCGCTCACGGTGGGCGAGCCAGTGACTCCTGCAAACTTGTCTACTTCAAACACAACCATTGAGTACATCTTCACGGGGCTCGCGGATGTGCTTCCACACTGCCCATTATACGATGGTGATTCCATTATGATGTACTATGAAGCCGATATCAGCTCCAACTACCACAGCTTGGGATCGTACACAGTCAAGTTTTCTGTGGTTTCCAATAGTGCTGACTCGGAAATAATTGGCTGCTCCAAGCTATACGTAACTCCCGTGCAACCAGACTCGGTTTTCACTGGGCTGATCATAGGAATCGTGGCTCTTTTGGTCGTGACGGGACTTATTAACGTGTTCACCGTAGTGTACTCCTCGTATCAAGAATCGTCCAACCCGTGCTTGTTCCAAGCCTCGACCATCTGTAATGAGGACCTCCTCAAACAGCTAGATGCTAACGTCCCTCGGATCATTCTATACCTTCAGTTTGCCTTATTTATCGGAGGCTTGGACCTCCAGTACCCCGGCTTCTATCAGCCTCTGATCGGATACATCCGCTGGTGTGCATTGCTAGGTTATAACATATTCAGAAGCTCTAAGTTCAAAAAGAGTGTCAAATCTGACAATATTTATAGAACGTTTAACTTGGGGGGCTTGCGTAATTTGACCATACTCTCCACCGATAGTATGGATCATTACGGCTGGACAAATTTCATGTTGTGCTTCATTCTTTGGCTAGGAATCCAGGCGTTGGGCTTACAGCTTCTTCTTTGGTTGAAAACCTTGATTGACATGGCCGTGAAAAAGTACAACAAAAACAAATCGAAAGTTACGTTGTTAAATGATGAACAAGACTTTCAGTTTGATTTCAAGCGTAATCTATACTTCATTGTGGGGAATTCTCTTGAATCGTTCTTAGTACTCTTTGCATTGCCATTTTTGATCCTAACTTCGGCATTGTTTTATGACTCTAACAATGAATATAGTCATCCTTTCAACAATATGCATACATTGGAGTCAGATGCTTTCAGTTTGGTTACTCCATATGAACAAATGTTTCAACCCTTTGAAATATATTCCGTCAATTCAGCCAACCAGACCATGTTACCGGTGTTCAATGGTGTTTCAGTCAACTTTACTCAGGCTGATGCTCCACAGAATCTTACTCTGATCTTGGTGGTGGGTAAAAGTAACTATTTCCCCGTTCCGATTTTGGTGTGTTCCGCTATTTTGTTTGCTTTCTGGATCTTTCTAGTGGGTTACTTCATATTCGACTACCTTATTGCTTTCAAAAAGTGGGGGATCACTTCAAATAGAAGAGTATCTAGACTTTATACCTCCATCAAGGTGGTCATGTTATGGGGCTTTATGTACCAGCATTATCACCCAACGAGACTCACCTATATTATAGGGTCATTTTTGTCTTTGCTTTGCAAAGCTTTGATTATTGGGTGTTTGCAATCGAATGGGATAGTCCAAGTGTCAGTGCTAATTATCTTGGAATTTTTGGATGTGGCCTCCTTGTTTATCATCAGACCCAATTACGTCAGTTTAAGAAGAATATCTACTGTTTGGATACTACCAGTAGCTAGGTTCTTGGTAACTGTGCTATGTGTTCCGTTCATCAGAGAGCTTGGACTTAGTGAGACTCTGAGATCTTATGTTGCATATGCACAATTTATCATTCATCTAATAGTTGCATCTGTGTTTATCATCCAATTGAATTGGTGTTTTGGATGTACCTTGGTATCCATATACAAAATGAAACGAGAGAGAGAACAATACGCTAAATATTCCGATAGAGATGGCAAATCCACCAGCTCCGATGACTTTAATAAAGAATTCGAGTATAAGCCGGTCCAATTACCCGTGGCTTCTCCTGTGCATGCATTACCGTTGGCAGATTGCTCCTTGGAAAATGAAGAATATAAACAGTTTGCATACGATCATACGAGCCCCCCACCAACTCATGTTTTGGACATGGAAGTTTCGCATTTGTCAATAAAGTCATTGGAGGATATCAATGAGGATTTCTATTATAGAAGTAAAAGTCAGAGAAGATTACAAAATATTGCTGACCAAGGAGAAGATACGGAATCGGTAGGATTAAAAACTGAAACCGAGGCTTTTGAAGAAAGCAATCAGATCGCTAGCGACAGTTCTAACAGTACTGTTCCAGTAATTACAGATAATTTATCAATCATGAGATCAAATTCTGATTTGCAGTCGTTTTCTGAGTTGCAACATTTCTCCAACTTGAGAATCAAGAAAAATGATTATAGAGTAAGAGAAGGTGATCAAATCTATAAAAAGTATTTCGTTGATGATTATATCGATCCTGAAATTAAAGCATTATGGGATTCAAGAAACAATAAAAAGAGCCAACGGCATTCCAACTCTAAATTGATGACTTACAATGGACATATTCCATACAGCACTGGGAATTCAGTGACTGCAGTTTCTCAAGATTCCGAGCCTCCTTCAATAATTGACAAATTTAGCAAAGACTTCACCATGTTCATCAAACCATTTGTTCCCAAAAAACAAGAAAAGGGATTCCATGTTTCTAGACCTAGACAATTGGTTATTAAAACCTTGGCCGAGGTACATCAAAAGGATTCATCCAGTAGTAATTCTGTTGATGCAACTAATTCTCCACTTTCATTTACCAAATCCCTATCAAGTGAGGGAGAATATGACTAGGATATTAAAAAGTCCAATCTTTTAATTCACGCGTAAGAGAGGTTAACTCTAATTTCAAACAATAAATTTTCTTGGTATGGTTTTTCTTCAATTCTTAAGTTCACTTTAATAAAATATATATTTTTTATACGTATTGAAAACGTATTTGTGGGCTGTAGTATTTACAAAAATAAATAGATAAATAGATAGATGAAACTGAACTTTGTTTCTTGAAAAAAAAAAGTAGGATGTTGACCGGGATAAATAAAATGCAAATGAGCTAGCTATGATGAAGCCACATTAATATGAATAAAAAGGACCAATTTAAAACGCAAAGTTGTGAAATGAAATAACTGTCTAATTTAACAATGCCATGAACAACAATAGGATAATTTATAGTTAATACAAATTTATGATGGGAAAGTTTTAGGAAAGAAAAGAAAATTAAAGTCCAAGATGAATAGATTGTTGTCTATTACGAACATCAATGTCTTGATTTTTTAACCAGCAATTCTTCTTCACTGGTTGAATCGTCGCTGAAACGCTTTTTGATTATGTTTTTAATGAATTTGGCGTCATCAATAAAGCTAAATTTACCTAGACTATTTGAGAAAGTTTTCTCAATGTCAAGACAGTTCGTTAGCGATTTGAATTCAGATTTCAATACAACATCAGCGAAGCTTTCTCTACTGAATTCCGTATCGACATCAAACGGTTCAGATGCAATTTTAGGGTATTGAGATAATCTAATACTGAGAATCTTCTCATAGTTTGCCAAGAATACACGAGTCAACCTCTTAGATTCAATTAGTTGATAACTTTTCTTGAATATTCTGCTGACCAATTGAAACTTGGCTTCGTAAGTTAATGATTCCATCGAGTTGATCCTATGAATTGAAGATATTATGGTTAAGATCTGAATTAAAAAGATAAGTTCAAGGATAACCTCGCTGGTGCTGAAACAGTCGTATGAATCTAGAACGATTTCCACCATTTCCTCTTCATCTTCTTGTTCGATTTCGACGATTTTGCCCAATATCTCAAAGATTTCATCCACAGACTTGGAACTAAGGTCACTCTGCTCAATGAAGAAATCCTTGATGATTTCGAGTGGAATCTCACCGAAATCGTATTTAGAGCCCAACTTTTCCACATAACCATATCTACGTAAGATTTCACTATTAGGATGATCTGAATAAGTGTTGAAAATCTGCTCACCCTTTGCAATGGGCCTGATACTTCTCATAACCAAGTTATTTTCGGTGTAGAGTAAGTTGGCATTGTGACCGTTGGTGTCGGCATTCAAGGTATCGGCCAAAGGAACCATAGACTTGAAATATCCATCTTGGGCAATACTGACAACTTCCTCAGCATCGGTGACTGCTTCAGGCACTTCATGATTCTTTTTGACTTTCTTGAACTTTTCCGTGGTGTCGCTTTCGTCGTCTTGTTCGAAGGCTTCGTTTTCGTCCTCATCCGATTCATTTTCGGGGCTTTCTTCACTGTCAAAACCAAAGCAATCCACATCGAACGAGTATGACATCACTATCGAAGCTACTTTGTTGTAGTCATTCAAAGTAATTCCCCGTAATTCTTCGATTTCGAGATCCTCAAGGATAACTTTGGGATAAAGTTTCGCAAACATTACTTCTGCCAAGTCTCTTCCGATACGTTCAAGAATCAACGAAGGTTTCAAGCGGTCTAACTCAGGTTGAGACCAAAACATCAACTGATTGAACACATAGTTTTCATCATCTAAAATAGGCAAGATCTCAAAGTATGAAGCCCATGCCGAAGACTGTTTTTTAACTTTTAACTCGTAAAATATGGAGATAATAAGGGCTTCCCACTGATTTAAGGAATACAACTTCTGCTTGAGCTTGGGGCGATCATGAATCAATGAGCAATTATCAACATTTAATACCAACAGTCTTGGGATAGTAAACAAAACTTCATCTTGTTTAATATCTTCAAGTGCTTTTAAACCCCGGCCCTGATTATTGGCTCTGTAGTCTGCAATCACAACATTTGGAGATAATGTTGCGCCTTGGCCCGACAACCACTGCAAGAACTGGTCGGTAGCCTTCTGAAATTCAGGCATGTTCCGGTAGTAGGGAATGCTAGAAAGCGATCAAAGTCTGTTACTAACGGGATAATGTAAGAATGAGGATCAAATGAAAACTTTACTGAACCGAGCGAAGATAAAGAGAAGATGTCTGGTGCAGAATTCAGTCACCACAGATATCGTACAAGTTGATGTCCTAGTGCGAGTAGCAGGCAAGTAAAGATTGATAGTGAAAAATAAGAGAAAGAGGCGGGTGCGGGAAGAAGAGATGAGCTGTTTCGGCCGGACCAGGTGCGGACTGGAGAGCAACGATTGTGAGCAGATGTCGTAACGTTAGAGAGTTTGAATTTACACTGAGTACAGAAATTAGACTAAAAGACAGGAACAATAGCAAAGATAGAGTAGCAACAATAATTGAAGCACCGAGAAATGAGTAGGTAGTGTGGAAACTTATAGTCGACAGCATGTTGGGAAGGAAAAGATGGAATTGGACAAGCCAGGTAGGCAACACGTGAGAATAGACCTGACCAGTGCCAGTTCTGGTGAAAATGGAGGTCCGTGCAGACAAAGCTGATTCATTGTACATCTGGAAAAAAACGGTGTGTTTCGAGTTACGGTCCTCGAATTCTATCCCTCTTTCGATACTGTAGTCATATAGCGGTTCTGCACTGGTATATTTTCGTTATGGTATTAATACTATTTTGCTACTCTATTGTCCGTACATACAATCGGCTGGGAACTCGAGCGTTCACTGGATCAGATAATCGGCGGGCCCGAATAAAGTTATCATCACTGGTGGCTACTGCCAATATTCCCTGGCCGTACGCTAGCTTGGATACGCTTTCAGGAAACTTGGGAAACATCTTGATTCTCTTTCTCTTTGCACAGTCCCATACGCAGACTGCTCCATCGGCTCCCCCTGTAAAAAGCGAGCCTTCGGGCGAGAACACCACCGAATTTACCGCGTACACAATATCGGTATCGGAATTCTTGTCGTGATGCCGATGACACTTAAATGTGAATCTACTCGCTTCCTGCACTGCTTCTGACAGATCAAAACACTCTAGCGATACTCGCCCGTCTACTGTGCTTACAGCAAACCCTTGATTGTCGGGCAAACACCGCAAGTCTTTGATTTGGTACTTTAGCCCAAGCTCTCGCTGTTCGAACGGTGCGGATAAACGCCGTATATCGTACATTTCAATGTGGTTCCCGTTCAACCCTACCGTCAAGTAGTCGCGGCTGGTATCCATGGTAAAAATCTTGTTACCTCCCACCCGAGTGGTGGCCACCACCGCGCGTTGTCTCACATCAACCACATTAAATGTCCCTCCAAAGCTACTAGCAATTAATAGGTGCGCATTTCCGTGTACTTTGGACATTTTGTTGATACCTTGTCCTATGGCTTGACTATCGTTGCCGGCAATCAATTGGTCAAGCTTCATGTTTTCGTAGTCTATTTGCCTAATACCTCCATCTAAGCATCCAACGAACGCACTTTTAGAATTAGTATATATAAGACTTAGCGGAGTACTGGTACTTCCAATGGTACCCACAGGGTCAATACGCTCCGAATCAGCTAGCGTGCAGTCGTATATCAACACTTGGTTGTCCCATGACGATGCGATCAATTGGTTTTCCGACGACAATTGTACGTCCGAAATGATATCTAGTCCCACTGGGACTTTTACTTCTATGAATTTGCTCATGCGGATGTATGGTTTGTTGTGGGTGGTTGGTACTTTTGATATCATCGCGGCCTGCACAAACGGTGTAGAGCCACGGGTCACTAATTATGGTTAGCATGTATCATACAGGATTCATTTTAAACAAGGGTCCAAAGAAAGGGTCTAATCGTATGTGATGTACACCACAGAATGACTGGGTTAATATTCAAGTTGCACATTCTGATTTGTGAGCCCTTTGCCAGATTTGCACAATTTCCTGGCTAAAAATCATTGCCAACGACATTTATTTTGCAGTTACCTCTATCTCATGTCATTACTATTTTGTGTCTTCCTGCCAGTAATTTGGGACAAGAATACACTTTCTCAGAATCCGCTACGATTCTATACTCTTTAGTACCTTGCTGGCTTTAGGAGAAGTGATTTTAAGCTTCAGAATCTCTGCTGGATCTTGATCCGGCTCCACCCAAGCAAATTTCTCTCCATGCGTGAGCCAGAATTCTAGAAACATTAATTCGTCTGGTAAATCATTAAGCACCATTTTCCGCCGATTGAGCTGGGACTTGAAATGTACTTCAAGTTCAGTTAATGCAGGACTGGTTTCCGGGGTTTCTAGTATAAAGTCGTTCTGGTCAAACATATTCATGTTGGGTTCTTGCCTGACTTCACTATGATGGTAGTTTCGGATATTGACCTCATTGTGTTCTTCGAAGTGGGTGATTATTTTGCTCACAGCAACGAGTTCTTCTTGGTGGACTAACTTGTAGTAGTATGAGTTGTACTGGCGCCAAGTTAGCCTTCCTACGCGATCGACTAGCGTCGCACGGACAAGTCCCCAAACAGTGGTGGTGGAAAAAAGAAAGCTTGCAAAACCCCAGACTGCTAGAGGGACCAGCGGCATCAAGCTCCACTGTAACAAAGCAACTGCGGCGGTAGCAGCCGTTACCACCATTGAATTCCTTAATATCTGCTGCCTCTGGCGGATTAGATGGCCTGCTGATGCAAACGTAGCGTCGATAAGCACAAACCCATTGAAGTAGTCCTTGCGGTCTAGCAAGGTGGAGAGCGCGGTGTGCACCACGGCGTCGCTAGCTTTAGCGCGAGTGCGCACACCCAACCAGGGCCAGCCAGGGACGAATGCCGTGTTATAGTTTGACACCACGGCCTCTAGAATGTGATTGAAATCGCGGGGCCGAGGGGTGCATGTGATGTATTCTTTGACAACGGTGTCCAAGCCTCCAAAACGAGGGTGATTGTGTAGGTGGCGCCGGAGCATGGCTTCGAGCTGGGACGGGGACCAAGTCACGAGGCCGAGGGTCTCGCTAGAAATTAGTGATTTGGCAGTGGGCTGGGGAGGTCGCACGGTACGCTGGAGATGCCGGCCAGCACGAATGCAATCGACGAGATCGAGCTCCGCCAGTGACTCAGACAGAGCTCCATGCCGAGAATGTGTTTTGAGACGGTGTAGGTAGCTCTCGCAGGTTAGCGGAGCCCGCGTAAAGTACGGCATGTGTTTCCACCTCATGGAGAGCAGTGGTGGTTGTTAGATGAGTTTGAGTGAAATTGTAACGAGAAAAAAATCCCCAATGACACTTCCTAATCGGGCACAAGTGTAAACATGGTGGGTAAGGATCAAAACGAGACGAAACTGAATGTTTAAACATCAGCACAAGCACCAGGAACTAGTTATTTCTTTTAAGTAAGTCTCAGGGCATTCATCTGACGTAAACCATCAACCATAGTAAAAAAAAGCTCATGAACACAAGACAATCGAGCCAGTTTTCGTACTCCAACTCCGAGGACTTGAACCTCACCGAGACGGGCGTGGCGGACGACGACACCATAATGCCTTCTCCCAACACATCCCGATCTCAAACCGATCTTCCTAATGATCCCTCACAACCCGTACATCCACAATCTCGTTTTTCGTCCAATTATTCAGGCAACTCCGACAATAGCAACGAGTCTCGGCAACTGGTGGCATCGAAAGCGTCCGAGTTCAAGGGCTTCCAGCCACCTTTGGCACCAAAGTCCAAGGATGTAGCCAACAGAGAGTCCTATGTGTCACTGTTTAGTGACTATTCAGGCAGAATTGACAGTGTGGACGACATGGGTGCTCAGCCAACATTAGTCAAGCTCGTTGAAGGCCAGAACAAGAGAAGCAACTTTGGCAGCGCAGATTATTCTGATCTAGTGTCAGAAGCCTCGTCTGTCCAAATGGGAAAGCTTCCTACCATCAAGACGATGTCGCTGCAACACCCCAACACGGAATATATCTCACCTATCAAGGCGACGCCCGATTATTCATATGACACCAGCATTGAGAGTGCCGTGCCCCAACGGTCACCACGCCGTCCCAAATCAGAGGTGTTTGGAGATATCGTTGTCAAGGGTAAGGAAAAGAATAAGAAGCACCGGAAAACGATGTCTTTGGCGCTCTCTGAGGATTTGGACGAGTTGATGGAGTCTGCAAGCAGCTACAAGGATGAGGCTTTCGAGGTGAACGTAGACCCGGGAGTGATACGGGAGGGATCTCTGAGCCACGTGCATTCAAGTACCCAAGCTCCTGCTGTCCCGTCTCACAGGCCTACTAAGCGTCTTCAAGTGGAACCAGAGTCGGCGATTCCATCACCTTCTTTGGACATTGGACCCGAGTTTGAAAGAGAAAAGGAGGACGAAGCAGAGGAGAACATAAAGAAAGCAGGTACTGGTAAGATCAATGAACCTGATAATAGTGCTGGTAATAGTGCTGGTAATAGTGCTGGTAATAACAATAGTGCTGTTGTCGGGGCACCTTCGTTCGAGTCCAGTGATAGTTACGACACGGCGTTTCTGCCAACTCCTATCAACGTAACCAAGCCTCGGTCACTCAAGTCCTTGCCTCCTAGGCCGTCGCTGGAACACCTTAGAAGAGCCCGCGAGGTGTCAAATGTCATTCAGGAACACGAAAGAAAAGTTTCCAAAGAGTCCAAGGACGATAGTGACTTTGATTTCCAGAAGAAAGAACATGAGAGGGAAATAGCAGTTGCCAGCGAAGGAGGAGCTGAAATAGATAGAGACTACGATACATATGGTCAGAATAAAGACCTTGAACCCGAACATGACCTTGGGTCAGAAAAAGACTTAAGCAAAGAAATGAAGGCCATTGACAAAGATTCCGATGCTTCACCTAAAACAAAATCATTTGGAGCATTTACAAATCCCTCCGAAGACTTTGCCCTACACCAATTACCCCACGAGAGACAGAATTCTGGCTCGTCGTTCTATCCTGAAAGCCGCAAGTTCTCGGCCAACAGTGGTGCTCAGAGCAAAAATGCCATTGCTCCCCTCCAAATAGGACGGATGGACTCGTACGAAAAGGAAGTTGCCAACGACGACGATTTTTACGATATTGGAGACCCGGTGTTGGTTAACAAGCCACCTCGAGCCAAGTCTGTCAAGGATGCAACCAAACTGCCGGGACACAAGCGGACCAAGAGCAAAACCAAGAAGATCCGAGGAAGCACCCATTCCAAGAAAGCATCCACTGATCTCAAGCCTTTCAGTTACAATACGTTGATCAGCTTGTTGGAGAGCATGAACGGTACCATTATTGGTGAGGAGTTTAGCCAGTTGAACTTGCCGGTGAAAGAAAAGCAGTTGATCGAAAAGATTGTCGATTCGTTGTCAAGACTAACGCTGGACATGGTGATAGACGAGAGCAGGTACGAAGTGGGAATCACGCGGTTGGAAAAGGCCTTGCGGGTGTTGGAAGGGTTTATGTAGTTAGAGAGATCATAGGTACATGGTTTATTTAAAGTCGCAGGATGTTTTAATGGTTTATTATATAGGGTATAATACATTTGGAAAGCACTATTGCTTGGCTTCCATTTTCAAGTATACATGGAAACAGTTGGATAGTTTGACCATTAGTTCGTAGACAAGCTCCGAGTTGACCACGAAGTCGTAGTTGAGTTTCATCAACGCCGGTTGGGACTGGGGCCCGCTAGAATGGTGGCCGTTTTGATCCGAGCTGGTTGAAGACGGCGTTTGCACTTGTGCCTGTTTGATGATGTCGGCGTTGCACTCTGCGTCGATCTCATTGATGGCTTTGAAAATCAATTCAAAAAGACCCTTGTACTTAAGGTTCTTGGAGTTGAGGTTGTCCTTGAGGGAGATCTTGATCAAGTTCTTGGGCTTGGAATCAAACCTGTTGCGCTTGAACACCATATTGATGGCGATTTTGTCCTTGAAGATCTTTTTGGACGACGCTGGGTTGGTGTAGTTGAAGTGGTAAACATACTGGACCTGGTTTAGGGATGGGAACTTGATGTCGAAGTGCACTTTCCGCAATCCGTTAGGGAACCTTATGTTGTTTTCGGGAGCTGCAAATTGCTGCTTGATGGCATGGACCGATTTCAAAATCGGACTCACTTCGTCCAAGTACTTGATTATACCTACAATTGGACTGGGTCTGGTTTCTACGCTGCAATTCAGCTCGGGTTCGGGACTCTTGCCGTCTTCGAGTGGTTTACAGTAGTGCTTGCGCAAGTACCGGTTCAAGTAGATCAAGATGACTCTGAGTTCGGTGTACGATATTCCCGGTAATATTGTATCTGGTTTCTTAACTGGATCTGAAAGCGAGGTCTCAGGGTCGGTACCGATAAGTCTGATGGGCTCGTTGGCCTTTTCGGGCAACTTGATGGTCAAATCGTCGATGTTTTCGTTGATTTTAATGGTAATGTCATTGATAGTATTGGTGACAACATGCACGTTGTTCTTGTGGAGCTGGTCCAAAATCTTGACAAGCTCGTTCAACTTGTTCAAGTTATTGAAAACCATGTCTAACAAGTTTTTGGATGCACCTGCATCAGATTCGGCTACACTGTCCAAGCCATCGAACTCGGACTTGCCAAGCATGCCTCGAGACGTCTGGGCACCCATACGATTAGTCAAGTTGATCAAGTCGTTGATTTCAAAGCACTTCTTTGTTTCGTCGATCTGGATAAGACTATCGGCCGAATTCTTGATCGATAAATTACGGAAGTTTCCAAACAACTTGAGTTCCATCTGAGTCTGCTGGTTCAAGTTGATCAACTTGATTTTGAGAAACAAACTGGTAGACGAGTTGTACACGGGAAGAAGATCGTTGTTATTGTACAACATCAAAATAGACTCGTAGGTGATAGGAGACTCGGAATCGTCCGATTCTTCAATCTTAACATCCTTAGCATCCAGCTTGACGGGTGCCACGTCGATATGGAACTTTGCCAAAATCTGGTCTATATTGTCAGCCTTTAAGAATCTAACACCTCTGGCCTGTAATTCTTCCAAGATCATGTGGTCGATGATCATGTTGGAGCACAACTTGGACAAGCTGGAAAAGAAGCCAAAGTTAAGCTTTTCCGGCACTACTTCGTCGTGGGAAGTTCCGGTTACGTCTTTGAACGAGAGTTTTTGGATCCACTGGATTTTCCAGTCCCCATTCACCGATTTAATACGCGAAACCCACCAGTGTGTCTTGGAGATTATGCCGTTGGTAAGGTTGATGAGAAACCATGAGGACGGCCAGTTTTTGCGCCGGTAGAACTGTATTTTGCTGACACTCAAGTACAGTGCCTGGTTCACCAAGAAATTAAACAACTTGGTGGTTTCGTAGTCGTTCAACTTGATGATATCGTTGTTGATCCATTCGATAGTCATGAGCCGCGTGTTGATGTCTTTGGTGTATGTTTCGAGTCTTAACTGAACCAAAGACTCCACCACGTTGGAAATCATATCCTTTTCACTTACGAATACTGTTGTTTTGGCGTGAGACGCAGGTATGGAGTTGATTTTCTTGGTGATTTGAAGCTGGATCGGTGTGGGGTCTATAAAGTAAAAGTAGCCTGTAGTGGGGTTGATGGAGAAGATGGTGGATTTGTTAGGGGATATTTTGATCAAAAGCTGGTGTGGTGAAATGTACGAGATCTGGTCCGACTGGGCCACTTCAGAGCTGATGACGGTTTCCTGCGAAGCTATCAACTTGGCCAAGAACTGATCATAGATCTTGGAGATGAGCAACGCTGAGTGCTTGTTGACGATGATATTAAGGATAAGGTCAATGCTGAGATCTTCAGAGTCCGACTGTTCCCCTTCAATTCCCATTTCTCCTTCGTTCCCGATGCTGGTTTCAGTTTCATTGGAGTTGCCTCCGTCAAAAATGCCACTAAGCCCGTGGTCCAAGATATAATGGCCGTTCTTGAACCATCTGAAGTTGAGATTATAGGATTTATCTATACCTATCTCGATAAATGAGCGCCAGTTCCTTGACAAATACTGGCCATTCCAGTAGTTGATGATTACAAGCGATTTGCCATTCTGGTAATTGAACTGAATGTTGCCTCTCCACTTGGAATTGACAGCCAAGTCCTTGAGCTGTTTCGAGATGAGGTAGATTTTAAAGCTGATGGAATATTTGTGGAGCAAATCGTACAAGCCCGACAATCCCTGGTTGAGCAAGGTAGAGTTGACTATTTTCTCCAACTTCTCATGCGATACTTTGGGCAATTTGGTGGTTATTCGGTTGTCTTTGTAGGTGATGAGCGAGTTTTCCGGGTTTATTCCGAACAAGAACTTGAAGTCAACAAAGTAGAATGGAGACTTGTAATATTCTTCGTCTGTTTCGATAATCAAATCGTTGGCCACAGTGATGCAGATCTGGAACTCGTCCGGAATGGAGATGACGATTCTTCCATCTTTGATGATATACGAGTTCAAAAACCGCGTGGGGATGTCTATGAGGGCCATTCGCGTCATAAGAATAAGATTCAAGTCTTCAAGGACTTCTAGAGTCTTTTCAGGACTGATTTTGGGCACCTTTATGAAGTTATACGAAGGAAGCTGAGGTCTTCCCTTGATCAACACCTCCAAACTGGTGATCAAGTCTGAGTTGGGCAACTTGGCGCCGGAAAAGCTATTGAGTGCATTTAATTGGAAGCTTAGTTGCTCAAAGTGGAACTCCTGCATTCGAAACCAGTTGAGCAAGTCGATGAATCGCGATATATCTTTGGAGTTGCTGGACCATTTGACCAAGGTGTAGATCTTGATAAAGTCTTGTCTCAAGGACATGATAAGTTTCAAGAAGTTCTTTTTGCGCATGGAATCCGACTCCGTGTCCTTGGTAGTGGACAAGTTTTCTATCACGGTGGTCAACTGCTTGTAGGCCTCTTGAGTGTAGAACTTCAAGACATTCGAGAGTGGAATGATATTATTGGTAATGTGGGGGATTTGTGGAGGTGGTGATGGCGACGATGCGGTTTTGGTCACAGACTTCTTGACACTGCCATTGTGGGTACCATTTTGAGTAGTCGTATCATTCATAGTAGAATGAGGCAGTCAGATTCGAGATTTGCAGTGAAAAACTGGACAATATATCACAACAGGGGCCTAACAGAACAGAATCTGACAATGTAGTAGATAATTCAGCCCTTGATTACGACGTTTGGTACGGTTCGAAAGACTGTGTTGTAGGGAGTCTGAATGGGAGGAAACGGATCTGGAGTGCGCCAAGTATATGTGGGTTTTGGCGGCTACCGGGGGAAACTGGACGCGATTCTGATAGATCCAAGTACTTCGATGAATACACCGAGAATGTCACTGACTACTGGCGTGGTAGACTAAGATAGCTGGCTGGGTTACAGTTGAATTCGAGTTGGTTTTTTGTGCGGCGTGCAATGCAACGAAGCGCGCGACGAAATAGGTGGTGAGGCGTAACGGAAAATAGCGACAAATAACGACAAATAGCGACAAATAGCGACAAATAGCGACAAGTAGCGACTAATAGCGAGAGAAGTTGGTGAGAGGTCGAAGGAAATGCGGCCAATAGCGAGAATAAAGAAAGGGACTCAGGCAGTCTACAAACAAGGTCGAATGTGGGCATGCTATTCTGCCTATAAGTCAAATAGTACTCATTTTGGGAGAAGACGGGGTTGAGTAGTATGAGAGTGCTAAACGTTCCCTGAAGTTAGTGATCAGTTAATATGGGCTGATGACTATTTCAGCAATAATTATTTCAGTAGGTCTTATTAGTCAGTGGAGAGCGCGGTGCTACCGATTAGGGAAGCGATGGGGAATAGCGCTAGCGAGAAGACATCGAATAAGCTTAGCTCTTACTTTCGGCACCAAGATATGAGCCGCTATTTTTCCTGTCCTCTATACCAATGGCTGCGAAAATCGACCAGCTGTAAGCCTATAGTGGTTTTCTTCTACTCTTCGCACTTCTAGTTGCTTCTTCGCACTTACTCTGATCTACAGCACTTGACGTTAAAATACATTAAATAATATTGCGGAAAAGCCACAGACGAAAATACAATATAGTACAATTAAAACTGATAAAAGCTAGCTGGAACACACGTTTTAATCCATTGGAACTCTTCCCTCTGCAAAATGTGTTCCATTGACAATCTCTTGTCTTTTCTAACCAAAAGAACATCAACCAAGTTCTTCAAATCACTCATTATTTGTTTGACTTCCAAACCAATTTCTTCATCACAAAGATAGTCGTTCAACTTGAACCAATCCCAGTCAATCATGGCTATTCTATGAGCTGAGTTGTTTTTTGATAATTTTCTACGAATGACAGCCGGAGAAACTCCCGAGCTTTGCAATACTGATAAAGGAGGCAAGTCAAATGGCAATCGGTCCTCAAGAATGGAATAAATTAATACACCGACAGACCAGGAATCAGTTAATTTTCCGTTATATTTGAGACCCATCAACAATTCAGGAGGAATGTAATCCTGAGAACCACATCTGGTTGATAACAATTGGTCTTCAGTTTTGAGCTTTTTTGACAATCCAAAATCAGTTATATTAACGAACGGACCAGAAAAATCTTGGGCATAATTTAATATGTCATTATAGTCGTAATTAAGTAGTACATTTTCTAATTTGATATCTCTATGAATGATATTCTTGGAATGCATGTATGAAATGGCAGTAATGGTTTCACAGACAATCCTACGGATAGCAATCCAATAGGCCAAGTTGTCGGGCTGCTTGTTGTGATTGGACAAGAATTGGAAAAGGTTTCCACCGGGGCAATAGTTAAGAAAGATCAATTGATCACTTGAATGCTGAAGAAGCTCAAATTCCTCATCAGTACCACTTATGGGAGTGGAAAATTCAGATGCTGCGTAGTCTTTTTCCGAGTGTATTTCAGTCTCACTATCTATGATGAGATCAGACTCGATTTGACTCCGTTTAATCTGAAGATTGATGTTGTAATCAATTAACTTAATGATACAAGGATGATTTAATTGGTAAAGAATATTGAGCTCTCGTTTGATGAAGGACTTGAAGTTGGATACCTCGTTCTTGTACTTGGTAGGAATGGTGATAATTTTAATGGCCACCGTATCAATAATACTTTTTGCAAGCACCACTGTACTAAAGTTACCGGTACCGATCTCTTCGACAAAGGAGAATTTCTGGCCCAATTTCTCGGAGTAAAACATATCACCCGAATACTTTGATAAGTTTTCAGTCAAGGTATCATTTTTGTTGATATGGATCCGGTTATTGGGAGAAGTCTGCGGAAGATACGTCGAAGATGAGTGTGAGTGAGAAGTGGCCGGGGAAATGATAGAAGATGCAGATGTCAATGGAGGAGACGGTGTCAACGGAGACGAGTGTGTGGAAGATTTGGAGGAAGATCGAGATACTTGGGCCGTTTTATTTTGATGGGTGAAATTAGACTGGAGTGGGGAAGTTTGGACCGGGTTTGATACAAACCGTTTCTTGGAGTTGGTGGCGCTATTCTCAAGCAAAGAGTTCTTTCTTCCCAATGCTGGGATGGGTTTGTAGTCGGAGATGACTCGAGGCGGCGAAGGCATGGGGCTGTCGTTGAGCGACAGGACCAGGTCTTTGTCATTGGATTTCAAAGTATTTCTGGGGCTCTTTTTGTTGCTTCTGTCCAAGATTGGGTAGCCATGGTCGTTTGAAGAACTATGAAGGTTGTAATTGTAGGAGAACTGGCCTGAACCGATGACGGGGGTGGGGAGTTGGGTGATTCTTTCAAACGAGACTTTTGAGGGCGAGATGACGTTTGGAGGTGTGGGATGAAACGTAAGCGGATCTCCAAGAACAGACGCGGGCTTAGAAGAGTCCGCGGGTGTAGAAGAAGATACAGGGGTAGGAGGGCGTGGGTTTGACGGTACGTTGGTGGGCATGTGGGAGTCGTCTTCGTCGTCGCTATTGTTGAGCAAGCCCGAGTTCAACACGTTGATCTTGAGGTGTGACGGGAAACGAGGATTGACCACATTGGGCGGTTTGTAGATGAAATGGTCTTCGTTCAAGTTTTTCAAGTCGGGGATTGACAGAGGTATGGATGTGAAGGGGTGTGGCGAAACAGACGGGCTTGGGGACGACGCAGATGTGGAAGAAGGGCTGTTTCTGGACATGTTGGATGTTAAAGGAGTGTGGGAGGCGTGGTGCTTAGGTGAGCAACAGCAGCCAAATGTGAAGGGCAGTGGGACCACAGAACGAGACGGCGCAACGCGGGCGGGATCCAAGAGCTAGCTGGGCTCCAGAACGTTCCAGAAGTGGTTGAGGAGGTACTGAACAGACTCTAGCCAAATAAAAGGCTATCCGAATC
Source organism: Suhomyces vadensis (assembly GCA_030575035.1). Lineage (NCBI taxonomy): Eukaryota > Fungi > Ascomycota > Pichiomycetes > Serinales > Debaryomycetaceae > Suhomyces > Suhomyces vadensis. The sequence continues at coordinate 206,361 of JAJMGK010000009.1, read as the reverse complement.
TATTAGGTTTTGAAGTGGTGGTGTTGCAAGTTTTCAGACGCCAAAATCAATCAGCGCTGGGAAACGTGAAGGAAAGAACAAACAAACAGAACTATAAACAGCAGATGGCAGGTTGGAGTCCAAGTCTGCAGCTATTTGTCAAGATCGAACGCACCAAGCACAAACGTAGCAGCTCTGGTGAAGAAGAGTTGTTGTTATATCGTCGCGATTTTGAATCTTATCGCACAATAGGGGATGAAAATTGGGGGGAGCGAATGAGCCAGTGCGATGGCGGCTGACAGTGACAGCAGTGATGTGGGGAACGTGTGACGAGGGGAGGTTTGAGAGAAGGAAGCAAGCAGGAGGGCGAGGCGTGGGACGGATTGGTGAGCAAGGAGCGAAAGTAAGGTGTAGATTGTGGTGTAGACTAAGCTGTAGACTAAGCTGTAGATTGTGGTGTAGAGTGAGCTGTAGAGTGAGCTGTAGACTATGGTACTGCGCAGATGTGCCAGAGGCAATGGTTGTGACTAATGTTTACGTGTAGAAATTGATGCGGGTTGCCAGTGCTACGTAGAGAGAATGGCGAGGGTTCAGTCCAGGCGACTTTCGGTGGAATGCGAGGTGGTGTTGTTGCGAAAGCCCAGAAAAAAGTGCCTCGTGGGTCGTCTAATGTCGCCTTGATGGGTTACAGCGCGATCATAAGCATTACAATAGTCACACCACGAATTATCACCAATTGGGCTACTTCTAACTTGCTATTCAATTGAAGATGACTGTGTTGGTCAGGGGTGGAGTCTAGTTTGCACTTTGCTGGAGGTTTGGTATTTAATTCTTGATTGTTGTTGGTTTGGGGTTGGTTTGGGTTTGGTTTGGGTTTGGTTTGGGTTTGGGTTTGGTTTTGAGTCTTCGGGTCTGCGTAGATAATATCGTAGACGGCTGGCTGGCTGCCCGGGAACTGCAACCTCACTGCGATTTTAACCCATTCTCAGTGCAACTTGGCTGGCTGCTGCACGCATCCATCGCGGTTCACCTTCTGTCACCGTCGTATTTTTTAGCCCTACGCTGGGGCGCCGCGACTGGCTCAGGATCACGCGACTTTTGTGGCATATCCGCACTTCCTAGCCGCAAAAACATCCATACCGCCAGAATGCTCGGTTCCTGTCTGTTATCTCTTCCGTAAAATCCCGCCTTACTTGAGAACCCCAGATGAAGCCTGTGACTCTTGAAATATTCAGCCCGTTCGCTGCTTCTGGCTGTGGAAAGGGATGGGTTGGTCATAAACCGGCTCGGTCTCTTCATACTGGCCCCACACCTGGCTCGTTCGGAGAACTATTGCTGTATTACCCCTCCCCCCGTTCTTACCAGCAGACCTCCTACATTAGCGACCGTCGTCAGTTTAACTTGCAAGTAATATTTGTCTATTAAAAGATATCTCCTGTACCTATACTATATACCCAAAGAAAATGATGAATTGAAATTACCTCTTTTCGAAAACACAATCGTGCTTCTTCTTATTACACCCCTCACACTTATTGAGCTCGCTATTAAATACACACTTGACTTTTCTCTTGCGACACGAAACACACGACGATTTACGGGTGTTGGAATTACCCGACTCCGGCATCTCCTGTAACGTCTTTGACAAAGCCGAAGTAAGCGAAGAAATTGAACGCTTGGTAGTACATTCATCTTTCTTCTTGGCGATCTTGTGAGGCTTCTTTTTTGAAACAACCCCCAATACTGTACTCGATGCGATTGATGCAACTGGTGCAAAAACCGGAGATACTGACGCACTTGATAAAACTGGATTGTCAATCTTGATTTCTTCCTGTTTCAATGTATCGTTATTATTTGGTTCGCCTTGAGAATTGGAAGCAAATGTGTAGCTATGGTTATATGTCTTTTTGTTGTTAATCATGATATCTTCCTTGGTAAACCCCTTTGAAAAACAGCAAGCAAGTCCCTTGACATTACACGACTTGCAACTCTTAAACCTTATCAATTTCTCGTTTGATATTATAACATGCATACCGTCATTATCTTTAATCACTTCCCCACAACGCAACGCACCAATTTGTTCTCCACTTAAATTACTTGGATACTGACTGTTTTGACTCAAGTCCATAGTCTTTGAAACAATCGTAATCTCCGCATTACACTTGACCTTACGCGATCTGCACGAATCACATGATGGTCCTAGCCTCTGCCTGCGCTTATTTCCCTTCTCCTCATCTTTCTCATTTAATGTCGCATTTGTTATATTAGGTGACGACATAGGCGAAGATGAAGCCGAACTTGATGATGTTAATGATGGTAAGAGATCTGCCTTATTTTCATTCATTATAGAAGAAATACTCGAGCTGCTTTTGTGAGGATTGGTTTCTTGGTGTGCTATGCTAGCAATAGTAGCACTTAATAATCCCAATCCACTAAGAGTTGGTGCTGGTTCCTTGTACGTATTTCCTAAATGTATCAAATTATTTTCGGTTAATCTATGGTAAGTCGAAACTGGTTCAACCCCGGAATGTGCGGTGGTATAATTCGATATCCTATTTAATGGAGGTAATCTGACTGGGTGATTGTTATTGTTGTTTTTAGTGTTGGTGCTGTTGGTGTTGTTGTGGGTATTATATGTGGCATATTCATGATGTTGAAGTTGTTTTATTATTGGCTCGAGTGGTGGTAATGATATTTGTGATTGGTGAATCGAGTGATTCTTATTCTGATTCATTATAGAATATAACATCAAGTCGTTTGACGTGGCCATTTTCTCTTAATAAAATTCTACAAAAATTGATTAAGATTATCTTATATAATTATTTTAAATCTATGGTAAGGCGGTATCTCATTTATATATACTTCATGTCTTTCCGAGTCTCAATACGTAAGTGACTTTCTTTTTTTGGTCTAATTGCAAATTCCTGTACGGGAGTCTGGAAGTGGTGTGCAACAATTCCTGGGGTACGGTAAATTCTCCTGTTACGAGAGGGGAAGCCATCTTGCTGCCACTGAAAGTCCGGAGTTAGTCCGAGCGAGGCGGCGATGAAGTGATTTCATTCTAACTTAGTTGGATTACTTTACATCGATGAGAGCTACGGGATGAACGGTTGAAGCTTACCAAGTTTGTTGAAGTTGATCAAGTGTAATATAATTTAGATAATACAGATTTTGTCTATTGATTCCAGCTTCCGAAACTTAGCTTGAGCTAAATTTTCTAGTTAAACTTTTCCGGTCGATTTGATTTCCCATGTGCACTTTCTCCTCCGAAGCGGCTCGGGGCCACCCAGGCGGCCTATAACGTTGGAATTTGGTTATTCGGAGCTGTGGGGACCATTTTTCTGTCACTAGGAAAACCTCGGAAGATGAGTCTTCCTGATAGACGAGGGGGGTCGCGGGCTGCGAATTATCCGTGCGGGAGAAGTCGGGTGATTTCGCCACTCTGTAAACCAGGAAAAACAGCAATACCTTCACAGGATGTAAATGCAGCACTGTTAATCCACCGAGGACAGAATAATACAGGAGCCGGCGGTTGAAATGGATTGATATCTTCCGGGAGATCATAGTCATATCCTGCGGGCCCGGACTCGGTAAACCAAGGGATTTTTGCAATTAGGAATCCTCTCAACAATTTTAACTTAGCTGAACTACAATACTCCATCCACGATACTAAAAAGCCTCACCTCTCCTTTAACCGACTGGTCAATTTCGTGTGAACCCCTCCCTCCACATACTAGATACTTCCACATACCCGTTTGAACTCGAGGAAATTAAACCACAACACAAAAAATTAAAAGGGAAAGGCTTTCGGATTTCGGAGAGAACTCCTTCGCAGTTCATGTGAGTACCAAGCCATGATCCTGCATCTAACGCATTATCTCTCACCCCTCTTCATGATTTTATCGAGATGCGTCCCGCCACACGATACTAGAGAATCTCCTCACGAAGAGGTGAGGAGAGAATGAGGAGAAACAGAACAAGTGGTTCAGATGAACCAGAATCATGTGTAAGAGGTCACGGATCATGTAGAACATCGGTAATAGTTGGTGACTAATCTAGGCAACTATAGTTAGATTTGTCATGTCCCAAACCATTGACCCCGGCTCACAGGCGTCCCTGGTTTCCCCAGGTGTACCGGAAATTTTTTACGGTCTTGAACATGACTCCTCCAGCGACTCATTGCAAGAGTTTAGTCCGAGCCCGAGTCCGATGGTCATACCGGGGCACTTTGACGCTGCCAGGCGCGTGCGCCCAGAGGTACGACGTAAGGTTTCTCCTCCGAATTCTTCCCCTCCGCCATAATCTCCCCAAAATTCCCGTTAATAAAGGTCTTTGTCCATTCCCAAAAAGGTAGTCTCCCTTGACCCGGGAGGGATTTAAAATTTAAGATGCCATCCGCGGGGTTCGTCGGAGCGAGCAGATGGCAACAGCCATAATCTCAAGATCGCTTCGGGCTTCTCTCACTCCGAACGCACGTGAGATCGGCGTAAGCCTCGCTAGCGAACTTTCCGAGGTATAAACGATGCGGCGCAAGCAAAAAAAGAGCCCGATGCGGGGGTCGAACCCGCAACCTTTTGATGTCTTGACTAAGAGTCAAACGCTCTACCGATTGAGCTAACCAGGCGCTTTATTGAAAAACGTATGTTTTAATACAATTTTATCTTGAGCAAAATCCCCTCATCCAGTTTTACAACTTGTTTCGTTTACACTTTGATCAGGTGGATTATTGAGTATTTTTAAGATGATCTTAGGTTACTTAAATCTATAGTACCATATATACCTGCTTTTAAGGAAGAAACTTCCAAAATTGTTGTAAATATGGAAGTTTAACTTTCACTGTAGAAGACTTGCTTGTTTGCAGACAATTCTGGATAGGTGGATGCCTGTTTGGAAACAAATTGTCAGAATTGATACTTCAGGGAAGTCTATTTTAAGGAAACTTGATTTATGTGATGATACTTTATTAATATTCAATAAAGTGATTTAATATTTTCTCAATTAAATTCAAAAATTTCATAAAATAAATTAAATATTTAAGAAGATCAGGTAGGTAATTAAGAAACGAGACATTACTGCGAAAGTACGAGAAAAATTAGCTGCTCATATGACGTTAAGGAGGAAGTTTATTTTAATGTTAGTACCAAACTTTGAGGTTCACATTAAAGAAGGTATTTCGATTAGGTCTGTTTAGGGAGCCGATTGAAAAAGTGCGTATATAGGAGGGATTTAGGGAGAAATCTTGGGGCAGGTGGCGGCATTCTTTTTCCAAGCAAGGGCAGCGAGTCACGAAGTGACTCAATATGTAGAGTATTTACCGAAACACAGCAGAAAAGCTTTACAATACATCGTAGGCAAAACATTGGAGTATCAGTTTAGACGTGTACTTATAACGTGACCTTCTCCATCCCCAGTTACTCTTTCCTTGGTACGTACTTTTCCCGCTACGACCTATTCATTAGGGGGCCGCGCCAATCACGGTAAAATCGCCAGCTAGGCGCAAATATCGCCAGTCCGCAGGCACCACCTGTGTGCAGGCCCGATGATCACCTAAAACACCTTTACCAATACAACCAACAGCCACAATTGCATTGCCAACTCTGTAGCTCCCACGTACAGCCCATGGCAACCCGCACAACACACTCAGAGCGACACAATCACCGCTGCTCATGCCTCTTGGTACCCCTATTCACTCACCCCAAACCGACTAGCCTTTCGCTCCTCATCTTATCGTCCACGTGATACAATCTCTATTTACATTTTCCCCGTTCAAGCCTCTTCGTACGATCTCGCTCTATTAAATGAAGACCACTAATTACTCCTGACCCAACAGCGTTAACACATATTCGTGGCCATAAACCATTTCAAAGTACTCTCTCAAAAACATTAGTATTCACTAAGACTTTGTACGCATCAAAATATCGTTGAGGATCATAAAATCGTCGAAAGTGGCAGCCAAAAGTGACAACCTAAATTAAAACAATAACCACCAAATTGATCCTATTGCCAATTTAATTGGTAATTTCAACCAAAAACAGAACTATTGGCATATGATGGACTTTGATATACCTACTCAACAAGATCAATCGCTACATCGGTCGCTTCACCTCGGAGATCCCAACACCACTGCGTCTCCTTCATCGTTCAATTTAACCTTCAATACGTCGCTAGAATTGGGTACACCTATCAAAAGAATTAAGAACCTTAGTATTCATTCGCCTATGAACCAAAAGTCTCTTATATATCCCAGTTTGGACGACATTATAGTGTCTCCGACTCCTCAGACTACTGTTGAAGAGGACCCTTCCGGACTGCCCCAAGGGCTGCCAGAAAACACCCTGATGACCACATCCATGCTTAATAAGGGATACTCCAAGAAATTGACCAATAACGTTCTCGAGGAGCTCAATCTGAGAGCAAACGAAATGATAAAAGACACCGGAGACTACGATTCCATGCTGGTCAAACTGGCCTCCCATGCTCCTGAGTCCCATAATAAAGCCGAGATGACCCGCTTACAGCGAAACAAACGCTACAGTGGAATCCATAGGTCCAAGTTTAGCACCATGGAGTCGATTTCGAGTCACTACGCCGCCACTAACGGATACAAAACCACATCTACTTCTAATTCCCACCACACATTACACGAGGATATCCACAACTACCATCATGACAAGGCGGTCAATCCTGCTGGTAGAAAATACGAGCCAGTCAAGTACAAGGTACCAGTGAAATCTTCGCCCATCAAGAAAAGCCGAGAAGAAGGACCCAAACGAGTATCCACCACGACCGAGCCCCATACGAAACGCAGGCGAACACTTAATGGACCCGACGACTTCCCTAATTTCAAACCTGCCGGAGTAGTACCGCCACCTCCTTCTAACAACGAAAAGTTCCAGATGAATAGCAGTCCGATTCGTAAGATTTCGCCATCTAAGAAATCCATGAATTTGAACCAAATCTTGACCAGCGACGATGTAGACATGGACGCTGCCATAGATACCGAAGTGTTCAACTCACCGGAAAAACCAGCACCCACATCCATACCAATGACTGAAAAAGCCAAGTTCATTAAACCGTTTCCTCCTAGTAGTAAACTTAGAGTGTCTTCGTTAGAATTGGCCGGAGTGAAGCCTAGCTCTACACCTATACATCAACAAACTATTCTGAGAAAGACATCGATACCCCAGTTACAGAAAAAACCGTCCATTCCCCAACTTCAAAAGAAACCTTCAATACCCAGTCTTCAGAAAAAGCCTTCTTACTCCAATTACTCAACCACCACCGGAACTGCATTGGGATTGAATAAAAAATCGTCGATTCCCCAACTTCAAAGAAAGTCTTCAATTCCAAACCTTATACCCAATGTCATACCACCCACACGTACATCAAGACTAGTGAAATCACAATCATCCAGCTCGTCGATCTCTGGCCAAAAACAAATAAGTTCGAGACCAGCGATGAGCCAGTTGCCGACTTCCAGTTCAACCAAGTCATTATCAGGAAAATATACCGTTCCACAGCAAAACACATTGTACGACAAACCGACGATATCGTCTTCGCAGAAGTCGTTGAACAAGTTTCAGAGGTTTAAGGACCGATTCAATTAGAATTAGAGACTGGGTCAGGAAGGCTATACTTTAGATAGCTTGGATGTGACCCTCGCCATGAATCTGAGCCATATAAAAATCTGAGCCACCTAACAATCGGAGCCACAAACCTATTCCATTAATTATCATATAGAAAACTGTTAATACTACACATTTGGAAATTCCGTGGCAGATCCATTGCAAAGCTAGCGATAGGAAGCATGTGTTATGTATGAGTAACTTGCGTGCAACTACAGCTTCACTTCAAACCATCAATAGATTTACTAGAGACTCCAAACATCACTAGGCTAAAGCAGGATGGTTGTATTGAGCACATACACCACACTGTCTACAATTCTCTTACCAGACGAACCTACAGTATAAAAAATTATTCTCTCACCAGGCGAACTTACAGTATGTATTAATTATTCAGTTTGCAAGAATACAATATACAATATACACCATGTACCTAATATGAATTAACATGACTTTGTAAGCTAGTAAATGTTGGATTGAAGTTTGATTTCGCCGCCTGGAGCCAATTTCTGGGCCGCACTCCACTTTTCACCCTTCTTCAACAGAACAAAGTCCGAGACATGGCCCGGCTCAACACAAAGCATGTTGAGATAACCATTCTTCGGATGGAAATCACCCATTCCTTCGGACTTACTGATCCACGGGTTCCACACAACTGCATCAGGCAAGTTTGTTCTGTGAACATTGACAAGCACCTTGCCAAATTCGATGATCTGGAAGGCCTTGTCAACAGGAACCTTCTTGTAAATACGGTCGAACTCTTCGTGGAACGACACAACAGGAGCCTTTTCTACGTATTCAGTAGCCAACAATTGATCAAAGCACTTCTGGTCAATCAAATTGTTGACCAACACATCGGTGATGTCTGGCACTCTGAAGTAGGTGTGGAAAAGCCAGTTGAACTCAAAAGTTTCGGAACCCGGGTTTTCAACTTCAATGGTGGTTGTAAGCGACGAGTCACGGTGGTCAAGACTCACGGACAAAATAAGAGTGAAGTCGTACTTGCCCTCGCCCCAAAGTTTGTAAATTTCACTGTCAACCTGCTCAGGACTCAATGCAAACTGAACCGTCAATGGAGACTCGGTGGTTTGGCCCAAAAACTCCCATTGCGTGCTACGGGCAAACCCGTGCTGGTTCAACTTGTACGTAGGATGCTCTTCCTTCTTTTGTTTGCCAAAAACAGGAAACACAAGCGGGATTCCTCCACGGACGGGTTTGGTGCCATCCAACTTGGCACTTTCGCTCAACCACAACTGCTCCTTGCCTTGGTGAATCCACGAAATAACAGTGGCTCCATGCTTGAGAACGGTCACTGACGTGCTGGGATCGGTGGGGTGCGTCAACACCACCTGGGTTTCGGTTTCCTGGACTGGCATTGCTGGTGTAGTTGCTTCGTGGGGTCCGCCGTGGAAATAGCTCTCGCCACGTGAAGTGGCCACGGACACACCCCGAGCCCGGCACGCGACACACGGCACGTGTTGCATCATGCCCTGCCCAGATCATCGGCAGATGCGCTGAGCAACCGGCGTCGCACGACCCCAATAGGGGATGCCTGACGGGCCAAAAGAAACGGGGGCTGACGGCGCCCGCCTATTGGTCTGTTTTGCTGTCTCCTATTCTTCTGTGCTGCTGCCTCAATCTCAGATTAGTCGCTTTGCACATCGAGTCTATTGTTATAATAGGGGTAGGACTATACGCAGTATCCGAACGAACCGCACGCCAAACAAATATTGACAAAAAATCGAAGCCTTCACCAAAGCATACCAGAACCATAGCAGTCAAACCCGTCACAGAGTTTGGATAGTCGGACTATATTGTTAGCAGAACAGAATCAAAACTTCGGATCCAGGTCTATTGTACATACGTGGTCGGTAATCTTTTGATCCTATAGCATATCACAGTTGTTCAGTCTGCCAGACGCCACATAGTTCGCTCTCTCAATTGCATAAAGTCACCTTAATAACTCCCGCTTCATTTATACACTACACATCGCTACATCATGGCCACTTCTGCCATTCTTCGATCCAAGTTCATCCAGAAACCTTACCAGCTTTTCCACTACCACTTTCTTCTGGACAAAGACCCCCACTCAGACATCACCGATCTTTCGTTTGAAACAGACCCTTCCATATCCGTCAACAAGTTTGTATCTCACAACTGGACCGTCCACGAGACCTTGCACTACAGCTTTTTGGCCTCGATAATCTTCTTTGTGTTTATTATCTTTCCTGCTTCGTTCTTGGTCAAAATCCCCATTCTTTTGACATTCGTGCTGTGTTTCCTTATTCCGTTGACTTCCCAGTTTTTTGTGCATGCCTTGCCAATATTCACCTGGTTGGCCCTTTTCTTCAGTGCAGGCAAGATCCCTGCATCATGGAAACCGGCCATTTCCGTCAAGGTGTTGCCCGCCATGGAAACCATCTTATATGGTGACAACTTGTCTAATGTTTTGGCCACCATCACCAACCCAGTTCTTGATGTACTTGCGTGGATTCCTTACGGTGTCATCCACTTCAGTTCGCCCTTCATTGTTGCTTTTTTCATCTTTTTGTTTGCTCCTCCAACCGCTCTCAGATCCTTTGGTTTTGCCTTTGGTTACATGAACTTGACCGGTGTGTTGACCCAGATTCTTTTCCCCGCCGCTCCCCCTTGGTACAAAAATTTGCATGGATTAGAACCAGCCAACTATGCCATGAGTGGTTCTCCCGGTGGTTTGGGCAGAATCGATGAACTTTTGGGTGTGGACATGTATACCACCACATTCTCCAACTCGCCTCTTATATTTGGCGCTTTCCCTTCACTTCATTCCGGTTGCGCTGTGATGGATGTGTTGTTCTTGTGTTGGTTGTTCCCTAGATTTAAGGCCGTTTGGTGGGGCTACGCTACATGGCTCTGGTGGAGTACCATGTACTTGACCCATCACTACTTTATTGATTTAATCGGTGGTGCTGTCTTGTCCCTTGCTGTTTTCGAATACACTAAATACGTCCACTTACCTGTCATTGACCACAACAAGTTTTGTCGTTGGTCTTATTCGCTGATTCAAAAGTTTAACATCCAATTAGCTGACCCATTATCTTCGTCGACAAACTTTTCTTTCCAGGATATCGAAAACCAATCACAACCACTTGAACCGTTTGTATCATCTCCGTACTTTTTCAACCAACAAGCCAATTCCTCCGAATCTTATGAAATGTCTGCTTCAAGGTCTAGACAATCTTCGAGATCGTACGTTCCTACTTTGGGATCCGAACCGAATTCTTTGGCTCCAAACTCTTTAAGTTACGGTAAATCTTCCTCGTCATTGAGTTTGCCATTGGTCGATGAAATCGAACCGGTGGTAGAAGAAGAGTCGGAAGATACATCCTCAATGGAGAATAGCGCTACACCTTCGGTGTTTGATGACGAACACAACCATTTAATCAGTTCCACTACTTCTACTACTTCCTTAGAAGATATAGAATCAATGGGTAGAAGTACTCCAATTGGAGGTAGTAAGTTGAAGTCAAGTTACAAATCAAAGTAGGTTTGGATTTCAGAAATTAACCAAAGATTAAAATCCCCCAAAAAAATACAAAAATAAACTACTGCACAATAATGGAACTTCATTTACTTTCCTCCCTTTATGATATCTGGTCCGGCGACCGTTTCCGTCCTTCGACGTTGATATTAATCTTAATGCCTTACATAATCTTATTTAATACCATTCTAACTAATGCTAATTTTTTTTTTTTGGTGTAATTTATTTAGAACTACACATCACACTTGAACTAACTTTGATTAGACAATCAGGCAGAAGCACGGCCATCCCCGATTACGTAAAGATGTAGCATCCTAGCACTCAGAGTAGCTTCAATTGTGAAATTCTGTTTGATGAATGTGGGGGAAGAGGAACTGGCTCGAAATAAAAAATAACGGGGATTTCACCTTCGCCGGGTTGATACACGTAAGGATCCAAACCATTTGCAACGGGAAATGACCTTGCGCGTCAAGCAGGAATGACGTGCCTCGAACAACAACTGTCATGACATCGCCAGAATACTAGGCATTTGCTTCAAGTTGGGAGATAATAGCCACATCGCTCAAACACATAGCTGCACCCACATGTCGATATCCGGGGAATGAGTAATGAATAGAGATGTTTCAGTAAGAAAGTCACGGTCAATTGTATATTATTATCCAATAGTTACCTATTACATGCCAGAAGCAGTATGGACAAGATAGTTCACAAAAAATATGCGCTTGAAAGAGTTCAGCCAGGGCATGGGGCATGAGTTAGGAGTAATACTTAAGACATTCCCCTAATCGGGTTGGGCCAAGAATTCGACAGAAGCAGCAAGTGTGAACTGCAAAGGTTATGGAAGTTATGAGAAAACAACTGCAAATTGTCAACCGAGAAAAGGAACCAAAGCTGGCAAATAATCCTGAATATGTAGAAGTAAGTAAGCTTTAGGCACAAGCGTATATATAGCCAGTATAATTAAATCATCACCTGAAAAATGCTATGATACCCCGGACAACTTTATTGAATTTTCGCTAGCCAGCCATCGTAGATACTTCAAATGAGCGATCATTTTTGTTTTGCGCATGCGGCAGAATCACATAGCAAAACAAACAATTTTAACCTAGAGATGTGTTCAATTATTCCACTAAATATAGGTTAATCATGGCTAGCTATCTATTATTAGTTCAAGTAGTTAGTTTGTTGTTGGCTTGTTATTCCCCTTACATACAGGTAATATGAGCTACTGTATACAGCAGGGTTTACTGGGGCTGTCTGCTGCAGTATGCAGCATCATGCATGGGAATCATTTCTTTGCCTATGTTTTTCTCTAATTTCGTGTCAACATTCGCATCAGGAAGAAGCACACTTACCACTTGAAAGCAATCAGAAGTTTCACAACCAGAAATAATTATAAAATATTCTGGGCACTTGCACATCTGCCGAAATTGGATACCTGTACCCTGGATGCTCTGTTGGTATTGTTTAGCCAATCCAAGAACTCAACTAAAATAACGTACAATTGTAGTAATTAAAACCACCCCACAAATGAACATGATTCTCATAATTTCAATGAATTTCATTCGAGTACAAATAAGGTTGGAAAGTACCAGGTTTTAGCAGCTAGTTTTGGTTTACACTATAAAATCTTCACTCGTTACAATGCAATTTTTAAATTCTTTAGCCCTCGCTACTTTAGCTGCAGTAGTAGCAGCCGACCAAACTTTCACCTTAGTTGCCAATGGTGATGGTATCAACACTCCAGTTACTACCGACGGAAAGACTGTCGGTTTAGAAAACGGTAAGCCAGCCGAAATTACATTGGAAGAACCATCTGGATACGCCAAAACTGATGGCCAATACTTATCTCTTGCTGCTACCGATGACAATACTATTGCCTTGACTTCTGACGAATCCAAGCGTTCCAAGGACTTTGGTTTCACCGACGGTAAATTCAGATCCGGTCCATCTGAAGACAAGACCCAATTCTGGGCCTGTCAGTCCGGAAGTGGTTACGCTCTTTACCCTTTCCAAAAAGATGGATGTACTGAAGTTGCTTTGACTAAGGGAGGCGATGCTCCAGCTTCATCTGCTGCTCCTTCTGAAGCCCCAGCTACTTCTGAAGCCCCAGTATCTTCGGATGCTCCAGTTACTTCCGAAGCTCCAGCCCCTTCCGAAGCTCCAGCCCCAGCTCCAGAACACCCATCTAACACCACCACAGCTCACGACAGCACATTAGTTACCGTTACTGATTGTGCATCCACTGTTACTGATTGTCCAGCACACACTGCTCCAGTTTCCACCTTATCTAATGCCGCTGGTGTCATTGGTGCTGGTGCCGGTGCTTTCATGATCGCTGCAGCAGCCATGATAATTTAAATGGAATATATGATGAAATTACTTAATTAGTATCGAAATAAAACGAATACTATTCGATAATCACTTAAATTGTAGATCGATAGACTATGAGCATTCTGTATCGAATTGTTAATTAATAGTTGCCGTCCACTACTTCAGCAACCCGTCCTTTTTTCCGTGAAGGAACATAGACTTGATCCATCTGATACCTAGAAAAATACAACCATATTAGACAAAAGTGAGAGTGTGTTAAAGCCGTACCTCTCGATGGCTTATAGCTTATCTAAGATCGTAAGGGCCGGTAATACTTGCAATGTTAGACTAATACGAGACAATAGTCTCAGTTTTGATTTCTGCAATAGATTTTCTTTCTACAATCAGCTCTCCGTTCGCAATTAGCTTGCAATTGGCCTGCCATTAGTTCGCAGTTCTCAATTCGCAATCAGTCCTCATACACTTCTTTTCGAGCCACTGCTTTGTACCAGCTACTCGATGCGCATCGCCAGTAGAGTACTTGAATACCTTGGTTGATACAAAAGCATTTTGAAGATTACATAACTGAACCAATTGCAATGTAAAACCTAGTCTACCACACAATCCAACCTAAAATCCAAAGATGGATATCACATATAGCTAATATTGCTAAATTAGAACAGTTTAGCTATAACTTTTCTCACTCCCTTTGGCATTGTTCCTTATTTCCAATTATTCCCGCGAAACAACATGCCAGCCCACTGCTGGCGCGAGCATTATCCACCAATAAGGTGTCGCTGCACAATTAGACCACAGAAACGATTGACGCGATCAAGATCGAAATAATAAGATGAAGAAGGTACATTCCCGGGACAACAATGAACACCTGCCTTGCTTCTAAGACAGTCTCGTCTACCGTACAAGCAAGCCGTCAGGCAAAATGGTCTAATGCTACTCTACTTTCTCGCTATGCTACGGTGCTTTCTCACCAAACTAGCCTATATTATTCAAAGTCCACCCATAGAACTCTTTATTCCTCTTTGCTCTCTGCTGTTAGTGCCCAATAATCTACGTCCCTGCACCTTCTTTAATTTATTTTCAATTTTAGCCTTGCAGCGTTCTATATTCTCGACCTCAATTGACTTCAACCGAATTCCGCGATCAACCAGATCTGACGCGTGTGTAGCCCTCGTTTGGGTAACGAAGCTCCTTAGCACCACCAGCTGCCAACCGTTAAGCGTACAATGTATACAATAGTTCCCCAAGTCTCGATCGTAGCCACGATCCGGTTCTCGGTCCTGTAGCTCGTCAAGCGTGCCCTGTGCCGTGTCCGCATTGTACCAGCCTGGCACCGTTTGTCCTATTTTTCACTATTTTTTCCTTCTTCCGCCTCCTTCTCCTATGTAAAGTAGCCCCTGATATCATACGGCTGCCAACCACTATTTTGATGTCAATTTTTTCACCTCACCATTCAATCAACGGAACCACCAGCATCACTTCGTACTAGCGGGAACCACTCGAAGCACTGCTTCTCACTAACCACCTTATCAACTATCCTTTCAGCTTGCTCCTGCACTGTTTGTCATCTGCATACAAAAGTCATCTCGAAAACGTGACCGGCCGTGCCCTCTTGACTAACAATTTTTGAATCTCGACTCGACTCTTTACCTTGTCAGTCTAGCCGTGTGCCCGCTCTAGCCACGTCGTTTTGATCATGGATAGTATCACAACGTTTCTAAGCACTTACGTGCCGCCAATATCAGAAAACTTAATGCATACACCGTCAGAAGGCGTCGTTTCAGGGGTCCTTCTGTTCATTAAACGTGCTTCGATGCACAACCAGGTCGAGGACTTTACCGACCGACAGGTTTTGGTACAAAGAATATTGGCCACCTCATCCTCGTGTGCCTCAATAACCCTATGCTTGCTTGGAATATACTCGTTTCTTGCCATCGACCCCAGAAGACTCATTTTCAGACACCAGCTTATCTTCTTCCTACTATTCTTTGACCTTTTGAAGGCGGTCATCTTGCTATTGTACCCAACACGGGTATTGACCCACTACACTGCATACTACAATGAACGTTTCTGTCAGGTGGTGGGATTTTTCACTGCCACCGCTATCGAGGGAGCAGACATCGCTATCCTTTCGTTCGCCATTCATACTTACCTTCTTATTTTTAACCCTGGTTTGACCACAAAGGTCAAAAACTCGTCCAGAACTGAAGGTGGTCTTTACCGCTACAGATACTACGTCTACGGACTATCATTTCTTATCCCACTCATTTTGGCCAGCTTGGCATTCATCAAGCACTCAGGCATTTCCGGCTACACCTCATTGGTCTGCTGGTGCTATCTTCCATCTAGACCGGTTTGGTACCGGCTCGTCTTGAGCTGGGTGCCCCGCTTTTGCATTATTGTTATAATTCTTGTAATTTACTGTTTGATATACTTCCATGTCATACGAGAGTTTAAAACTCTTGGAGGTGTGTTCACTACTTTCCACAGACCCAACCACAGCACTCTTCGTCCAAAAGCAAGCCACAACGAAAAACCTACCTTGTTTTCTGCCTTTAGATATTTTATTGACCGTGCTATGCCAAAATGGATCATTCCTGACCAACAGGGCTTAACCACCACCACCACCATCCAAACTAGTTCATCTCAAGAAAGAGTCCATCACCGAAGTTCGTCCACTGCCGGAGGTACCGATAGAACCCACACACATACTCATCAACCGAAGGAACACGACGACGACGAAGACGACGACGACGACGATATCGACCAGGATACTCAAGTTACCTCGTCTCCCGTTCATGTAGACACTGAAAACATCATCTTTGATCCTGAAATCCATGCTGCCAATCTCGAAAGGTTTCGCAAACGTCAGAGAATTATAGAGAAGCAAATGAAGTCTATTTTCATTTATCCATTTGCCTACTGTTTCGTGTGGTTGTTTCCGTTCATGCTTTATGTTACGCAGATCAACTACGAAGAGGCTCATGGGCCTATCTACTGGATGAACTGCATGGGAGCATTTATGCAGCCATTCAATGGATTTGTCGATACACTCGTGTTTTTCTACCGTGAACAACCCTGGAAGTATACCATCAAGCGTAACTTTGAAAAGGAGCACAGAGCCAGAATGGATACAATGATATTCCAGGGATACAAGGGCTCTGTTGTGGGCCATTCTTCTCACAATGACAGTGAATCGATAGCCACTAGTGCCAGACTTACCAAAAACTCACTCACAGCTAGCACGGGCCTTATTGATAGCAAGGAGTATCCTAAATGGCGCCAGTGGCTCAGTTTCTTGAGACTTCCGTTGTTCATTTTGCCCAATGACGAAAGCGCCACGCGCTTCCAGTCCAACTACATCAACAAGAAACTCAGTACCGGTGGTGTCGTGGATCCTGGCCCCGGTTCCAGAAGAGGCAGTGTAGGTGCTGGCATTACACAGTCTGCTACTGGTGCTCCAGGCGCTCCAGGAGCTGCTCACGACTTCTCCAATTTGTTGAGTGGTGACTTGAATGACACGGCTTTCCGTACTAATTTAGAAAAGTTTTCCCTTAACTTCAGTGGACGGGAATCAAAAAGGCAATCTATTTCGGGTGCAGGCAGCACATCAAGAAAAAACAGTATCATCTCATCAGTGAAGACGGCTCGGTCCCGCCAGATATCTACCGTTGAGTCCTCCGACCCGGTGCTCGTGGAGGGCCGCAAAACGTCCTATCCCAGCCCCAATAATAACTATTCGGTTAATCTCGAACTTAAGCCTTTGGCCAAAAAGCGAAGCATTAGCCACATTACGCCCAAGCGAGTCAATCGTGGCTCTGTCTCGTCGACAGGTCCTGCCGATGACGACGATATGGACTTTATGGAGATCTTGCGTAATGGGCCCACCTGACTGGATCAGGTTTAATTAATTAATATAAATAATAATAATAAATACTAGATTTTAAAGGAGATATTAGTTCTAGGCTAGGATCGGTATCACTAGAGAACTGGTGCCCAGTTCAAAGACTAGTAAATTGATGTATAATATTGTAATGCTATTTATACGTAAATGACGGAGATGGATAATCATCAGAGGTCTACCTTAGGCAAAAATATATTGATGAGATATGTAAAATAGCAGAGCGTAGCTAAAGTACTGTTTATCGTGATATTTATAGTTGATATCATTTGAAGAATGTAGAACGTACTTCAGTAGAAAAGGTTTTAGCATAAATGTAATATAAATTCTCAATTTTAAAGATAGAAGTTGAAGGCATCGGCCTACTACTGATCCCTATGTTTGGCTGCTACTGCAACTTCTGTTTTGCTCATGGGTACTACTCGATACTAACTACTTACTAATTCATGCTGCAATATAAATTTAAAGAAGTGGCTCCATTGGTTGGAAGCTTGGCACCAACATTATACCTTTGAACCTCTAGGGGCCAAATAAGACATGAAATAATACACGTTAAACTATGATTCTTTATAATTAATTATTATATAATAATATACAATATACTAATGTAGACAATCACTTATCCACGGGTATTTTTGCAGACAAGTAGCTTATCCACGGTATGGTACATATAAAACACTAATATACATAGGACGGCGTAGCCCTCATAGCACTTTCTTGCCAACTTCTTCCAAGTACAACCGGATTTGCGCATTAAGCCGAGTCACCTTGAGTTCGGTGTTCCGCACTTCCACCTGGTACTCGAGCTTCTTTTTGGCTATTGTGCTTTCGATTTCGCTTATCAACTCTTTCTTCTTGTTGTATTCTTCTTCCTTTTGATTTCTTTCTTCCACAAGCTTGGTATAGTCGTTACGGTAATTGGCCAACAGCTGCTGACTTTGGCTTATTCTCTCGTCCGCCTGAACCTTGAGCTTGCTGGTTTTCTCCAGCATGTTCGAGAGTTGCCGCTGGATCTGTTGAATCTGCCGACCCAAGTCATTGTTCTGAAGCTTCAATTGCTCGAGGTACTCTTGTCCGTCCGTAAGCCGTGATCTGGCTTCTCGTTCCTTTACGCTATCATGGGTGATTTCTTCGAGGATTCGAAACAAGTTTTTGAGCTCGTTTTCAATCAACTGGATCGAATCTATAGTTATCATCACACTTGAATCTCGTTTTTCGACTTGGTTATATGATGCCTGTACTTCGGCCAATTGGTGTTTGAGGTCTTGAATTATCCTTGTCAACACCACCACATCTGTCTGCGAGTATCCCTTGAGTCTATCAAGTTCTTTGGTGGACTCAAACACCAAATACTGTATATCGTCAAGCTTTTCAATCAACCTCGACTTTTCTTCTTTATACTGGGTATGCTCAAGAGTGACTATTTCCTGCGATTTTTTGAGTTTCTTCAACTCGGTTTCAAGCTTTAGGTTATAGCTTTGTACTTGCTTCAAAGTTGCTTTCTTCTGATTACTCTCGTCAGTTTCAATCCTGACTTTGAGTTCCTCCAATTGTCGAGCCAATTGTCCATTATCAGTCTGTACTTTTCGGATTTTCTCCACGCTGCTTTCGCTTTCTTGAACTAGTTCTTCACATTCAGCTGAATGTTCTTCACGAAACCTAGCAAAGTTAACCACTGCACTGAGTAACCTTCGGATTCGATAAGGTTCAGGCCGGACTATATCCATAAGTGTAAGGTCATATATCCCACATCCTTGGAAGAATTTGTATGCTGCTCTATGAAGCCCTATAAGTGAAAGGGCCGACGTAGTATCATCGGAATCAGATTCTGAATCAAAACCGATGTCCGTTCCATTCTCAGTTCCATTTGTCGACTTGTGCCCATTTTCGGTCTTTCCTCGACTAAGTTTTACTTTTTTATCAATGGAATCCGTAGATAGCCCCATAAAGGTGTCTAGAAATTGTTCAAACAATGATTTAATAAATTGGCTGGTGGGTTTCGAAACCAACTCTTCTGTGGTAATAAAATCACAACTTTGAAGACATATAGTTATTTCCTTGGAATCAAGCAATGGAAACGAATCCTGCTGTGTAAGTTGAAGATGCCGACGCGTAGACACATTCCCAGGCCTATAGATCGTACTGAGTCGTGACATCTCCGTAGTGTTTGCTTGTCTCTTCTCTGCCCTGGTGCAACTGTATTTATCAATTTGTAAACAATACAAACGAGGGAGCGTGACGTGTCACATGACGTGGCATATATTTACATGGGGCTAAACGACTATAACTATACTCTTTCGGCGGTCCAGATGGCTCCTCGGCATGCTAGCTTGATAGCTTCGGTCAAGAGCAAGTAGGGTACGGCCTTTTCGGCGTCATGGTTGATTGCCGTGTCCAAGTGTTCCAACTCTTCATCTCTAAATGTACTAATCAAGTCCTTTAATTGGCTAAGTTCGGGCGACTCGTGTTGATCCACCTGATCGGCACTAAGCTTTTGTCCTGTTTCCTTATCGTATACGGGGATATTGTACTGGTTCATCAACACTCTTAATTGTTGATTATAGTGAGTTCCAATCACTGTTTCCACAGCAACCGTGCAGGCCATGGCGGCTTCTTTGCTTATCAAGGCAGTTCCCAAACCCATACCAAAGGCTCCAGCTTTCCATAATGGTGTAAGTAAAGATGGTCTTACTCTTCTGTCCGACTGCAAGTTATTGAATGTGTTATGATGGTGGATTTCTTGGTCCCACATGTGTTGTAGCACTGGTTTCAAATGAGGGTACTTCGAGGCTAGAACAGTGAATTGTCCTTTGTATATATAATTAGCCCCCAATTCTCCTGCTTGATCGACTCTGACTATTCTATCAAGGAAAGCTTTCTGAGCTTTGGATAATGCCCCATATTCAACATCTTTTCCATAGTACTTTTTAGTAGCAGATTCTTTAGCTTTCTGAGAACGGGCCAAAGTAGTGGACATAGAACGAGCCAATGCACCGGCTTTTGGCTTTATTGACTTCAGTATCATTATAATTATGTGCTTTCTTCTTTGTCGATTACTGTAATTCTGTCGTATGGTATGATTTTAAATTTTCGTACTTTAAAATCGCAACCTACAATTCATGAGAAAATTGCTTGTGTAACAAAATTAAGCTGCTAAATTGGAGTCATTTGGTTTTGAAGGAACTGATAATTTTTAGCATAGAAATACCCACATGTTCAGGAATCTCCTGGGTATCTCTTGAATTAGTCACTGGTTTGTATTCATTGGATGGGACTTTCAAATGATGGAAATACCGATTAGGGATATCTTTTATTAACAACCATTCCACGGAGAATATTCCCTTCCAACGAGTTTGTTCGACCCAGATGTCGCTGGATAGGGTGAAGTCAATATTGCTGTTCATCTCTGCAACGCCACAGAACTTCCCACTTGCATTAACCAGAAAGAATAAGAAGATCTTGCCCTGTTGAGCATTGATTTCGTTGTACGCTTTCCCTAATCTTTTGTTGCCCAATTCAGTTGAGGTCCAGATGTTGTGAATAAAAGAGGAATTCACATCAAGAATATTGTAAGACTTGATAACGAAGAACTTTGAATTTCCAGGAACGGTGAACACCGAACCCTTGTAGCTTCTGAAAGTCAAGCACCTACTATCGTGGTATAAATTGTTATAGTGTGGGTAGGTGCTTGAGTGGGAAGGGGAAATCAGAGAATCAGAATAAAACTCTGCCGAGTGATAATTCAGGTATTGGGGGATAGTTTGGGGAATAGGTTCGTCCAATGTCTGGTATGCTGGACCAGAATATGCACTAGATTCGGATATCGCAGCTGGTGTAAATGGGACGATTTTGTAATCATTAGAACCATTAGAACCATTGGAACTATTGTGTTCGTGGGCAACTTTGTATGTGCCAAGATTCCGTTTTACTGCCATGAGAGGTTCACTGGTGCCAGTGCCATAGTCGGTTGACCAAATACTGGGACTCAAAACTATGGGCGGTAATAATTCAACATAATCATCGTTTATATGTTTGACCGATTCCAAAGTCAAAAGTGTCCTGGGACTGAAGTAGCGGGAAATTGAGTTTGAAGAACTAGAGTAAGAAGAGGGTGTCGGAAGGTCAGAATATTCGTCAAGATCGCTTGAGCTTAAATGTGAGGTGAATCTAGAGTCAGCAGACAGTGTCATTGTAGCAAAATGCATACTGAACAGTTGGGTGTAGTATAGAACTTATAAAGAATGTGGGAACTAAAATTGGCTGCCAAAATTAGGCGCTGCAATTTATACTTTTTTGGCGCACACATTTTAGGAGTTTTTTTTGCAACACCATAACATGTAAAGAGAGGAAGACGTAAACTGCAAAACGATCTAGCAACATCACCAGCGTTTCATAAAGGTGATAAAGATGAGGTGGGTAGAGTAAGGAGAATGTCATATAGAGTCAAGGAAATCGATGCGGATTACTTGAAACGAAAAGCACAAAAGGACAAATCAACCATAAAGTACCCGAAATGTTTCAAAGTGTCGGTAGATATTGAGAAAGTAAACCTTGATATTATCAAAGGCTGGATAAGTAAAAAGATCAATGAACAATTGCCTGAAGATGAAATTGTAATAGATTATTTGTATGAATTGTTGATTGCGAATGAAAACAATCCCGACATAAAAGCTATCCAACTACAGATGCGAGATTTCTTGGGAGAAAAAGAGGCCAGGATATTCTGTGAACAGTTGTGGAAACTATTAATTTCGGCCCAGGAAGATCCTGATGGAATTCCCGAAGAGATTTTACAGGAGCGTAAGAAAGATATCGAGAAATTGGAAAGCAAACAGAAAGACGAGCCCAGAGTTAACAAAACCAATTACAACAGAAGTCAATATAATGCGAGCAGGCGAGTGGAGCGAGACAGACGAGATGAGAGAAGCCGAGATGAGAGAAAACGGGAAAGAAGTCCCAATAGGAAGTAGAATAAAAGTGATAGGAGTAATGTAATACAATATAACATAATACAACAGTAGAGTTTGATACAGCACATTTCAAACAGGGAATAAAGTACCGAGGGGTGGAGAAGCGAGGGATGTGATAAAAGGGCAAAACTTCGACAGAGAATGAACAAAAAGAAAGCACCACGCTTCTCGACCCTTGAATGAATATTTGAACCCGCTTTTTAGTTCTATCAGGCCAATCGACACAAAATTCTTCTTGATATCATCCTGTAGCTACAATATTATTTTAATGCGATTCACCTCGCTAGCGCCTTGCTGACTATTTTTTAAGCCGACTGTATTCACTGCCTGTACCTTCATTATTGCCAGAATTCAGCATCAGCGAGTTTAGTTGGATGCTCAGTCTCAACCTTGACTTCCCATGCGTTACTACCAAATCATTTGACATATACCTTTACCAATCCACCAACCACCTAATATCCCAACACACTCTCAGCACACCCTTAGCGCGCTCTCGCTGCGCACTCTCCCTGCAAATCGCTGTCCCCACTAGCCCAGCCCCTCACCATCGCGGGCGTGCCCCGGCAAACTCGAAATCTGTGACACAACCATAACTCGACGGATGCTACGGTGGATGTCAACACATACAGAATCCACACCAAGCCAAAACTATTAATCATTAACCGTACTAATAGTAGTATCCTTTCAATACAAATAATAGATTAATTGATTTAATTGATTTCTCGCAATGTCTGACCACAAGGACGGACACCATCACCACCACCACCACG
The DNA here is from genome assembly GCA_030575035.1 of Suhomyces vadensis. Taxonomy (NCBI): domain Eukaryota; kingdom Fungi; phylum Ascomycota; class Pichiomycetes; order Serinales; family Debaryomycetaceae; genus Suhomyces; species Suhomyces vadensis. The sequence goes on along the minus strand of JAJMGK010000009.1, from coordinate 183,271 downwards.
GTGAATCTTCACAACCTGCTATACCCATAGATCCTAATGCCAATCCTGCAAACAGAATAGGAAAGTACCAGGTCATCAAGACATTGGGTGAAGGTTCGTTTGGTAAAGTCAAATTGGCGCAACATTTGACCACTGGCCAAAAAGTTGCATTGAAGATTATTAACCGTAAAACGTTGGCCAAATCTGACATGCAAGGAAGAGTCGAAAGAGAAATCTCCTACTTGAGATTATTAAGACATCCACATATTATCAAGCTTTACGACGTGATTAAGTCCAAAGATGAAATCATCATGGTTATTGAGTACGCTGGCAAAGAGTTATTTGACTACATCGTCCAACGAGGCAAGATGCCCGAAGACGAGGCCAGAAGATTCTTTCAACAGATTATTGCTGCTGTAGAGTACTGCCACAGACACAAGATTGTGCATCGTGACTTGAAACCAGAGAACTTGTTGTTGGACGACCAGCTCAACGTCAAGATTGCCGATTTTGGGTTGTCCAATATCATGACCGACGGTAATTTCTTAAAAACCAGTTGTGGTTCTCCCAACTACGCTGCACCTGAAGTTATTAGTGGTAAGCTTTACGCGGGACCAGAAGTGGACGTTTGGTCTTCGGGTGTTATCTTGTACGTGATGCTCTGCGGAAGATTGCCGTTTGATGATGAATTCATTCCTGCTTTATTCAAAAAGATCAGTAATGGTGTATACACATTGCCCAATTACTTGAGTGCTGGAGCCAAACATTTGTTGACAAGAATGTTGGTAGTCAACCCGTTGAACCGTATTACCATCCACGAACTCATGGAAGATGAGTGGTTTAAACAGGGCTTTGAAGATTACTTATTGCCCCCCGACTTGTCTAAATCAAAACACAAGAAGATCGATGTAGATGAAGACGTTATACTGGCATTGACCATGGCCATGGGATACGACCGAGACGAAATTATTGATGTGATTGAAAAGAGCAACCAAAAGACGTCGACTAACCAACACCAGTCCAATGAGATCTTGGATGCATACTTATTGATGAAAGAAAACCATTCGTTGGTCAAGGATCTTAAAAAGAATAAATCGGATAAAGTCGATTCGTTCTTGTCTCTGTCACCACCTCCATCATTCACCACCAGCTCCACTAGTTCGGCACCTGGCGTGCAACAGTCGTTGACTTACCAAACATTGGCCACTGTGCCAGATTTGTCAACGCTTCCCAACTCAACTATAGCCATTTTACCATCATCTTTGCCATCTATCCACAGAGTATTCATGATGGAAAAGAACAACCAAGGATCGATTAATCCAGTATCAACTAAAAAACTGAAAACCAGATGGCATTTTGGTATTAGATCCCGATCATATCCCTTAGACGTAATGGGAGAAATCTACAGGGCACTCAAGAACCTTGGTGCCGAATGGGCCAAGCCAACTGAAGAAGAGTTATGGACCATCAGAGTCAGATGGAAGTATGATAGTACGGATGTTACCAACACTCCTAATTTGATGAAGATGCAAATCCAGCTTTTTCAACTTGAACCCAACAATTACTTGGTTGATTTCAAATTTGATGGTTGGGAGACCTCAGATCTGGCACCTAAACAAGATCTAGACGAAATGTCTTCCTTTTCAGCGTACCCATTTTTGCATTTGGCCACCAGGTTAATTATGGAATTGGCGGTCAATTCTCAAAGTGGTTAATTTCTATTACTAGCTTCTGATATGTAGATGCACAAGACAGCTAGCATGCATAAGAGTACTCATACATGAATAAGGAACTCTTGGTACGATAGTGCTTGCCATTAAATTTTATTAAAAGTAGCAATGTTCTAGTATCCAGTAAATGCACCAGTTCGTTTGATAACTAGATAATACAAGCAATTACATAGACTTGGATTGAAATTCGAACCAGGCTTGCGAATACAACAAGTTGAAAACAAGTAAATTATTATGGCGAACCAATGGCAAGAAATCAGATGAGAGTAATATGAAATCAATAACTAGATGGAAAGGAAGCAATAATTGCTAGTAAAGGGGCATTGAAGAGACCCCGTCCATTAGAAATACAGCCATAAGTGTGCGCCTATACTATACTGAGAAGTGGAGAATAAAGAAACCGGCACAATTGACTGACATTGGCTAACAAATGGTAGAAAATCTAGACAGAAGCGAAAAATGATTGTGCTACTCACAGGAGCCACCCACAGGGGCCACTCCAAGGGGGCCAATCACAGGTTAAACTGTAGATATCCGTAAAAGAAAAGTAAAAGAAAAAGAGAAAGGTTAATCATAGTTATCCTAGGATGTTGTAGAGCTCTATAAAGACGAAAGGTATGTCCAATTGTCGAGAATTTTAGCATTATAGCTGCAAATGTTACCACAAAGCCATGCCACGAAAACCACTGGACATCGGTCTGAATCTCTCGACGTCTTGTTTATAATACCGTGAATAACGCCCAATTAGGAAAAATTCGATGGTAAACATTGCTGGTCTCACGTGCGATCCTAACAGGCTTCGGAACCGTAAACAACACCACCTGGCGTCGATCTGGCCTATCCAAACATAAAACACCCAACACTGTTTCTGCTTCCACCGCTAGGCGATACCCCCTTTCCCTTTTCCAGTTTCCCCCTTTCTCAAGCCGTTGCTGCCACTGCTGTCCTCGCTACTGATCCCCACCGCAAAATCGCAGTCATCGTGCCTAAGAAAATTAAAAAAGGAGCCCAGTGACGAAACCTGAAAAGATTTAATACCCAGCATAAAAGAACCAGAGAGTGGAGCATATAATTAGAAAGACCCAGTGATATTGGAGTCAGTTACAATCATAGATTCTATACATCGCAAGAAATTCCCCATCACAAGCTTGTTTTTGCCCACCGCAGTAGACGCTACTCCCACCTTAGCAGCCAGACTCCTGCCAATTGATAGCTCACTCCCTCCCTCCACAACAAGCAATAATTAATTCGAAATAACCATTAGTGGTTCGACTCGCATTTGTAACGCAACCAATCAATAATTTGGTCTGCCACATCCACAGTATGATTTCCATAGACTTGTTGGATCCAAACATAGACGCCGATAGCTCCATAAAGCTCAACGAGGCCGTCAAACAAATATTCAAAGCCAAAAAAGCAACAGTGTTGACGGGAGCAGGAATCTCGTGCAATGCTGGTATTCCCGACTTCCGGTCTTCCGATGGATTGTACAACTTGGTCAAAGAAAAGTACCCGAAAACCATCGTCAAAGGCCAGGATCTCTTTGACATCTCGTTGTTCCGGGACGAAGTCTCGTTGTCGGTGTTTTGCACCTTCATGGAATCATTGTACTCGTCCAGTTTAGCTGCTAAACCCACAGAAACCCACAAGTTCATCAAGATTCTCAAGGAGAAGAACAAGCTCTTGAGATGCTACACACAAAACATCGATTCTTTAGAGAAAGCCATCAACTTAAACTTGGGAATAAACGTCAATGATTTCGACAGGTCCAAGAACTTCAATCAAAACTGGAAGAACTTGGACGTTATTCAACTCCATGGCAATCTCCACAAGCTTTCGTGCACCCATTGTTTCAGCAATTTTGACTGGAACGAAAAGTTTCAGGCGCAGCTAGCAAACGGTCTTAACCCCCAGTGCTCAAGGTGCTTTGAAAAGTACGAAGAAAGACTTTATTCCGGCAAACGGTTGACCGGAAACATCGGCATGTTGAGACCAGATATAGTGTTGTACGGTGAAAACCATCCACAGTCAGATATATTGGCCCAGGGACTCAATGTCGACTTGAAAGCCAAGCCCGACTTGTTGATTGTCATGGGAACCTCACTCAAGGTGGACGGGGTCAAGAAACTTGTAAAGTCGCTTAGTGCCTCTGTACATGCCAAGGGAGGAAAGGTCATATTCATCAACAAAACCCCGTTGTCCAAGCTGTGGAGCAACTACATAGACTACGAGATATTGAGCGATTGCGATGCATTCGTCAAGGTACTAAAAAGAGAGATCCCCGACTTGTTTTTGACCCAAGAACAGTTGGATTCCAAAAAGTTGAAGACCAACAACACCAATAAAGAAAAACTGCCGTCTCAGAAAAAATCACTCAAGAAAGAAGTTACCACTGCCATCAAATCCGAATTCAAAAAGGAAATACTAACACCACCAACCACTCCGGAGAAGAAGAGAGCCCCTTCACTTAAAAGAAGTGCAGTGAAACAAGAAAAGAAAAGATTGTTTGATCTTCCTTCGCCATTATCCAGTTTTGAGGACACCACTCAGGAATACGAGGAGGAAACTTCGCGAACTTTGAAATCCATCCCAAAGACCAAGTTGAACCAACAGAAAAGACCCATCAAACAAGAGCCAGAATACGAGAACTGCAAACGACTCAAGATAGGATAGACGCTACAGAAATAGACGGCAAACTATATTAGTTGAATGGATTTCATATTCAAAAAATGAAGTAACTGGAATTGAGGAGTGAACTACTGTAAAGATATAAGGTTGTAGCGGGGTCGGATAAGATGTCTTAACCAGGGCCAAATAACCAAAGTAGTTGACTATTAACTGACACATAGCTGAGTTCGTTATGACAACCGTGCTTTATAAAGACATCTATAATCATTGACTACCCACGTATCAGAAATTACCGAGTCCACCCTGCCAGTTTTTGCCAGGCTATGGCATTAAAACCATCCTACCAGGTCTACCGACTACCCGCCCCTTTGAACAGAAACTATTTGGCCGTGTATTATAAAGATATTATCTACAGCTGGTTCTTCAACTCCAGCATCGCCCTAGTTAGTAACCACACAGTCACGTCCTTGTGTGCTATTATAGACTAATGTACATTATTCGTATATGCTCGTAGACCAAACTCTTTTAGTAAGAAGCGAGCCGGTCCCGTGACAGCCATCAAAGCTGTCAAATAATGTTGGGCCCCGCAAACCGAAGCAACACGCCAGCATCAACCAAGGCTACGGTGAACATCAGGTATTAATTGCTTGAATCCATAAGTCGTACCATAGTTAGCCATGGATCAATTTTCTAGTTTCTTTGAGGGGATCTTGACCGTGGAATCTGACGATAACACCGCTAAACCTCCGGATGCTACGGGCGACCAGCTACAAGGATCAGGTTCAGACAGTCTTGTAAACAACGCTATCAATTACAAAACATTAAAAAACTACTACGGTGACAAATGGACGGGAGATCTTGATTTTTCATCGTTTTGGACCAGCGGAAAGTCGGACGATGCCAAAAGCTCGGGCCCCAAGAACCCCAGCTCGGTATTGTCGGACAAGATCATGGAAAAGATGATCCTGATGATCATTCCCATGGGTGTGGATGGCGAGAATTCGTCCAGGATCATACGTGACAGAGTAGAGATGCAGAAGTACCGCCCGTCGCTATCAATGAATGTAATGTCCACCAACTCGATCCAGTTCAATCAACGTCTTTCTTCGGTGTTTTACACCATTGACAATGTTATCCAGTTTTTCAATTGGACCAACCCTACGTTCACTATCGGTATGCTCTTGGTAATTACCCACATCGTGTTGAACCCATACTTGTTGATGGTATTGCCCCCGATGTTGTTGATCAAAAACGTGCTCGTGCCCCACTATCTTCTAGTCTATACTCCCGACAACGCATTGTCTCCAGAGTTCTTGGACTACAACCCTATTCCGTCCTTTACTCCTGTCAACAGCTACAAGCTCCCCAAGCCTGTTCCGCAACTTTCAAGAGAGTTTATATTGAACCTCACCGACCTTCAGAACCACATGGTTCCGTACATTCTCATGTGGGACTTCTTTGTATGGCTTACCAACGACTACCTTTATTTCAAGAACGAAAACATTACCCTGGTGGCGTACTTGGGCGTCCTAGCACTTACCATTAACAATATGGTGATAGCACCCAAGGTGATCCCGCTTCTATTCCACAATTTACTTGTGCTAAAGTTGGTGGTGATCTTCAGTTTATGGCTGATGACAATTCTATTCCACCCGAACCACCGGGGCACCATTTTGGAGTGGGTATACAACGAAGAAACCAGGCTTAACATGCTTCACGTCACGAACAAAATAGAAAAGCAGATCGTTAGGTTCTTGATCGATTCACGAAAGAACACAGACTACGAGGAGAAAGAGGTGGAGATCTATGAGTTACAGAAACTCAACAAGCATACTAAAATATGGGAAATGGTAGGGTTCACTAACAACTTCTACACCATCAATATGGCCAGTCGCAAGTTCAACAGCTCCATGAGAAGAGAAGAAGTGTCACGAGAAAAAGCACAGCGAGAAAGAGAGGCCCAGGATGGCTACAGTGTAGAAATCGAACAGGATTACTCCGAGAACTATGCTCCCTGCAAGTACATTAAAATAATCAAGAAAAAGGCTCTTAATGACATTAGGCCTCCGAAGTACTGGAAGTTTAGCGATTCCAAGTGGATTCTAGACTTGAATGTGCACGGCTGGGTAGACAGAAACCTTATCAAGGACTTAGCTATCATTGACGACGGAGAGAAATGGGTATATGATTTTCTGGGGTGGGACGGCCCTCAGGCCGAAAGTGAAGCTGAAGAGGCCACTGCAACCGTAACCAAGCTTGGCAATAATAGTAACGATAACAATGGCAATGAAATTGACCAAGATCAAGATCAAGATATAGAGGAGTCTTACGAAGAAGACGCAAAGGCTACAGACAACTACGACCACGACAGCAAAATAGAGCCCAAACCTGCAGTGCCGGAGGCCAACGAACTTAAAGATGTAGACGTTTACAGGCGTAGAAGGTGGACCCGTACTTGTCGGCGCGAGGTTCATACAGATAACGACGCAAACGATAAAAAGTAGATGTATATTTATTGCATGAATTCCATTAAGTTTAACGAGCCAAATCCCGTCAGCGCCTCTCTCTGCTTCTTCTTCTCCTCCAACATGCTTCCAAGAGTATTCTTTTTACGCTTCTTGGATCTGTCCTTGGACTTTGTATTTTTATCGGTATCCACCACCACCTCTTTTTGGGGCCTTTCCTGTATAAGGGAGCTGTCGATATCCTTGTACTTGCACACCAAGCACTTGTGCTGCAACCTCCTATTGGGTGGGGATGCACTATGTTTCTTGGCAGACTTTGATTTCTTGGTCCGATACAACACCCGCAACGACACCGTGAGTCCAGGTACCCATATTATGCCACAGTTCTGGCACGTCTTGTGCGATAGCACAGGAGGTAAGTTAATTATGTGTTCAGCATTGTGTTCGGCTAGTTTTCGAGTGTAATGCTTCCCAAGTGGATCAAACGGAAGCTTGTGTGCAAAGTTGTAGTAGTGTAGGCTGGTGAGTTGTGCCGGGGTAAGGTCGCTGTGCATTGCTAGACTATGTAATGTCGAAGACGTTACTGGATGTGTTTTAAATCTGGGGCATCGCCAGTGCGCTGACGTAAGCAGACCACTGATTCGGCGACTGTTCGGAGCACCAACAAGCCGATACGGAAAGGAGGAGGGGGAGGAGTAGGCTGTCCGTTGACGGAATGGGCTGAGTTCTGGATTGGATAGACAAGCTTCTCGCTAGTTGAATTTAAGATTGGTCGGTGTGACTACTTAGCTTTCGGGGTATCTGCATTATAGATACTAGTCTATTGGTTTGTGGTCTACGTGAATAGGTCTACAGTATTTCAGTCTGTGGTGTGTGGCAAATTAACGAACATTGGGTTTATTTGCCCAGTACGTTAACAGATATTTTAGGGTTGAGGTTTGGGAATCGTAGCATTTTGGCGTAGAGTTGCGAACATTTTCTCCAAATGCGGTTGTCTTATTTTTCAAACGGTTATTCTTGCATCGTCCTCAAACGCTAAATCTTCCGGTACTATAAGATTGCAATATTCTGGCAATGACTAGTGCTACTCCTGCGTAATATGCACCAATAGTACTCACTACAATTCGCTTTTCTCCTCTTCTACTCTTCTGGTTCTGGCCCAATTATTTGATCCTCGAACTCATCTGCCATGTCATCGACTTGTATACAGTATGTGTAGCGCAAGGTCCTCCCCCAGCCCAAGGTCCATACTGTGCCATGAAGGATAATGCACTCCCACTGCTCACACTGTAGGTATGCAACCCGGCGTTACTTCATGTGTCCTTGACCGTCATCGCCTCTGCTGCACCAGTAATATGGCCTGTATTCCCCCCCACCTTGCCTCTCCGCGTACCTCCCGTTCGCAGCCTCGCAGCCACGTCTCAGCCCTGATCTTCCCCTCGCCTGCAGCCCGAATTTCGGACAGCGCGCCCACAGCCAATCACCGGCTGTAAAATCCTGCTTACCCAAATTCTGGCCCTTGCCGATAAGCGGATTAAGATGAGATAGTTTTACTCTAAATTCAACCGCAGACCAATAAAGTTTAGGCAAACTTTGCTTACTAGCAAGGAACCTATTGTGTACTTTGGGCCAAAAAGATCAAATATATAGATTTACAATTCGTCTTTATCGTTTAGAATATCCTTTAGACTAATTAATTATCTAAACGATATTTATTTTCCATCTATTATATCAGCACTCCCACTACAATCGCTATGATCATGCCTGTTACCCCCAAACATCGAATAAAACTCATAGTGCCCACCAAAGTCAAAGGTGCAAAAATCCTAAAATCCTGTGTCAGGTGTAGGCAACATAAAACCAAGTGTGATGCCATAGTAACCAACCCGGAGCCATGTTCCCATTGTGCAAAGAAAAGTGTCAATTGTACCTTGGACATTATCACCAACATTCCAAAGAGATCAGGCATCGATTTGGTTGAAAACTTAACGGGCGAGGTATCTGATCTTAAACTGGTGCTAGATGGCTTAATTGACCGCAAACACCAAATGATCGAGGCCCTTATAGCGAGAAGCAAAGGTATCTTGAGCACCCACAAGTCGTTGTCCGAATCCAAAAAAAACAGATCTTCCACCCCTCCTATTTCCCAGATCCAATCTTGTTTGAATTCTCCTGTCTTGACTCCTACTTCAAGCCCCAGCCCTCCATCTTCTACCAGCATAAACCTGTCCACAGATTTCAAAATCACGTCATCGAATGAGGTTTCTCCCTTTTTTATCACCTTGGAAGAAGCTTATGAGTTGTTCACCAACTACGAAGTCAATTTCAACCAATTCTTGCCTATATTTCCCGAAAGCTTCTTTTCAACCATCGACTTGGTCAGTTTCAAACACGAAAACGAACTCTTGTTCTGGTGTATCATCTTGACTTCATACTTGAATTATCCCGATGTCAATTCTTCTTCGAAGTATAAGAATTTATCAAGTCATATAAAATCTTTGGTGGTTGAAACATGCTGGTTAAAGACTCCTAGATCAGTCTACGTTGTATCTTCATTATTAATCTTGACCACTTGGCCGTTACCTCACCTAACCAAGTTGACCAATAACATTTCTATCAAGTTCTTGTCCTTGATGAAAAACTTGTCATTGCAGTTCGGTTTGCACAAATTGGAATTCTTGAACGAATTCAGCCACAAGACAAACATGAATATTTCCAGCGAGTTACATGAAAGCAACTTGATAAGAGAAAGAATCTACAAGTTCATTAATATCAATTCCAACTATTGGATCATATACTTGGGATTGGCCTCAAACAATAACAGCGGCTCCGATCAAGACTACATAGTCAACAAAGCTTCAAATGTCGATATTTTCAATAAGCAAATCAGTCCTAATGACCATTACATTAATTCGATGTTGAAGGTGTGTATGATCCAATCCAAATTGAATGAAAATATGAATGATTTGATTGGAAACTACTCCAACAACGAATCGATCTTGACCTTGCCAAATCAAATTAATACCACTAAAGTCATCAACTTGAAGATGTTCGAGGTCATCTTGCAAGATATTAACAAGACGTTGAATCACGATAACAAAGTGATCAACAATTTGATCGAAATTTCCATCAACTATTCAAAGTTGCAATTGTACATTTATTCGCTATCTCATCTCAACATCAGCATCGAGGATTATAAAATCCAAATCTCCAAAATCTGTACCAGTTGTTTCAACTTGTTTGCATTATACCAAGATCAATTCAAAGACTCGTTATCCTCATTCAACCAATTGCCAATTCACTACAAATTTCCTCTTGAATTGGCATCTTTCATCTTGTTGAAGATTTACAAGTCTCCTTTGTTGAATACAGTTAATGATTACAAGTTGATCAAAAAGCTATTTAATGAGTTATACAACGAGTTTATTTGTAAAGGAAGCTCAAAGAACAAGGACTGGCTTTTCATGAATGAAAAGTTCTTGAAAATCTTAACAAAGTTCAACAGTATTGACAATTTGTTTTTGATTGATAAAATGAACGCCGGGACCACTTTTCATTCCGAAAACGCTGATAACGATGAGTCGACAACTCCACCATTTTCTTTGATTAAAAGAATGAAGAATTACCTAGTCTCAAGTATTAGTTACGAAATGGTGTGGAGTATCTATGAGAATGAAAAGTTCAAGCCTGAAGACGACATGGATTTCACCCCCAATTGGGAGCTGTTCGGTCTAGATGAAACCAGGGATCAAAAACTTATTCAATTCATCATGAAAAATGAATCGATTTTCGAATAATACCATTTTTCTCTACAGGATGGAGAAAATTAATTAACTAATAAGTTTCGAATATTTAATGTAGTTCTATGTAAAGCTATTCAAAGAATATTTTAGATTATTTATCGATCTATCCATTGTTCATTTAGTTTCCTTCTCTCAACTATAGGCTTCAATATTAAATAAGCAACCAATAAAACGGCAATGGTCGAAATAAGCTTGAGCTTTTCGAATCTTTTACTGAGTAAGTCATAGGAGGAAGATGGTTGAATCAGAGAACAGAATTGATTATATTTGTTGAAGTAACAAATAATTGAAGTTGATTCTAAATTAGTGGGCTTGATTAATATTTTACCTTGTTTGTCCACTAATAATTTATGTTTGTGATTCAACGCAGCTTGACTGTTCTGTTGAATAATCGGATCGTACGGCAACATTCTGTAATCATTTAAATAATCATCGTTGGTTAATGGTCTGTCGTCAATTCTTCTACTGTTTAAAATGTACTTTGGAATTTCTACCAAGTTACCCAGTTGAGTAACTGCGACAATTGACTTTAAGGTTATTCCAAATGAAGATTGGGTTGAACCCAAAGAAAGTATTCTTTCAGGGTATATAAACGACTTTTTGGAAACATGATCGATTGTAGAATTGAAGTTGAATGATGATTGCAAGGTTTCATCGGAAGCAATTGATTTGGTGGTGTCGAATAAATCCAAAACCACAATTCTTTGCTCGACTTTGGGAGACTTAATAAAGTACGAATAAACAATCCAGTTATCGTCCATAATCAAGTTTATAGACTCGTAGTCAATAACCTCTTGATCCCCGTGTCCCTGTGAATAAAGAACCGAACCTGTAACACCATCAATGATATGTAAATTCAATGAATTGGACAACTCATGTTTCGATAACACGGTGATAATGTTTGGATACAAGTACTTGTACAAGACGGATCTGTCGGCCAACGAAATTCCTATAGATGAAGTGACCGAGTCTTGAGGTCTTGAGATAACCTTTAAAATAGTTTCACCGGTTCTGGAGAATTGCCAAGTCTTGACAGATTCAATAGAACCAGACGCAGTTTTATGGCCAGTGACTTTGGAAACGTCGGTGGTATCTACCAAATATATATCAGTGATTGCGGGGTACTGCTGGTGTACTTGATAGTTGGAACCAGTTTTAAGTACCAATGAATGTCCCACACCAGAAGCAACTTTGGACAATCCCACATAGCTTTGGGACAAAGTTTCTGTTGATTCAAGAGCGCCACTGGCTAAATTGACAAAGTATAAGCTATTATCAAAGAGCACCGCCAAGCGGTCGTTGATATCTATTAAATCGATGAACGTGCCTTCGAGATCGAGCTCCCATGTAACGAGCCCAGTCTGAGAGTCCACCGCAACCAAAACCGACTTGGCTTCGTCGAAAAACACTACGAGTTTACTAAAACCAAATTCGTCTGACTCAGTTGCAGTTTCAGATGATGGTTTGTTGGCATAAGATACCACGAATCTTCCCAAATCTCCGAGGTGGGTATAATAGCGTTTAAGGATTTCCACTACTACCCATGATTTGGCGTCTTCCAAGACGTGGTGGGCCTTGTTTTGAACGGTCTGGGATGCAGGTTTGTCAAAGATGTAGTACTTGTTCTGGGCCGAAGAATACTGAGGCAACGGCTGGAAAGACTGGTAAAAGGATCCGTCCAACAAGCTGTACTTTGAACCAGCCGCGTCGAAAGTGACAAGAACGATACTGCCATCATCAGAAGTAGTAATTTGCTGCTGTGAGTACGGATCACGGGCTACCTTGACATGCTTGATGCTAGCAGAGTCGCCGACGTCGAGGTAGTCGGTCAAATCAAACACGTCTCGAGAACTGTCGGCATTCTGGACTACCAAAAAGTCACTGAGAGCATAGCGGAGCAAAGAAACAGTAGCCGTTGGTTTAGTGACAATGGTGTGGGATAATGAGACCGAGTTCTCGTCAGAAACATGGTAGAACTCGACAGTAGAATCCGTGATGGAAATCACATAGTTGGAGTTGACTACAGAAATCAGGGGGAATTTTCCCTCAATCTTAACGAAATTGGTGTCGTCTAGACGGTATAAAACCTCAGAGGAGGAAACGAGCAAATCGTCCTTGAACTGCTTGATTGCAGGAACGGAGGTTGAAGTTTCAGCCACCAATTCGAATTTCAGTGACAATTTGAGTAGTTTGTTTTTGAAAACAACGTAAGCAAAGCCATTGAGTTGTTCGTATTCGAAATCTGCCGGGACGTTTGCCGCAAGTGTTTGTACAAACCCGTCGTCATTGGACACACGGTGCAAGTTTCCATCGATATCTACTACCAATATGGCATCACCAAAGAAGTTTTCGACAGCAGCAGGGTATGACTCAAGCACAATGGATCGTTTGAGCACTCCGGTGGCGATGTCGTAGGCGTGCAAGGTGCTGGAGGAAGTCGAGTACAAGTACACCAACGATTTTGCAGCATTAAGATGTAATTGGTTGGGCACAGTAGAAAAATGGTTCAATTCAACTGACCACTTTACCGATATGGATTCATGCAACTTCAAGTTCACAAACTGATCATTGGTAAAACCAAGTAGGCTGTTGTGGTCAATGACATGAGGCAGTTGAATGCCATTGATCAAGTGGTTCAATCTTTCTTTGGAAAACGCATCTTCTAACAATATGGCCCATGAAACACTTATCAATAGAGCTATCAATCCCAACACTCCAAACCGCATGATTATAGCCTTTGTAGTTTAGATGGTTTGGCCAAGAGTGATTTTTCAGCGTTTATTAGCGCGAGAATAGAGGAAAGTAGAGGCGCGTAGCGGAGAAAAGATTGGTGGTGGCGGTGGAAAGACCTCGCCTGCGGAGGGTTGGTGCGAAGGCACTCTGGATCCGATCCCAGTAGCGGGACCATGACCGCGGGGACCAGTTGAAGAGAACAGTTGCGGGCAAGTGATTTTATTCCGTAGAGCCTTGGGGAGTAGAGCAGTAGCAGCTAGAACGAGCTTCCTCAGTAGTAGAGTATGATAAGAGTTTATTGATAAGAGTTTATTGAAAGTTGCGATTACCAAATCGAACCATCGAGAGTAGTAATGCAGATGTCGACAGTACTCTCAAGTAGGCTACTGTTCAACGTGTCAAGTGGCCAGTCAGCGTGGGGAAACTGCACTCCTAGAAAATGGCACTAAATATAGTGACCCGACATCAGATAGCCATGTACCAGTAGCCATGTGCCGGAAACTTGCTTATGGTAGTAAGGGCCGCAAGGTGTCAATTCTCATCTGGTCTGAGCTTGTACGGAGCAGCTCCTTTAAATCGAGCAACCATCAGTGCGGCGAAATTCTTTGTCTGGATCTAAATGACGCTTCTATGCAAGATTGCTAAATAGTAGATATATAATAAGGGGCGAATCCCCCATTTCATCAACTGGTACATCATCAAAATGCATGCTCGCGACTGGTTACTAGTACTAGTTGGTTTCTTCTGTAAGTGAGCCGCGATCAGTTGTTCCCGTCCCTACTAACCTCCAGTACCTCCAATTCCTGTTCTTTTCAAAAGAGGGTTTTTTTCGGCCGATTTCTGGATCAACATCTTGTTGTGTCTCTTGGGATTCCTCCCTGGGTTGGTCCATTCATACTACATTATATCTATTTATCCTTATAGCGAGGGCTATGCCACTATTGGAGGCGATGGTCACGACCACTCCGACTATGGTGCCACTGTCTAGTTTTGTTTAGCCATGTGCAATGTCCTTACGATGTGCGAGTACGCTACGCAACCGCAGCTGTGCCTGCTTCTCGCACTCTTAGCCACCGTCTTCTCAGTGTCTAGCCAGCCGTCTGCCTTGAATCCTCCTGGTGTGTACTTGTGCCCTTTGCTTGGAGGTCCTGACTGTTAATCCGGGTAACCGCGGCTTGTAGAAAAGCACTGAAAAATTGAGCTCACACCTGCAATGAAGCAACACCTGCTACCACACCTTCTACCATATACTAATAAACGATATTGATTGAACCAGATGTAGGCAACGCATAAACTTAAGTTGTCCGGTCGAGTTTACTCATCTTTAGATCATCTTTAGAACCATCGGTCAATGTGTCACTATGCGAACAACAACCAATACAGGAGGCATCCAGCCAACGACCCAGCACTGCAATCAGACAGTCATGGGTGACAAGGAAACTGGAGTGGCGGAACCGTCAGTATTTGATGGGTCTTCCCCTCAAAGTCCTGCCACCGGAATTGTCGGTCTACTTGTGCCAACGACCCCGTGTCGCTAAGACACTCGGCTCGACCAGACGTTCGTTTTGTTCGAAGGTCGAGACACGAGGCTTATGCGCCATGGTTGGTGCAAGGTGTAGGTGGTGGGTTTTGGGTGCCGTCTAGCACGAAACTGGACATTCACACCTCGAGTCCAACTTCACTAGTCCCTGTGATTAACATCTATTAAATGTATTCTAACTATACAATTGTGCTCTGTACTGCCCTGACCATCTCTTCCTCTGTTTCTTGGGTTTGGCCACCTCCTTTTTTCCACAACCACAACGCCTCAATGGCATAGTTTCGGACCGAAAGGTTCCGGGTCTTGGATTCGTCTGCAGCGTCGGTGATGGTTTCGATGATCCGGAGCTGTTCGATCATGTCCCATATCATTTTTTCGAAACCTCCGACCAACTCCTTGATGTTTTGGTTGAATGGCTCATCTTCTGCTTTATCCTCTCCAGCATGACTCTCGTCTATGGGCAATATGCTGTACTTGTGGAGCCCAAGCTTGTGGAGAATTCTGCCAAGCATCTGGATGCTCAAACATCTCTGACCAGGCACCACCGATCTCGACAAGTGTGCTAGTTCGGGCAAGGTGTACCCAGCCAAGTGTGGATTATCGGAATGGTGGTGCAATCCGACGTAAGTAGGGATTTCTTCGGACTCCGTGGCCTCGGGCTTGAGCTCAATGAGGTCTCCTTTGAAGTCAAATCTCATGTCGGAGATCGACTCGTACGTAGAACTGATCTGTTTGGGCAAAGGCTCGGTCATCCACGAGAGTTTCAGCGTTTCCTTGGGCAAGTCAGGATAGTACTTTTCATGCAATTTGTCATAGAACTCGGGATCATTGAAGTCGAGGTCCTGCGCCGGCTTGGGCTTCATGAAGTGCACCCCGAGCTTGTCTTCTTCCTCTTCATCATTGACCAACTGGTAGTCGTCGTGGGCAATCTGGTCTGCTCCGGGAATCATATCATTGAGATCGTCTACATCCTCCCATCCGTCAGGATCCAAGTGGACGTTTTCGTCCAAGTCTTCGTAGCTTACAGTGGCCACTGTATTGAAAGTAACTGATTTCTTGGGCTTGTTGGAACGAGACGAGTCAGAATCCACGCTGGTCAAGCTGCTCTTTCTCTCACTAAATGGCTCCTTTTTGTCTTCCAGACTAGTTGCCAGTTCCTGGAGATCATCCTGCAAGCTCAAACCACTGATTCCCAAAGCTTTGTCGACATCTTGTGCATCCAAATGGGATAAGTCAGTCATTCCATTGGGGGTCTTCATGGCTCCGATCCAGCCTCCATAACCTTCTGAATGGTCATGGCCGTGGCCATGGCTATGTTCGCTGTCTTTTTTGTCGCCATTGTGGGTCTTGTGTGTGTTTTCTTTCTTTTCAGTCCGTTTCAACAACGTTTCGATGAGCTTAGGATCCAACTGGCTCAATAACTCTTGCTGTTCCTGGCTGATTTCCTCTTCGGTCATGTTGGCCATCTTTTCCATGTTTTCTCGATGGATCTTTTCAGCTTCTGATATAACTCTGCTGCCAGTATCATTGTGCTCAGGTAAGCTCTTAGGTTTCTGGCGGCCTACTCCTTTCTTGGAAACGTTTCTCTTCCATCTTGATTCGTTCTTGCGCCGCAATGTTCCGAGTTCGGGGAAACCATTGCTACTTCCCATAGGAGCAGACGGTGCTACAGGAGCACTCACTTCATGTTCCACAATTTCTCCAACGAAATCCATCTATATCTCTTGTTAGGTGAAGTATGGTGTTGATTAGTTATGATAATTTGCGATGCCCGAAAACGTGCTCGATTTTATTTTGCGGGGCCGAGAAACCACTGAAACAAGGCAGATCATTGGGTTACAGTTTGTAGAGAGTGCAAGGATGTTAAACCAGCATTCGGACGGACACAAATTAGTGTAATTGTAATAGCCATGTTTGTTCCTATTATTTCTGTCTAAATCAGGATTAACTGGAGTCCCCCCGAGGGCCTGAGGGTGTCTGCATTTTGACTACAAGTGTATGCTTTCGAGTTTAAGAACTGGAAAAAAGTTCGTCTTTGATAGTTAAATTGGAAAAATCTAACTAAATAAGTTCTCAATCTTGCCTGAATCCAGGAAAGACTGGCTATACATAAATAATCAGTAGTTGATGACTGAAGTTTTCTCTATTATTCTTTAAACACTTTCCCTTTCCTCTCTGCAATTGTTCTGCTTGCGATATCTCAGTTCTAATTAGTATAATCGCAATTTTCTTAAATCTGTCCAAGCTCTATCCTGGCACTAAGATACTAACTAGACACCCATGTCACCTCCTGCCTACTCCAGGATATACTCTATTCTATATACGGCCAGCGGCACGTGCGAGTCCGGAATTGAGAATGAGCTGTACGATACAACCAAAGTAAGCCCTCATTTTATGCTCAAACAACACCAAAGTACTCCTGCACTCCCATGGGTACTAGAATACACGCACAGATCCCCGTTTGGTGCATTATCAATTCTAACAGACTGACTTATCTGAGGGGTGTATACTCTGACGTTGGAGACCGGAAGTTGCAAACACACGTGCTGGGCCGAATATGGCAGCCTATAACTAGCCACGGGAGAAGTTGTGTGAATTGATTGTGAATTGATTGTGAATTGATTGTGCATTTAACTATATAACGTATGTACTGTCATAGATAAAATCAAGCTTATAATTGTTTATTAGCCCATAAAATCAATTAATTTTAACTATCTTGACCCGTTTACAGATAAATACTTTTGTTTAGCGTATATTACCTTCTATTAGTATTATGCAATTATTCCTTGCTATACAGTGCTAGTTTGTACTCTCCCACGTCAACTTTGGTATCCAAATATTGACGAAATCCAGACGAGAATTCACTGCTATAACTATTGTACTCCCAAAGTCTAGCCTCTGTGCTTGACATTGACTCCTGATCAGGAGATTCACGATGTCTGTTTATAAATGCTATTGGAATATCAATCAACGGAACAAAAACCACCAATAATGCTTGAAAAAACCTCGAAGTTGTATAAAACTCGCTGTGTTTCCCATGGTTTCTGTTGCCGTTAAAAACAAGGTTAATCCAGTTTCTTTTCCAGCCCTGGTCAAATGGCCGCTGGGCAATATCATACTCTACAACTAGTCTTTTCTCCCCCAACTTGACATTTGCAAACCTTTTGCCGGTTTCTACTCGAGGCATTCGACTCTTTTTGGCTTTACCGTCGTTCCTTTTCTTCCATCGAAAGTAAACCTTACGCTGGTTTATGGTGAGTTCATCCAACGTGGTCATATTAATACACACGTAGCGTAAATGTACCACTATAAGGGCAGTAAGCATGATGATCCAGAAGCCGCACATGACGTATAGCACGATGAAGTTATGGTTGATCTCGCCTTGGTCGATGCTGGGTTTGGTGAATCGTATAAGATAGCCAAGAAGTACCACAAAGAACATCCAGAACATCAACATATACTTTAAAAAGAAAATGTAATTGGATTCTCCGATAACATTTCCAATCCAAACACAGTAGTGATCGAACCGCAATACGTTATATTGCAAGTCTTTCAGAAAATGGGATCGATTGAGTGAAATAGAGCTTGAATTGGAACAGAAGTAAGGATATCCCGACTCGTCACACAAGAATACATCTGGTGTGGGTAAAAACCCGTCGCTTTCTTCAGCATTGTAGATATTGAACGGCCTGATTTGTGGGGACTTTCCTGGCCCGATCTTGAAGATAACTGCCCAGTATAGAAACATTATGATCTCAAAGAATGCTAGAAGAACCCATAAGCTTATGGCGATACCACGGTGTCCTTGCGTGTATATTTGATGGTACCCCAATGAGTAGAAAGATGCAAAGTCTATGTAGCCTAGGCCCAACACAACGCCCACCACCACGGCCATTTTGGCCCACCTGTAGCGGAAAAGCGGCACATCGAATATCATAGCATCCAAGAACAAATTGTGCTAGCAATACCTTCTATTTTCCGTGCCTCAATCCTTGTAGTACCCACTTGTATACAACTTCTGGAGCTTCGCCTGGGCATGATGGTGGCTTACAATGTGCAGGATGCAAATCCTACAAAAAGTGATGATATTGTAAGCAGATAGAGACAAGAGAGAAGCAAGATGGTGGCTATGATGGAAGGTATGTGGAATGATAACGATGGCAATTGGATATGTACTAACAGAATAGATGAAAGGACGAAGGACATGTGTCCGATCTGTAAAACAGACAAGTATCTTTCGCCCAATATGAACTTTCTTATTAATCCCGAATGCTACCACAAGATCTGTGAATCATGTGTGGATAGAATCTTTTCGTTGGGGCCGGCTCCATGTCCATATCCCAAGTGTGGAAGGATCCTAAGGAAGAACAAGTTCAAAAAGCAAATATTCGAAGATATATTGATTGAACGAGAGATTGATATACGGAAACGAATCAGTGGCATTTACAACAAAACCGAAGAAGATTTTGATAGTTTGGAAGAGTTTAACGTGTTTTTGGAAGGGGTTGAAAATATTATCTTCAATTTAAATAATGGTGTTGATGTGGAGGAAACTGAAAAGGATCTTACCAAGTATGAACAGGAGCACAAGATTGAGATTCTTGAGAAGAACATGAGAGAGAGTCAAAAGAACTCTGATTTCAACAAGTACCAGGAAGCCATTGAGAGATTGAAACAAGAGAAACTCCGGATTCAAAAACAGATGGAGGTGGAAGATATCCAGTACCAAAAGCAGCAACAGCAAGATTTGCTTGACAAGTTGTCGACATCCAACACCTCCAACTCGGATGACATTATCAAGCAACAACAGAACAACATGCAAAAGCGGAACAACTTTAGAAAGAAGCAGTTACAGCAGTTGACTAACCAGCTTGACCAGAACTTCAACAAGTCCAACCCATTGCTCAAAAAGAAAGACACCGACAACGAACCAAAAGCACCGTTCACACCTTTCCAGGGAGACCGGGACTTGAAGAAGAAGTACCAGCTACTCAGCATACCGCGGGAGCTTGATGACTTGATGGAAATTGACAATAACACCGACACCTACTACGACCCGTACGTTAACAAGTTAGCCAAGAACAAGGAGTACTTGGGAGCAGGATGGAGGTTGCATAATGTGTTTGAGAAGGCGCTTGACGAGGCATTCATGGGTTTGGGTTGCTTTGTAGAGAAAGAGAAGGCAGTGGTGTAATCGGTTAGGCAAGGAATAATGATAGTAATAATAGAAGTATATTATAAGAATCAAAGATGTAGAAAACAACCTGTTTAACTCCTCTAGCGGATATTATAATAGGATTCCAGTATGCTCGAGTGGAAGTGGAACAAGACAATTGCCCTCAGTAAGATACTTGGACAATATTGCTAGTCAGAGTGAGAAAGATCGAAAGCATTCAGAATGGTAGCTGTTTAAAAAGTTAGCTAAAACACAACACAACATAGAAACGGCTTAAACAGTTAAACTAGAAATGGATATGCAATAACTGAAGGAATTATGCCATGTGTAGCATGGCTTCTTCATAATTCATCGGATATAATTACAAAATCACTTGGAGACGTCTGTGGTACGATACCTGAAATTAATTGATAATGTTTGATACCAATAGATAACTGCAGATATTAGTCGGAAATGATTGAAATTGGTAATAATGAACATAACTGATGATTCGACACATCCTAGCACTCTGATAATTTCTGGTGGTAACTGACACCAACTGATAACTAATTCATGTCTAAATGATAACTAAATGAACTAAAAGTTTGGTGACAATGATACGGCTGAGGAAAATTGTAATAATTTGGTGATTTTTTCAGATGAACCAAAATTGCTAGATTATTGACTCGTATCATGACTTAAAGTTATCGTAAGTAATAGCGGCACCTCTATGCTAACCTATTTTTTAGCTTATGGTTGAGAGATTAATTAAAGTTTTCACAAAGGACTTGTTTATGCGGATAATTATTTTATTGGAGCGGTTTGAGTTACTACTATAGGTAATAAAAGAGCTCGAATCAAAGTTCTACTGCACGTAGAGACCTTGTATCATAGTGGCTAACTGGTTCCATAGAAGAAAGCAACGTTATATCCGAAGTATTTTATAACTAGTGAAAGAATTTAGTTATACGTCTATAAACCGGGCTTCTGGATGGTAGTAGACTGGACAGGACCAGTAGGATCTTTTGATATCGTCCCATACACTTTTGGCCTCGCCTTTTGGTGCTACTTGCAAAGTCGAGTCCGGTACTTCGATCTCGGTGAAGGTGCACTGCAATCCATAATTGGCCAAGTCTAACTCAACCAATTGCTTGTAAACCTCGTAAACCACCTGTCTGTCTGCTCCCAAACCGTTGAAGAACGAAAACACCCCGTGGGGCTTCAATAAGCCCACGACAAAGTCAAATAACTCCAACATGTCCAGATAGTGCTCAGAGTATGTGTCGTAGTATATACCATTGAAAAACACGTTCCCAGCCGACAAGAGTTCGTTCAACTGTTCCTGCCATCTACCTTCAAGTATGACTACATTGGGCATGTCGTACCAACCGTCTTGACGCAATTTGGCCAACACATCAGGGTGTGCCTCGCAAATATACTGCTTGGTGGGGTTCTTTTGGTGAATCATTGTGTCAATAATTCCCATTCCGAAGCCGATATTCAACACAACTACTTCGGAGTCCTGTTCCCCATCTACCTCTGAGCCCTTGTACAAACTGTCACATCCCAAGCGCATCAAGTCGGTTTCCCACGACATCATGACACCGTCCTGACGATCCTTCGTAACTAAAGCATTGTCTCGGTACTCAAGCTTGGTTTGAAGATATGTCTGCTGATTCTGAGAAGGAGCATCGGCTGAGTCGTGGTCGATTGTAGCGTCGGGCGCAGCCAATGGTTCGTTATTTGATACTTGTGGAGCGTCTGGAGCGTCTGGGACTACCGGATGCACTGGTTGTGGAGCTTGTTCGACCAAATCCGGCACTTCCTCCGTATCCAACTCGTCTTCAAGAAACTCCACATCAAATTCACTAACCTTTCGTAACAATAATTCCGCTCTGATGCCTGCAGCGACAATCTGTGAGTATATGGGCCAATGTCTAAGTTTACGACGGATTAAGATACATCCAGGAGTTTCGTTATTGATGTCCGTCAAACACCATCCAGCACCGTATTCCAAGAGAATTTCTACCATGGATTCAAGAATGACCAATTCTGCTTGGCTGGAATCAGCCGGTGCATGGGTGCTGATCAAATGGAGTGGGGTCGTGGTAGTGGTGGGCTCTGCTTCGATGCCATGGGTGAAGTTGTACGCCTCCTCAATGGTGTAGGTTGCAGGTATGCCATTCTTCAAGTAGTACTTTAAGTTTTCGACGTACAGTGATGTAATAGGACGCTCTACGAACTTACAGAGATCATGTAAGTCCGACATCTCTCGATAAAGAAGCCTTAACGGATCAATTTTTTGAATTTTTCAGTCTTCGCGATGCCGCACCCTTTTAGTATGGGGTAACATTGGAATCAGGGCCACCAACCAGGAAGATATTGGCAGATGTTGATGTTGCATTACGGAGTTGTTGCAGTGAAGTTCTCTGGTGGTTCAAAATGGGTGATTGTGTAACAGGGTTTGCTATTTTTCATCAGTTTGTGCTTGACAAAAGTAGCCAGATTTTTTTCAATGTTTGTTGCCATAGTGAAAAGAAAAAGTTTAATTGGAATTGATTTCTGGATCGATGTACAGAAGTAACTGGAACGTTTAAGGTCATCAAAGGATCTTCATTAGACCAATATTTTCTTGATGTACAGAGTCTAAATTTAGAGCAATCTCAGGGTTTCAGATGCCCCTACATTGGCACCGGCCCCAACCAAAAATCCCCGCAATGTCTTGGACAATAGGCCCATAGCTCGCCTCGAACTGCTGCACTATGTGAAGTCGGGAATTGATGAGTACAATGCTGCCAAATCTCGGGGCCAAGTTTGCGCGTTACTGCTTCCGGTATATAATTCCTTGGAGTTTTGCGCTGCTAATTTCACTGCTTCCAGTAGTAGTCTATCTATAATGCAACGACGAAAAAATATGATGTAGAGCGCCTTTTCCTAAAAGAAACCGGCACATTCCAGAACAAAAAAAAGCTTTTACGGCTATAAATCGTACGATTTTGACATGTTCTCATGACGGTTTGGGGAATCAACAAGCAAGGCCTCAGATGCGCACTAAGCGAATTATGTTGGCGCAAAATACAAAGCATCAAAAAACTAAGACCCTTAAATAATAATCTAACAACGTTCTCGGCCTGAGGCAGGCAGGTTACCGATACGTATATCAATACCTGAAATACTGTCTGCGCAAGTTTAGGAGATAAATCCCACCAATGCCGGAAGTGGGATGACTTTATTGTAGATATTTTCTGCTCGAGCGGCTATAATATAGGCATCTCATTTAAAGTAAGTTCTTATAACAGCGAACTTATCTGCCCTATTGACATTCCAATATTGTTGAAATAACCGTTTGAATCTTGAGCTGATAATCAACAAAGGGCGATGCCATTTAAAAATAATGAATACAGCGATTATCTATTGCTACCTGAAAAAGTAGATGGCTACAAACAAGATTTTGCACCCATTATCCATTCAACGAAATCAGAACTTGTCCAACCATCAGTTAAATCCCAGCAGCTTCAGACGTTTCAATTGAACCAGTTGCAGTCCGTCCCACAGTCCATCCCACAGTCCACCCATACACCACTCTTTCCTCAACAATACCACCAACACAACAATAGTCACATGCCTTCCCACCAACAAACGCCGTTCCAACCTGAATACCAGCCGTTTTACCCTGGTCCCAATATCAACAACTTCCTGGCTGCAAATTATCCTGACCCTCAGGCAAAAATCGAGTCTGCTACAGAGTCGGTGCACTTTCAAGCGATAAGCAATTTCGCACCCAATCCTGAACTGAGCATGTTTGATTTGATGGCCCAATACCGAACACCAGTGGTGTCACCGTTGACGGCAGAGTTCGAAGTCGAAAAGAACCATCATACCGAGCCGGTTTCGGTAAATTTAGGGAAGAAGGCAAAACCTAGAGTGAAGTCTGAACCTTCCGACAAATCCAATACCATCAAGCCCAAGCGGAGGTCTGCCCACAACATTATCGAGCAGAGATATAGAAACAAAATGAACGCAAAGTTCGATACACTACTGAACACCGTACCCACCCTTAGGGTTGTGTCCCGCAACTGCAAGAAGACCGGTGATCAGGCCAATACATCGAGCGATTATGATCTGGACAACGCAGGTTCGGTAGAGGACATAGAGAATAACATGATTGATTTAGAGGGATTGAAACCGGCAAGAAAACTCAATAAGGGTATCATCTTGGCCAAGTCAATAGAGTACATCAAGTTTCTCGAACTCAAGAATCAACGTATGATGGCGGAAAAGAACGACCTTATTCTCAAAATACGAATGCTAGGACTACACGTTGACGAGCACACGCCCTACTCCAAGTGAAATATATGAATCTCTTACAATGATGTAGAAAGTACGTAGACATTATCGTAGAGTGCTGCCCCCCGCTTTTGTGTGGTTTGTCACTAGCTCTGTACAGGCCCTCCGCCATCGTTCGTTCCTACGCCAATGTGATCTCTCGTTTACAGCCTTACATAATCGTAGATCGCGTCGTATACGATGGCACGAAAAAGTTTTGGCGTGTTTTAGAACGCAGAAAATTTCACAGTAGCCACCACTTTCTTTACTGTAGTTGACATTGATTCAAAGGTATGTATTGATAGCACTCGGTGAACAAACCGGACAGAATTTAGGTCATTTACCATTTCTGAACCGGTTTAAAGGTTTGCGTGGAGAAGCACCGCTCAGCCGTAGATCAGAACACTAACAGGACAGAGAACGAAATGGAGCTTCTCAACTACGTTCTTGAAGTATATTCGTACTTTGCGGCACTTTCAGTTGTTCAGCAGGTGTCAATTGTTGTATTCTTTCCGTTTTTTTACAACCTTTCATGGCAATTCTTTTACTCCTTGAGAAGAGACAGGGCACCTATGGTGTTTCATTGGCTTCCTTGGATTGGAAGTGCCGTTCAGTACGGTGAAGATCCTTACAAGTTTTTCGATGAAAACCGTGCCAAATACGGTGATGTGTTTGCCTTTGTAGTCGTGGGAAGAGTTATGACCGTTTATCTTGGTACCAAGGGTCAAGACTTTATCTTGAACTCCAAGGCCAACGATGTGTCTGCTGAAGATGCTTACAAACATTTGACGACGCCTGTTTTCGGCACTGGTGTCATCTACGACTGTCCAAACCACCGTTTAATGGAGCAAAAGAAGTTTGCCAAGTTTGCCTTGACCAAAGATTCGTTTAGAAAATACGTTCCTAAGTTTAGAGAAGAGGTGTTGAACTACTTTGTGGATTCCGAACACTACAAAATGAAGGAAAACAACTCAGGTGTGACCAATGTTTTAGCTTCCCAATCTGAAATCACCATTCTTACTGCTTCCAGAACTTTATTTGGTGACGAGATGAGAAAGAAGTTCGACGCTTCGTTTGCCCAGTTATATTCTGATTTAGATAAAGGTTTTACGCCGATCAATTTTGCTTTGCCCAACTTACCCTTGCCAAGTCACAGAAAGAGAGACGCAGCCCAAAGACTCATTTCCAACACCTATATGTCATTAATTAACCAGAGAAGAGAATCGGGTGATATTGTCGAAGATCGTGATTTGGTCGACTCTTTAATGCTCAATTCCACTTATAAGGATGGTGTGAAGATGACCGACCAGGAAATCGCCAATCTTATGATTGGTATTTTGATGGGTGGCCAACATTCCTCCTCTGCTACCTCTGCATGGTTCTTGTTACACTTGGGTGAAAACCAAAAACTCCAAGACGATTTGTATGAAGAACTTACCAGTGTGTTGAAGGAAAAGGGAGGAGATATCATGGACTTAACCTATGAAGATTTGCAAGAGTTGACTTTACACAACAACGTTATTAAAGAAAGTTTGAGATTACACATGCCATTACACTCCATTTTTAGAATGGTCAAAAATCCATTGATGATTCCAAACACAAATTTCATTGTACCAAAGGGTCACCACCTCTTGACCACTCCTGGCCATGCTATGATTGATGGAAAACTGTACCCAAATCCTAAGAAATTCGATCCTTACAGATGGAATAAGCCCAGTGTCAGCGAAGAAAGCCCAGCCGAATCGATTGATTATGGTTTTGGTGCTATTTCCAAAGGTGCTTCTTCAACATACTTGCCATTTGGTGGTGGAAGACATCGTTGTATCGGTGAGCAATTTGCATTTGTTCAACTTGGTATGATTTTGGCCACGTACATTTATAATGTGAGATGGACTCTTGGACCTAATGAAAAGATTCCTTTAGTTGACCATGATTCCATGGTAACTCAACCAAAGGGTCCTGCCAATATCCACTGGGAAAAGAGAGATACCTGTGTATTATAGACTAGTCTAATATTATAGAAAACTTAACAACTATCTGAACTTGGGTATACGTTATGAATGTAAATTTTATATAATAGTTAACGGGGTTATGTAATGTATCTGATTATATATTATTACTGTACATGAACATTGGTATTTTATCAATGAACGACATGATAATTAGAAGAGTGAATGAATAAGCAATTCCAAAATTAGGGAATTTCTCAGATAATTCTTGGGTGTAAGTCTTGGAAATTTTGCATAATTCTTGTGTTCATTCAGCTCTTAAAAAAGTGGGAGTCTTGTGATTCTTGTAATTCTTGTAATTCTTGTAATTCTTGTAATTCTTGTAATTCTTGTAATTCTTGTGATTCTTGTGATTCTTGTGACTTCTGTAAATCTTGTACGGCAGTTTCCGTGAAGTTAATAATATAGTCAGCAATTGTCATCTGCATAATCCATTAACTACTTGTATAGCAGCCTTTGTTCATAATACGCCATGGTTCCAAGGTGTCTAGAATATTTTCACTCTTATCGGGCCGTTGAAAATCAGGCCGATTGCGCACAAAAATTGAACATTGAAAATGGAGAAAAGACTGAAAAATTAAAGTTGAGTCAGAGAAGAAAAGAAGAGTACAACAAGCATGTCTAGATCGTTCCAGTTAAAGGTACCAGCATCCTCAGCCAACATAGGGCCTGGCTTCGATGTATTGGGAATCGGATTAAACCTTTATTTGGAAATCAAGGTCACTCTTGACCCCTCCAAAGACACCTCGAGCGACCCATACAATGCCAAAATCTCGTACGAAGGAAATCTTGCTGAGAATGTGCCATTAAGATCCGACAAAAACTTGGTTACTCAAACCGCATTGTATATATTGAGATGTAACAATATTGAGTCGTTTCCCAACGGCACATTTATTCATGTCATAAACCCCATTCCTTTGGGCAGGGGCTTGGGATCCTCCGGCGCAGCTATTGTAGGAGGTATCATGTTAGGAAACGAAGTGGGTCAGCTTAAACTTAGTAAGGTCAGAATGTTAGATTACTGTTTATTGATAGAAAGACACCCCGATAACATTGCTGCAGCCATGTTGGGAGGGTTCGTTGGTTCATACTTGAACGAATTGTCACCAGAAGACACCGAGGCCAAGAACTTACCATTGGAGCACGTCTTGCCCAAAGCGGATGTTACACCCAAGGAAAATTACCTAACCACCGCTCCTCCGCATAATATCGGGGAGTACTTGCAGTACGACTTCAGCAAAAAGATCAAGTGCGTGGCCGTCATTCCCAACTTTGAGGTTTCCACCGACTTGTCACGAGCAGTATTGCCCGATACGTACAACAGGCAGGATATAGTGTACAACCTCCAGAGAATTGCCATTTTGACCACGGCTTTAACGCAGGAAACCCCCAACAACAAGCTTATCTACGAGGCCATGAAGGACAAGATCCACCAGCCGTACCGTACCACGTTGATTCCAGGCCTCTGTGAGGTGCTCGCCAGTGTTACACCCGAAACGCACCCAGGATTGTGCGGCATCTGCTTGCTGGGAGCGGGCCCCACGATCTTGTGCTTGGCCACCGAGGGGTTTGAAGATATCGCCACAAGCGTGGTGGACTTCTTTGCCAAGGGAGGTGTCGAATGTGACTGGAAGTTACTCGACTTGGCCTACGAAGGGGCTACCGTTGAGTACAGTGTATAGTAATGAATTTGCAGTCGCCGAGCCGTCGCCAGACGGGTGCGCGCACGACCGCGACCACCAATACTTTGATGGCCATTTTCCACCAGATGTAGAGAACAGTAACAAGATGGCACCGACGGACGAGAACACAGATCTTCTGAGCCAATTGCTCTCGCAGGATCTCTTGGCAAGATCAGGATCACAGCCTGTTTATTTGTCAAAAATAGAGATCAACGGGGGCGAGGCGTTCACCAACAACTTCTTCCGCAAGTTGTTGACACCATTGGTGGAGAACAGTGATTACACATTGACGCAATTGCTTGATAGAATCGGGGTTTCGCACGATAAACTAGTCAAAACACAAGTCTTCAACAATGTGGCTATTAGTTTGCACTCGGACTCCAACGCGTTGTTGCCCCAGAGTGTCAACAAGTACAGCGACGAAAAGCCGGTTCCCACCAAAGTGGTGTTTGATTTGCTGCCGGCCAACTTGAATTCGGGCGAAGGGTTCTTAAACGTGAACAGTGAAGAGTACTTGAATGTCAAGCTCAACTATTTGAACAAAAACTTCTTGGAAAACGCCGAGGAAGTCCAGATCGATGTCGACTACAATCCGTACAAGCCTACCGATCATCTTATTACCAACGCATCGATGTTGGCCAGCTTGAAGAACCCATCGTTCCGTTTTTTGTCCGAGTTGTCTCACGCCCAACATAACAATCAGACATGGCAACAATGCAGTGGTGGTTCGACAGGGGGGCTCATTGGGTTGAACTACAGCAACAACAAAAACCTTGAAATTCTTACGGGATTGTCGTTGAAAAAGAGAACTACCCACAACATAGACGATGCTGCTGCAGACCAGGTCAAGTTTTTTGCAGGTGACTTTTTGAAGTCGTCCATTGAGAGTCGAGTGACATACTCCCATTTTGGCAAATCGAGCTTCTTCAGTTCGTTCTTCCTTAGTGAAATGTCGTCCGACCAAGACCAGAACAACCTTAAGAACCAGTCGGTGTTTTTTAAATCTAGCTTGGTTTCCGAATACATCAAGTACTTTGCTGGCGGATATACAGCCAACATCTCGGGAAGCGCAGGGGCGATTTTCACTCCCCAAACTACCAGTGAAGACTCGGTTCACATTTCCGACCGCTTCTACTTTCGTGGTATAAATAGCCCTCAGAATATATCTAAAGGTGTGTTCAATCCTGAGGGGGGATTGCAGTTCTTCAGGCTTGCCGCAACGTTACAGGCTCCAATTCCATCGTTTATCCACCGTAGCCAGGGAATCTTTCCATTGTTGGCGTACGGAACCACCAGCTTTTCTGACGTTTCCAATGATGTTGTAGGCAACATCAAAAACTCTATTGTCAGTGCTGGTGTCGGTTTGACCTACCAAAGTCCATGGGCCAACTTTGATATAGGTTACTACGCTGCCAATAGACTCGGGAACGGACCTGAAATCAAAGACGGCCTTCAGTTTTCTGTGTCCATCGGAGGCTCCAACCGCACATAGGCTCGTTTATAATATATAAATACATATACTGGATATATAGATGAGAGAAGATATGGCAATTATGTAGGTACAGCCAACAACTTCAAGTCAAATACAGTGAGTGCTAATTCTAATTGGAATTGTGATTATATTAGAAATAAGCGATACAACACCTGATAATTCAAACAATTCTGTAAACTATAAGAATATGAAAACCAATAATTATTTCAATAGAGGCACTTTCCACCTTATCACTTAACAGGTGAAAACAACCGCAAATAATGCATACAATTCAAGTAACGGTACATTTTATTCTTACGTAGCTGACCTCCTTTTGTAACACTTTGCATTAAAGTAGGTGCATAATACTATCAGAAAGCAACAAGGACTTGCGCTAGGAATAGATTTACCAAATGCTTTTGAATAAATCGATGTCAAGTAGATGTGCTTGTGGGCAGTTAGGGAAGAGAGTAGAAAGTAATGGGTAGTAAAAATAAGGGAAAACAAGCAATGAGAATGGCTATCAGCACTATACACTTAACAGTAGAAGCTATTAATGCTATCTTACTTCTTTTGTCTGGTATAGTAGTCACTATTCATCGCGGATTTACTGTCTACAGCAGTACTTCGTCGGTTGCAATGTGTTGTGCTCGAAACTAGTTTAGTTCATAACTATAGACTTCTTTATAACCTGCACCTATGGCTGTCTTCTTGGTGTCCACACTGTCTATTCCCGTCTGTCTTGAGAAGATGACCAAAGGCTAATGTTTGATCCCTCCGTAATCGTCTCGCTACGCAGTAAACTACACAATTTGCTCCCGCTACGCGCTCTCGCTACGCGATGGTAAACAACGCGCTCCGCGGTGGCATCGCGTTCTAATCACTACCTCTCCCACTATTGCTACTACTAATTCAATCGTCTTCTTCTATACTGCCACCATACCGGTTTAAATATTAGCCACTACTATAAGATTGAAAGATGGGTGTAACAGGATTGCTTCCTAATCTTAAGGAGATCCAAGAATCCACAACACTTGAAAAGTTCCGTGGTAAAACATTGGCTATCGACACTTATGGTTGGCTTCACCGTGGCTTGATATCATGTGCTCAGGAACTTTGCCAGGGCCAACCTACAAGAAAGTATATCACATCTATTATGAAAAAAGTTGATATGCTAAGATACTTCGGGGTTGAACCATACTTCGTTTTTGATGGAGCCTCGTTGCCCACCAAGGCAGAAACAGCGAAGGAGAGAAAGGTAAGAAGAGACGAGGCCCAGCGAAAAGCCTCAGAATACACCAGAGATGGAAATACAAAACTAGCTTGGAAAGAGTACATGAAAGCGGCCTGTGTGACTCACGAAATGGCCAAATCCATCATGGTCGAATTGAAACTCAAAAACATCAAGTACATTGTAGCCCCGTACGAAGCCGACCCCCAAATGGTCTATCTTGAAAAGATAGGTGAAGTCGATGGAATTCTATCTGAAGATTCTGATTTGTTGATTTTTGGTTGTAATAGACTTATTACCAAGCTTAAAGACGACTCTACCTGTGTTGAAATATGCCGTCAGCGCTTTGACAAGGTCCGTATGATCCCGAATTTGGCAAACTATACCGACGAACAATTGCGTTTGGTGGCCATGTTGTCTGGCTGTGATTACACCAAAGGAATTCCTGGAGTAGGACTCAAGTCTGCATTTAACTTGGTCAAAAAGTTTAACAACCTCGAAAAGATTCTTCCAGCATTAAGGGCAGACGGGAAAACTGTGCCTGAGAAATTTATTGATGAAGTATACAAGGCTGACTTGGCGTTCCAATTTCAAAAGGTGTTTGATCCCAAGAACAGGATTCTCAAAACTTTAAATGCATACCCCAAAGAAATGGTCTTGGATTTGGAAACTCTTGAATCTTGTTGCGGATTGACGCTAAATAATGAACTCTATTCTAGAATATGCAGTGGCGAGGTCCATCCCAATAGCCACGAGCCATTAGTATCAAGAGAGCAAAACTTGACTATATTGAAGAGTAGCTCGGTTAACTATGGAACAGCCCGTCTACAGCCGGCACAGCGCACGAAATCTAATCCAGAGGTTGGTGGTTCCAGAAGAGGTGTGCTCGACATGCTTAAAACATCCAGAGTAACTAAAACCAATATCTTTGATTCGGTAAAAACCACTAAAGTCGCTGAACAAGCTGTTCCCCAGACTCCATCAAGAGTCATCAAACGTACATATACAGAAACAAAGTCTGGATTATCACCTACATCCAGGAAACTCCAGAAAATCAGTCATGGTGCCAGTTCTCCAGTCTGTAAACAGAGCAAGTTCTTTTCTCCTAACGAAAAGGTTCCGCAGTCAAAGATCCCCACGCCTGTCTCTGAAAAAGAATGGGACTCTAGCTTTATATCAGGAGACTCGGACATTCCCGATGAATTTTCATCGCCTATGGTCCAACGGACTGTGCACATTACTATTACCGAGGAAGATAACTTGACTGACGAAGACCAGGAAAAGGAGAAAATCGACAAGATCGAAGACGATATCGAAGATTCGATGCCTAAAGATAGCGTTGTGGAGACTAACAATTTCGATGTAGACGAGAATGATGACATCGAAGAGTCGCCCATGAAGCCTGCGGTCAACAAGCTAACCAAGTTTGCTTTACGTAGCCAGTTTCTGTTTCAAGAAAATAGAACTTCGCTCCCTATGCCAGTACAAAAGAAATTACCTACCCCGATTAATTCGGACGAAATTCACGAAGAAGATGAAGAGATCAGCGAGGAGGAATCTCAACCTCGTAAAGCGTTGAAACCGGTAAACTTAAATGTGCCTGTTAAGTTAAAGCCAGCAAACTTGAACAAGCCAGGAGACTTGAATGTACCCGCCAAAACTAATGTCAGTTTGAAAAACCGGTTTGCATTTCGTGGTCTCTAGTCATCAGGCGAGTACAAGAAGAGTAAATATTGTAAATCTATACCTAATACTCCATATCAACTCTGTCTGATACTGTTCAAGGCTAGATGGATGACCTGGATCATAAACGAATCTACCAATTATGATATACAACTCTTGCTAGTTAAAACAACTCCCGATAAATTATCTAGATTATATAGAGATATCAAGATCAAACAAAATAGTCACTGAAGTTTTGAATCTAAAAATACGAACGTTATGATGAGAAATCGCTAAATAAATTTCTTGGATGTTATCAACTGGCAACAATGTCAGTCTATTGACTGTAGTTTGGTGCTAGGATTGCAAAATTAAAGTATCCGCTACGACATCAAAGTATAGGAAAGTTTGAACTTGAAGAAGTCCGGAAAAGGTTGACATATGCCCTATTAATAAGCACAGACACAAACCCTGAGCAGGACCCCTAGGTGGCCCAAGAACAGTATGAACAGGAATCGTAATAGAGGCATCATTATCAAAATTGAACGCAAATTCGCCTGACGTAGTACAGTCAACAAAATAGTGACTTGCCCCAAGTATTAAGATCTCCTCATATATATTGTACTATGGCTTGGATGTTAACTCCATATAATGCTCCCCAAGTCTTGTCCATATTTTCATATTGTGGACT
This sequence comes from Suhomyces vadensis, assembly GCA_030575035.1. Lineage (NCBI taxonomy): Eukaryota > Fungi > Ascomycota > Pichiomycetes > Serinales > Debaryomycetaceae > Suhomyces > Suhomyces vadensis. The sequence continues at coordinate 150,166 of JAJMGK010000009.1, read as the reverse complement.
TTGATGTGTCAAATGTACAAACGTCGGCACACCAAGTAATGCCATCAGTGCATGTAACGTAAGACGCAACCACTCAGGTTTGGTAACTTCCAGTATCAAATGCTAAGTGGCATAATTCTTTTTGAGACCCAAATACCAAGGCAATGGAATTCAACATGGCTCGGTCCAATCAATTTCTTCACTGATGTCAGATTTTTTCTCCATTGGAGAACTGGCGAATTCGAAATTTAGTACACCATCTTTCTTAGTTTTGCCAGCTTTATTATCAATTGGCAACACAGCAGCATTTGCAACATGTATGTAGCAAGTACGGTCAATGCATAGAAGATTGAGACCTTATATCCTAAATAATAAATTATTAGACCCGTAAATGTGAGGCACTCACGGCCCTTTATAAGCACCCATGAGAAGGTGACTGAAATTTAACTGTTGTTCGGTTACAGTATTTTTTATGAAGCTGCAGATTGAAAGCAGCGCGCATGCATAGAATGTACACAAAATGTCAGAAACAAAGCGAAACAGTTACAAGTAATTTAACCCCCGCTTAACCTTAATTATGGGTGAGTTTTAATTAACGGTGAAGCGACTCAAGCTTATCTTAGAATAGAGATTTATGAATGTGATACTGTACTTAAAAAATGTCTTTGACAATCCATATGAAATTCTATGTTTAACAGCTATTGCAGTTGCTTGATTATGTAAAGATAGGATATCGCTTCCCCCAGCAATGAATTTACCCTTATAAACCTAAAGCTGATATTCCACCTGGTATCTTAGTCTGTAATGATATAGAAATCATTTCTCTCTCCGCAAAAAGATTGTGACGCACGATAATTGAATACAATTTGTAGAGCTCGTTTTCACAATCTTCTCGCAATCTTGTAGCGATCTTCTCGTACTAATATCATATATATTAATATTTGATGATGCAAGTTTATCATATTATTAAGAAAGGTAACATGGCTAGTTAGTGTTCAATATACTGCACTTAAATAATATTGTTCGAATCCAAATGTTTGTTAACGCTCTACACTTTGTTCAATTTGGCATTTCTTAAAAAATAACCGATAATTAAAGGCTGAAATGATTAAAGGGCATTTTAGTTAAATTGTTAGAGCAAAAGAATGCAACGCCTTGTTATCGATGAATTATGAGTTTTGTTAAGTCAAGAATCTTGTATCGTTTCGGAAATTTCGATAAGGGTAAAAGCTTACATACAAATTTCAGAAGTGTTCTGCTATTTATTTATTGATAGATAAGTGAGATCAAAAGCAGGTTTATGGCTCAACAGCAGAAGAAATTTTATTCGGAAGAACGTTGTTCGAAGAGAAGGAGTTGTACCTATCAACTTATGGGTGTAAGTTTAAATATAGTGATACAAAACAAAATTATATTTTGTTATCAGTGATTAAAAATTCAGTCCCTAGGCAAATGGAACTAAATTGATGTAAAATGCAACTATCAATATTTGATTTTATTACATTTTATTTAGCAAGAACTCATTAAGATGCCTGACTTGTCAGTAATTATAAGATAGTACCTGCAGAGCAAAAGATATAATTTAGGTTGTTTTAGTAGGCTCTATCTTTCTTCGAGTAGATACATTTAACCTAGTTGCGATTATCTTATAAAATCTTACCACGGCCTGACAATTGAATTCGATATCCAAAATCTCAGTATTACTGATCTTACCATATAATTGAAAGCTTTTCTATTTGAACATTCCCATAATAAACCATTTCTGAGTGTTGGATAACTCTTCCTCAGTTTAGTCAGAAAGCCGAGACCCAAGTTCAGTATTAGAGAATAACTTGAATGTTCGAGAGTTTTGGTTTACCGAGGTTGTACAAGTTGTAGTAATCTTAGTCGTGTGGTCTTTATTCAAGTAATAGTTAGTTGTGTTCATATTAAAGTGATTGTTAGCTTGAGGTGTTGATGATGTATCAATATAGGGCTAATTCACTGTTACTCGATGAGTTATAATAATAACCAGGGTGTTCATCTAATTATAATTAAGTAGAAATTAGACTTGTATTGTCAATAAACGATATTGTATTATCGAGAAATATCGAGCAAAACAACTTCTTACTGATGAACTTCTATCACGTTGATATGTATTCAGTATCTATCATCTAAAACCGAATAATAGACAAGTTTTGGTTAAATTCTCTCCGTATTTACTAAATACCCCTAATTATACATGCGCCAATAGCTAGCCTAGTGAGCTGCTGCTGCAACGGCAGTTCATCGAATTTGGCATCGTTCAACTTATACACTTTCTTGACCTTCTGTACGTTGTACAACAGATCCAACACTTTATCATCAATAGGACTTGAGTTATCTACACCTAAAATTTCAAGTAAGTGCTGGTTGATTTGGTCCAAGTTTTCACTTTTATCAAGCACCTTGAGAACAATCAAATTTGGGCACTCGGAATCGACTCCAAACCGCTTGAGTGCATCCATAATATTGTTAATCGGAGACAAGTTGAAGATAATCTCGGTATTTAATGTTTTGGCTCTCATGGTACCGTTCCTATGGTTTAAAAGCGACTTGTATACACTATGGTGAAGAAGTTCGGTAGACACTATATGGTTTGTGTTGAGAAAACAGAAGTCGTAGTCGGAGTTGGCTGCCACCAACTGGGTTTTGATCTCTTCAAGTGTAGTAACGCTCACCCCGGTGTACAATGACACCAGAACTTGCACATTATCGAATTGTGCAAACTGTAAGAGCCCCATCGTTAATGTTTTAAACCACCAACTTCAAGATGGTGAAATATCAGAGGTCGCGCGCGGCCCATAAAGTCACCAACTTCACTACGGCATAACAGTCTTGACAAGACAAGCATTAATGGAGGTCGAAAGCGTAGCTCGTCTCGAGGAGGAGAAGCTTAGAGAAGTGATATTCGACGGATTCCAACCCGATGTTTCACAAGAACAAGACCAGCGTATGACTGCACTGTACCCAGAGGTGCTACTCCAGCAAACAGACCAAGCCAACCGATACTACGGATCGTTCCAGAGATATACGCCGCAGTTTATACAGGTAGAACCGACTCAGCACAATTCAATTATACGATGGAACGATACGGCCATTGAAACCACGCAGCGATTGATTATTGGTAGCTGGCAGGGAACCACCAAGGAGACCCAGGCAGAAAGCGGATCAAGTAGTAGAGGAAACAAGAAAACACGGTCAACAGCCAATGCGTTGTTTGCATGGTCATCAGGAGATGCGTATATCAAAGCCAGAAAGAGAGAATTGCAAATACAAAGAGGTGAAATTCCAACTGGGGAGATTGAAGCAGTTCCAGAAACTCCGCGTTTCGACTCCAAGCCAGTAGCCGTGAAGCTGAGTAGCATTGCAATTAAGATCCCACAGGAGTCTGTGGCCAACAAGCTTAATCGTGTGGTTGACCAGGAGTCAAATCGGTTCATCCATGCCCGAATCCAGGTGATTCGGGCCCATCATCGGGACGAAATCAACAAGCAGATACATGATCGGAAACGTCGTGATCATGAAGTGCAGCTTCAGAAGTTAAAATTGAAGGAAGAGGAGTACGAAAAGGAATTGAAGGCGGCCACGGTGGAACAGAACAAGAACACCGGTTTTTTTAATAATCTATTTGGGCTTGCTAACATTACAGAGCCAGAAACCGAAGAGGCCAAGCCACTGCCACAGAGCCCGGTTCCCAAAAAGAACAAGAGCAGATTCTCGTTCTTGCCAAAGAAGGCAGAAGAAACTGGCGTGGGTGTTCTTTTTGAAGCAGAGAGAGAGTTACAGAGCAAGAAAGAGAATGGAGACGAGACCAGTTCCAACCATGATGGACGCACCGATCATACTGACAACAGCACAAATAATACGACAGGAAAAGGTGAAAGTGTCAGTATTATCAGTGCCGATGATTCCAATAATAGCAGTACATCCAATACCCATACTACCAGTAACACCATTGTTCCCATCACGAATAGCGGTGTTAATAATGACAATAGTTTAAATGGTTTCACAACCACCATTAATAAGGAACCTAGTCCTTCTGGTCCCAAATCTTCCGTAAGTGCTACATCTAAAGCTGCTTCTCATATCAAGAACAACAATTCAAAGGAAATTGAAAACTGGGCCAACCAGATCAGAGCCAGAAATACCTCTGAGCTGTCAACTCCCGGCAGCACCAAAGCCACTTCCAAACCGGCCACTCCACTCAGCGCCGTCTTTCCCGAAACCAAATCAGACTCCGATTCCGATTTCGAAGACTTTACGTCCTCTGGACCGGTCAAATCTAAATCCATTCCTCAAAACAGAATAAAACCGATCAAGACTACGTCGCACCGCTTTATCCCTATGGATCCTGTTTCCAGCCCCATTAACGCTGATCTCATTGACATCTTTGGCCCTTCCACGCCTACAACTCCCACAAAAACCACCATAACTCTACCTACAATTCCTATGAAGCCTACACCAAGATCTACGCCAGTTACGACTCCAAAGACCGCCATAAAAAACCAACCCTTACAATCACAAGAAGATCTTCTTCAGTTTTGACCAAACGGAGAATACCTTACTAAGACAAATAGGATTTAGATTATATGAGTAAACAGAGTAATATTGTGTTATATATAGGTATGTCAAACGAAGTGCTAGCAGTATATTAGCTAGAAAATGAAAAGATAAACTTTTCTCGTGACTGTACTTGTTATAAGGTTCTCCAGTGAGCTCGACCAGTGGACGATCTTTTTGAATCAAGATTTTACCACGTTTTCGACAAACCTACTGAGAAAACTCTATTATAATTTTAGTAAGTCCCTTGATAGTCAAGGTCCAATGTTCAATTCACATTGGCCATTTCTGTGGGAGTTGTGATTTTGCCCTTAAATAGGTGATTTCAGACATCTCTCCAAAATTCAGTTATAGATGTTCGTAGCCACATATTGATCAGTAAACAGAAATTTTGATTATATGGAAAAACCGTCGATTAAACAGCACTTCTAATGCAACGCTTGGCCGTTTTGTCTCCCTACAATAATACAGCTTGCCATTTCAGCTTGCTTACCAGCAGCCACTTTAACTTTCTACATAATATGGTGTTTCTACGTACAACCGTCTGGCCTATTTGAGTAACACACATCTGAATAGGTCAGCCTCGACAATCCCGCATTTTCATTGTCAACCTTACAGCTTGAATGCGATCCATCTTTGTTTCCATAACAGTGCCATTGGCATGATGTCCAAGAGGTACTGAAGAATGGTATATTGACAGATACATCTCTCGACCATGAAACACAGCAGTTCTCGTTACTCTGCTTTCTACAATAACTTCTCGGAGATTGGCTCCCTGCTTTGTAACCATACAGAGAAAGTCCCTGTGCTATTCCGTTAAAAAAACCTTTACAAATTCCATAGGTTATTGAATGGGAATGCGAACACAAATCACTTGCCCTTTTCTCATACTGAAACGTCAAATTATTCATTATTTCAAAATTCCTGAATATTCCATGATAATTTTGCAATCTTTCTAATATTTCATAATAAGTTCGATTTTGATCTACTATTCCTGTTTGGTTGATATTTCCACCGTAGACCAATAATAGCACATTTCTTCTAAATTCTTCTTCATTTTGTTGTTGATTTATCTCTGCATTTACCAAAGCATCTATCAGCGCTTGGTCTAACTCCCGCCAATTTGAAGAAAAATCTAACTCGCTATCGTAATAGCTGTCAAGTAAAACTGCTATGCTTGCGTTGCTTACCACATTGCTGCATGCAGCCATTTTAAGAATGAATATGGCCGCAAAAAACTTTACTAGTGTGCGAACTAAAATAGCAGGTACCATTTGGCCGATCAAGGACAAAAGTACTCTTCCCAAGGTCACCTCTATTGTTAAGTTGAAAGTCGTTGGAGCTTGTGTGAATGTCAAATAAGCCCGAAAAATAGGATATATTTGAAAAATACCAACAATCTTTTTACGTATGTGGATTTTATAGCAAGCCGCAATACTTGTAATTTTTCTAGATTTTTATATTCAAAAGTGCGTTATAATGAAGAATTGCGTCTCATACTCTTGAACTAGTTATGTGAATTATGTGTCGAAAAGAGTGAGGACGAGGCTTTGAAACGAGGGGCTAGATATTAATAGCTCCACGCTTCGTGTACGTGAAGCAAGGCTTCTTATCAAGAGTGAGGACGAGGCTTTGAAACGCGGGGCTCGATATTAATAGCTCCACGCTTCGTGTATGTCAATTAACAAGGTTTCTTATCGATGCGCAGTACTTTAACCCTCGTGGGTATACTTTAAAAAGTATAGTTGGCAGTGTGTTGAAAAAGCCTACGCAATTACTTCTAATGTTATACAGGTTGTTTTAGGGAGAGGAACGGAGAAAACGACAACATAAACCATTTGCTTTACCTCGTGAATTATAGAGAGGGCTTAAAATGATGACTACCTAAAGTTAAATTAAAAATAGACAAACTTTCTATGAGGATTGAGTTATTCAGAAGAAGGTAGTGACTAACCATAAACCAACCTCTTCATAGCTTTATTTTTATCAAACCCGGTAATTTTACTAGCAAATTATCGCACCCCTCTCTGAGGTATCAATATACCGAAAAGGACCATTCTAATTTTAATAGTTGTGTCATCATAACGCGGCTCTAAAGTGTAACATTTCCGTTTATCCAAGCCAAGTGTTCTACTGAATCTATCCAAAAATTGTCAAAGGTCCAACCATTTGTTCTTCTACGATAATTACATGTTTATCCTTCGCTCTTCCAATGGTTCAGTTACTCTCCGCGATCCCAGCTAAACTGCGCTGTCGCAATTATGTAGCTTGTTTATTCTTTCTCAATTACCAGTGTCACACGTGGATATTGGCCAAGAGCCAGATTCTCGCCGCAAAATTACAAAGCAGTTACTACTATCTCATAGATGGTGCTAAGTTTGATTAAATAATTCTTATTTGAAAGGCTAATGGGAGTGCTGGGTATTGTATGCAGGTATAGAATTGATCGACTATACTTTGGATCGGCCTGTTTTCAAATATTTTCAAACCATTGTAATTATCCGCGTCTAAGAGTAGATCTCATCGGGTTCACTAATAAATTATCACACCCAGGCTTAAAACCGTAGTGTGGTAAAGTGGTAAACAAGTGTAGTACTACTTATATGCGATCAGTCTTCCTGGTTCTCGCACGACAGTAACATGATTTCTATCACGCGACCAAACATCAATATGAAAAACCACCAGTTCCAACGGCAACGAAGCAGAGAGGTAGCATAAGATGTTGTCTACAAGGGTAAATGTGCTAAAGAGGTATTCCATAGTGTCTTCCAGATACTATTCATCCAAATCCACCAAGTTTAGCAATCCAAACATAGAAATGACCACGCTCGCCAACGGATTAAGAGTGGTCACTGACTCAACCCCCGGCCACTTCAGTGCTTTGGGAGCGTATGTAGACGCTGGGTCTCGTTTCGAGGCACCTGCTAGAGCTGGGTTGTCACACATTTGCGATAGACTAGCATGGAAATCCACCCAGAAGTACTCTGGGCTTGAAATGATGGAGAACCTTGCCAAGGTCGGTGGAAATTATATGTGTTCAGCTCAAAGAGAGTCAATTATTTATCAAGCGTCTGTATTTAACAAAGATGTGGATACAATGTTCGATGCCGTCGCACAGACCGTTAGATTCCCAAAGATAACTGACCAAGAATTGCTTGAAACGTTACAAACAGCCGATTACGAAGTCAACGAAATCGCCCTTAAACACGACATGTTTTTGCCCGAAGTATTGCATGCTGCTGCTTATAACAACAACACATTGGGATTGCCGTTATTCTGTCCTCCTGAACGTATTTCGAGCGTCACAAAGAAAGATATTGTCAAGTACCACCAGGAATTCTTTCAGCCGCAAAACGTCGTTATGGCCATGGTTGGTGTGACCCACGAACACGCTTTGAAGTTGACACAGCAGCATTTTGGCGATTGGAAACCCTTAAACGCCAATAAACCCAACCTTGGTACTGTAAACTACACCGGGGGTGAGATTTCATTGCCACACCAACCTCCGATGTACGGCAACTTGCCCGAGTTATACCACATGCAAATAGGTTTCGAAACCACCGGATTATTGGACGATGATCTCTATGCACTTGCCACGCTTCAAAAATTGTTGGGAGGAGGATCTTCCTTCTCCGCAGGTGGACCTGGAAAGGGTATGTTTTCTCGTTTGTACACCCGGGTCTTGAACCAGTATGCGTTCGTAGAGAACTGCATGAGTTTCAACCATTCATACATTGATTCCGGCCTCTTCGGTGTCACGATATCTTGTTCGCCAAATGCGGCCCACGTTATGTCTCAAATAATTTGTTTCGAGTTGTCGAAGCTTTTAGAAACCGACACATCCAAAGGTGGCTTGACGGAAAAGGAAGTCAAGAGAGCCAAGAACCAGTTAATTTCTTCATTGCTCATGAACATTGAGAGTAAATTGGCCAAGTTAGAAGACTTGGGCAGACAAATCCAGTGCCAGGGCAAACTCACTACCATTGACGAGATGATTGCCAAAATCGAAGCTTTAACCGTGGAGGACTTGAGAGCAGTGGCTGAAAAGGTCTTGACCGGTAAAGTGATCACCAAGGGAACCAGTTCAGGCTTACCTAGTGTGGTAATGCAGGGTGACCGAGCTGCCTTTGGAGATGTCGACTTTATTCTTCAACACTTTGGATTGGGTAAATACGAAACTCCCAAATTGACCGAACCAAGAGACTTTTCCGAACCTTCCAAATCAAGTAGATTTGGCCAGTGGTTCTAAATTGTGCCTGGTCTTCAATTTGTGGGGGTTTATTTAATAGACTGTATATATTAATGAATCAAAACTTACATCGGTTCAACGTACGATGTAAATGCTATCTCTATAAAAAAAAAACGTCCTACTGAACTGAATTGATAAATATCCTACCACTAAGCTGGTGGATTAACCTCCTCTCTCTAATAATTCCTTTTCCAATTTGAGAACATATTCTCTCATCTCGGCATTTTCTCTTTGGCTTGTCTTGATAACCAAGTCCTTGTCCAGGTTTTCGCTATGGAGAATATCTATTGTGCTCTTGAAATGGTTGACCTTGTTTTGGTAATCGAAGTTCTCGTCATTGTACTTCTTGATGAGTTGAACGTCATTATCCGCTCTGATTTGAAGCTCCTTCATATTTCTTTCTAATGTCTTGATGACCTTAGACGATTCATAGTTTTCAAACTTGGTGTCGTCCAATTCGCGCGTCAAATCCTTCACCTTACTTTCCCAATACTTCAACTGTTCGTTGCTGTACAATTTTTCTTCAAGTGAATGAACTTTAGTACCCAACTCCTTGTTCACACGCTTCAAAGAATCGTTTTCTTCTTTGGTGACCAAAATATCCTTCCGAAGTTTCTGGTAATCCTGAACTTCGTTGGACGTTGATATCTTGGACTGCGTCAATTCACTTTTGATATCGTTCGATTCCAATCTTTGGTTTTCAAGGTGTTGCTTGAGCACTGTCACTTGAAGCTGCGATTGTTCTAACGATCCACTAGTTTCATCCAACTTCTGGTTTATCGAAAATATGTCTGCTTCCAACTTGTCTTTCTTCTCAAGCAACTCGTCTCTTTGGTTAGTGATCTCTTCCATCACTTGCTTTAAGGACGTCACTTGTTTGGTTAAACTACCGATTTTACGTTCGTTGATAACCTTTTCATCCTCCAAGCTTCTTGTCTTGTTGGTCAAATCATTGACTTCAGTATCCAATCTGTCTTCCTTAATCAATGCAGAATCATAATCCTTTTCGAGTTTCTCCTTTTCAAGAGTAAGTTCTTCAAGATCCAACTGAAGCTTTTTACTTTCTTTAACCAAAGTCGTTTCAGTTTCCATCTTAAAGTTAAGCTCTCTATGCAAGTTCCTGATTTCTTCTTTGAAGTTCTCATTGATCTCTTTGTTGTCATAGTTGGACGTAAAGTATTTATTCTGGTCATTAAGTTCCTTAACCTTTTGCTGTGTTTTCTGTAATTCAAAGTTCTTATCCTGAATAGTTACTTCCAACTTCTCAGTTTGCTGTCTCAAGGTCTTAAGCAATATCTGCGAAGCCTTGGATTCGTCTCGAGCAAGTTTCAACAGATTTCGAGTTTCTATCAATTCTTTTTGAGCTTGATCCTCGTGCCTCTTGGAAATGTTAACGGCTGATTCGGCCATCTCCAACTTCTTAAAGTATTCATCTGATCTTCTCTTATAAAGATCAAGACTCTGATTAAGATCCATATTCCGGGTATTAACTGAATCGTGCTTGACCTTCAATTGTGCCAACTGATCTTCGTAACTAGTCACCGAGGTCTGGAACGAGTCTCGTTTGACTTCATATAACTCGTCCTCGGATTCCCTAAGCAAGTGCTTCAATCTGAGGATCTCACTTTTAGCCGTAGTTAGCTCGTCTCTAGTCGATCTCAAGGTCTTAGTAACATCTTGATAGATATTGATGAACTCCTGATTTCCTCCAGTCAACGAAGAGGAAATAAAACTGTTTCTCTTGAAACTTTCACTCCTAGGAACAGACCTGGTTGGTCCATCAATGTCAACAGAGATGAAAGACTCAAACCTCTTCTCCAATTCGTTGATTCTTTGTTGAGACTCTCTATACTTACTTTCGTAATCAGTATAACTATTGAGTCCTCTAGTGGATTGCAACTTATTAAGTTTCTTTTGAAGCTCAATAGCATAGGCCTCGGCTCTTTGAGCATTGGCTTCTTCTTGAACCAATTTCTGTTTAAGAGACTCGATTTCTCCTCGGAAGATTTCCACACCACCACTAATTGGAATGCTTTCTCCCATTGCAAAGGATTTTCTGTTGACAGATCGATCACTTTTAGAACTTCCAGATGACATGCGATCTTTCAACATTCCCAACTCTTCCGAAAGCTTTCTATTCTCAAACTTTTCTTTACGTAAAGCTGCGCTCTGTTCATTTAACTTAAGTTTAATGTTGGCAAAATCCAGAACAAATGATGGGTCGGTTGGGGGGTAGTTTTCTTTTTCATTTTCTCTTTGCTTGGGCTGTTCATTCTCTAATTCTTGAACTCTATTTGTGAGTACAATGATCTTATCTGAGTAGTCTGATTTGGCCTTGTTTATACTTTCGATTTCGACCTTCAATTTCTCTAATGAAGATCTAATTGCAGTATTTTCCTCGGTTGCAGAAGTGAGATTCGACTTGGCACTTTCAAGCTCTCGTAATCTCCTAGTTTCAAGAGTCTTCTTTTCATTTAGTTCTTGTTCTAACTGCTCTACTTTGGCTATCTGCGAACGCAATTGATTAATTTCGGCCATTAGTTTCTCAGACTTTTGTTTCAGCTTCTCCAAATCATTTGAACTCTGGTCTAACTTGGAATTAATATTCCTCAATTTGACCTGTGATTCAGTTAATTGCTGCTTAAGCTCAGAAGTTTCATTTTCATGACGTTTGAAGTTAGAATTAAGTGATTTTAATTCTCTTTCTTTTTGGGTATTTGTGGATATATGCGTACCGATGGTTTCCTTTAATGCCACTATTTCAGTCAATAGCGACTTATTTTCATCACGGGCACTTCTGTGTGTATTTATATCTTTTTCAAGATTGGCATTCAATTCCTGTAACCTCAGTAAATCAGATTGCAATGCGTTTCTAGATGTTTCATGTTCACGCTGTAAGATAGCAATGGAGTTAAAGTGCTCATCCTTGTCTTTTTGGTGATTTTCCAATTTTGCTTTGACTTGGGATAATTCTTCCACTGTCAAATCTAACGATTCCTTCAATTTCAGAACTTCTTTAGATTTATCCTTTAGTTGCTTGGTAACTTCGACTGATTGGTTTTCAAGAATCTTTTTCTGTTCTGCTAAACTATTATTAAGCTTCCCAAGTTCTGCCAATTTGTCCTCCAACTCCTTAGTTTTCACATTAGAGGCTTTTTCGTCACTCTTGAACTTCTCAAGACTGATGTCTCTATCTTTGATCAAATTGGTAGTAGCAATGATTTCATCCTCGAGGCTCTGAATTTGTTCCCTCAATTTATTATTATCGACTTCAAGACTGGATTTACTTTTCTCTGCATCCTTGAGCTTAAGGCTCACGTTCTTGAGGTTGTCATTCATCTCCTTCGAATCCAAAACTTTTATGGATTCTTCCAATAATGGCTTGATATTAACGAACAAATCCAACCAGAGACTTGATTTTAATGATTCATCAACTTGCTTGATTGTTCTTGCGATTAATTGAGAAGATTGAATCTCCTTAATCTTCTTTTGCATTCCTCTTCTAGCTGAAATACCTCTTATGACGCTTTGAAGGTCGGTATAAAGACTCTTCAAGCTAAGATCTCTCAATTCTTCAAGCTTAGCAAGAATACCGTTTTTGAAGAAAATCTTAGTGATACCAATCTTAAAAGTTTCCGGCTCTAAGTCAATGAACTTAAGCAATAATTCACTGTTGGTCTTCATGTTTTTGGTGAAGACTTCTTTGATATTGATAATGGAATAACGTTGATAGAAATCATCGAATGTCATTCTATTAGGGTAACCAGCACGAGTGATACGAATACCTTCCAAAACACCATTACACCTAAGTTGATGTAATACTAATGTTTTATCAAATTTGTTGGCCTTCTTTTCAAGGTTGGGCAAAATGCATCTTACGAAGTGGGGTTCAGTCCGTTCCAACTGTTCCATAAGATTACCTAATTGGTCTTTATGCTTCTGAGATGCGGTTTTAAGTTTAGGTCCGCCTCTCTTGGTTGGTGAATCTGTAACAGTAAGATGTTCATCACTCTCAAATAGCTTGACCACAAACTTATTCGAAGAGTTAGGCAATAATCTTAACACATTTTCGTTAACCGGATCGGTATTCTTCTGTAACCAGTTATCAACGTTGTATTCGACCATCCCAGCATAATGATGTATGATGAAACCACTTTTTAATTTATTCTCCTGGAACTTTTTGGATTTGCCTTTACCCCAATTAGACGCCAATTTTTCCATGAATGACTTATCAGAAGACTTTGGAATCACACACTCTTCATCCAAGATCTTAAGCACACCCATAGGATTTCTAGTTTCTATAAGATCAATCGTGGGCTGCAAGTCCTGGCCGAAATCAATGAATTCCCATTGGATATCTTCTCTCAAGTATTCACTTTGTTCTAAGATAAAGGAATGGTGATTGAAGAACTGCTGCAACTTCTCATTGGTGTAATTGATACACAACTGTTCAAATGAATTAATCTCGAAAATTTCAAAACCAGCGATATCCAATACACCAATAAAGTTCAACAGATCGTCGTCGGTAGAGTCGATTTGAAGGTTTTCATTGATCTTTTCAATGATGAACTGAAACAACTTCTCGTACAAATGTTTGGCAAATGCATCAATGGCATACTTGACTTCAGAAGGACGTTTTGATTTTTGAACAAATTCTCTACCCGCCTTCACCTTTGGTCTTACTAAGTTATCGACAAAGTCCAGTTTCTCGATACCAAGAAGATCCACAATGATTTGTGTGGGAGAAGTGGAGGTGAAATTGGCTTGGTCAGATTTCCACGACGTGAAGTCCAAGTTACCTAAATGCAAAATCACTGCTAGAATTCGAAAGATGCTTTTGATTTCGGCCGAAGTGAAGCCCATGATATTAAATGCTTCTACTAATATGTGGAATTCCTTGGTATCGTCAACATGTGGTATATCAACCTTTGAGTTGCTGAGATAATTGTACATCGACATATCCTTTTCAAGTCCCAATTTAGGCAACCGGTCAGAACCTTTGAGGAATTGATAGAATACATGATAATTTCTTTCCTTACTAGCTTGCCCAACCACTCTTGATTTTTCAAGCAAATAATAATCGATATTAGCACCATTGATGGATCCCTTGGGAGAAAAGAATATCCGAATGAATTTACCGAATCTGGATGAATTGTTATTCTTGATCGTCTTTGCGTTACCAAAGCTTTCCAAAATAGGATTGGCTTGCAATATTTTGGTATCTATATTTTGAGTATTCGTGGGCAGAGGCAGAGGCAGAGGCAGGGATCTCATGGCCTGTACTGATGACAATTGAGGAGTCGAAGGGTTAGAATTCGATGGAGTGATGGAGGATAAATATTGAATGATCTTTTTGGTATTTTCGGTTTTTCCAGCACCACTTTCACCTGTTACCAATATCGATTGGTCTTTCTTGTTTAATAGTAAATTTCGGAAAGTACCTTCAGCTGTGGCAAAAATGTGAGGAGGAGGTTTGTCGAAATCATGAGAATGGTACCGCTTAAGAACTTTGTTTTCATATATTGACAAGGATTTGTAGGGATTAATGGCCACCAAGAATAAACCCGAATAGGTGTAAATCATATCGTCATTGTATCTGAGGTATAAATTGTAAACAACCAGGGGTTCATTCAAGTGGGTTAATTCAGCCATATCTTCACATTTATTAAATTTGGAAGGATTGCAGTTTTCTAGCTGGTTTTGAGGAACAACCTGGTGCGTTTCCTGATTGCCATTCACCACTGTTACCTTACAGGTCCCATCATTATTGTAGTCAGTGATATAGCCTTTTGTAAAGAAGTTGTTATTATCAGGTACCCAAACCCAATTTTTGGAATTGAATCCGTCATCTTCACTTGACATGATTGATAAATACCAATAATAAATCCGACTTCTGCTGAAACCAACTAATTGATCTCCTCGTTTGTTGATTCAAAACATCAGTATGGCTCTGAGGCTGTGTGCAGTACCGGCTTGCGTGCCAGTCTCAAACAGGCAAATTTTCGGGTAGATTTGGCACGTGACAAGGGTTAAGACGTGTTGGTGGACAAAACGTCAACAAACGCCGGCGCGTCTGATATTATGCGATCCTTTTTTTGGATTGGATATATTACGTACATGACAACGGTTGCGGAAGGTGCATACAGTTGCCCGGGAAATCCTGGGGCTAACGGTTCTGGGAAATGGAAGGGGTTACAAAGTGGCCAGGACGACTGCTGACAAAACGTGAGTTGATTCTTGACACGGTGGAATGGATCTGATGCATTATGCAAGGCACTGTAAACAAAGATATTGCAGCAATCAGGTTTGTGTCATAGTGTAATTTCTTTTGCAGCCTATGATCTGAGATCAGATCTCCATCGACAATCATGATCCCTTGACTGGCATAGCCCAACCCTCTGGAGGCCTGGTACGGTGATTAAGACGTGATATTTATTAGGATACATAGTGCAAAACATAGCGGGCGGGTGATGGTATACAAAAAAACAAAAAAGTAAAAGAAATAAAATAATACTATTAGTGAGAATTAACTTCACCATTAAGAACTGAATAAGATAAATTGAATTATGCAAGTTAGACCGCAAGTAGGCCAGATGGTATTGGAGCGTCTTTGACAAATTATGATGGTACAAGGAGAGATTGGTTCAGGTTTCGGATGCATGGCATGTAAGTGGTGCAAACTATTGGTTACTCAAAGTCAGACGAAAACTTATACATGCATGATAGGCGAAGACCATGCTGTGGATTCTGAAGTTCCAGCACTATTATTATTCAAAGGAGAAAATTCATTGTTGGCATTACTGTTCAAACGATGAGGAGGCGGAGGCGGAGGGGGAAGGCCCGGGCCCTGATGAGCGATATTAGGATTGGAGTTTTGATGGTGTAAACTAATGGAGGACGAGTTGTAGGAGGACGTGTAATTAGTAGCCTTACCCTTTGAGATTCGCAGTTTATTATTGCGTATGATACTCGAATTGGCACTGGATACGGACACATTGGCGTTGGAATGAACGGGGGTCACACAGGCCGAGCTGCTTCTCTTGTTGGAAAATACCGAATACTGAGAAGTTGCAGATGGTGGGGTGATTGGAGGCATACTGTTTTCGTAGAGATTAAGATGGAGTGTAGATGCAGAGTGGAATGGATGGATTGGGGTGGTGTTGGGCGAGCCTGCATTGGAGGAACACGCCGAAGATGCGTTGGATGACGTGGTAGATTGACAGCGTTGGCCAAGCAGAAGATTTTCTGGCTCCACTTTGGGGAATTGGAGCAATATTTCCGACAACTGGCAGAGTTTGGAGTTTAAAGTGCCCTCTTCAGCTACGGTTTCCTGCTGTTCGTAGATGGAAGCGATGATGTAGGTAAATCTTGAGTGGAAGTTGTTGATGACCTGAATGACACCCAAGTTTTCGTATTTTTTTGACAATACCTCGGTTGTTTTGCTGAACTGGATAATGAACATAAGGGCGATTTTCTTAATGGTGTTGATGGCATTTTCGTCCAAGCCACTCAAAAAGGCTCCATGGACGTCAGGCTGTTTATTTTCTTCCTCATCAGATAAATCAATGTCAGTGTAGTCGCTGTCGTGGCACGAGTCGCTGTCGTTGAAGCCGTGAGGTTGGAGAGGAGACACATTAGCAGACTTTTGCTTATACAACACGACTTTGATCAAGTCCCGCAACGAATCCGAAGCGTTGGGGATCTGAAGCATCGAGCACGCAAGCAAATTGGCCGTTATGGACACCAAGGAAATAGGCACTGACAAGAAGAAAGTATCGTAAAGTGACAATTCACAGAGAAAACGACCCACCACAGTGATGGCAGACAACGATGAGGAGGAGTTGGCAGCAACCATGTCTTTGGTAGCCGGGTCCTTCACGTTGACCACGTTGTATTTACATGGAGTGGTGTTTTGGTTGATGTTGGAATGGGAGATGGCCAACTGTAAGCAGTCCTCCAAGTTAGGGTGGCTCAAGCACCATTCGAGGGTGCTGAGTATATGCATTTCCATCTGAATGAACATTTCTTCGTCGTAGGCATTTCTACACATGATGGTGAGTTCCTTGAGCGTGGGCACTCTCAGTTTCTTGTCCTCGTACTTGGCAGCTATCCAGAGTGCTGTACAACCGACCAACTGGTAGTGTCTTTTGAAAACAATTCTTTTGGCACAGTAACGGTCAATGATATTAAGACAAAGAAACAACGTCTGAGGTTGCAATTTGAATGAAGAATGGAGCTCAATAAGAAAGTCAAGCAAGAATGGTCTCATAAACCACTGTATTTCTGGCTGGAGATCAATCATGGAAGGATTGACCTGGGAAATAGGCTCGAGACGTGACATGGCCAAGGTGATTTCTGTGGTGTATTCAGATGTGAGTTTCTTGTTGGCCTGGGTTTCAAGCAACTCTAGCATGATACTGTAAGGCTTTGGCCTCACGGAAGGAGGACCATACTTTTTATGGGAAATCATGATCAACTATAATGATAAATGGGGGAGGTTTTTTTGGCGGATTGGGCTTTACTGCTCACAAGGATATAGACTTCAAAGAATTTGAAACGAAGGAATGTTTGAAGTAACTAAAATAACTTGGAGGATGTAATAATTTACAACAACAACGACAAAAAAAGATCGGTTAGTGGTAACAGGATATAAATTGGTTTTATAGGATATAGTAAAGAAAATCAGCACCACAAGAACGAAACTTCACGAAGCGGTACACGAATAGAACAGAACAGGACACAAGAACGAAACAACTGAGTGACAATCTAACATTAGCACATAGTCGGTATGGGCAGCTTTTCTTTTTTTGCAGGAGGCACATTACGCGTCGTAGGACGAGAACGCGGCTTGCAATGGGTGCGCGGACGAGGACGGGAGAAAGCAGCGGGACGAGATGGTTAGGATTTGGCGGGTTTGCAAGACTGGGAAGATTGGGCGTTGATTGGCGTTGAGCCTCGATTGTGGTGGTGTAGTCCCAGACACGTAACACAATTGGGTAGCCCGTTTGCGCCTCCTGTTGCTGCAAATTCATCGCGTATAGTCGCGAATGGCTGGGTGCTGGCCCCGGTGCAGGATGGTCGCGGTTGCCGGTGGGTCGCTTGATTGCCCACTCCACACACCGAGGGCCCACCGGGCCCAGCAATAACTGGCCGTGTCGCAGGGATGAGGTTGCGTTGCCGGCACTCGTATTGGGGTGTGAAGCATTCTCGTCTAATACGGGCAGGCAGGAAGGCAGGGTTGCCGCTTTATGTTACTGGCGACTGGGACTACCCTTTAACTTGGTTCCTCGAAGTAATCTGAGGTCAGGCACAAATCTTTGGATCCCCAATACAACCAAATGATGTATTTCTTCCATCAACTCTAAAATACAATGTCTACGTATTAGACAATCGCAATTGTTCATTACAATATCCAAAGGTACCGTATCCCTTGTAAGTGTTCTGACTTAATGCACGGTGCCAGCCAAATATTTCCTCTTTAAGCGACAATATTTTATGGGCTTCCTGACCTTCAATTGAATTTTTTCGGGTTATTTTTTCAAGCCCAGTTATTCGGACGGAATCTACCAAGCCATAAGCATAGATTCAAATTATAGTCTATTGTTGAGCTGTCTAACAATAAATTCTAGTTTAATGTCACCCTGTAAAATATTTATCACTACTTGTAAACATATTTCTGCCCGACTTATCTGGCGATATGTCCAGACATTCGGTGCTAATCCCTCCATAGTTCAGCCTCCACTGCCCATTCGAGTTACTTTCTACCCACATATGAATTCGTACCGATTTCATCACGGATGATTTAGATCTGACACTATTATACTTGTCCCCTCCTTTTACCTTCTCCTTTCATTTCTTCCCCTTTACAAAATATTTATTCCCATATACTCCTGTCGTTTCATCCAGTTACTAGACATTCATCTTTTCACCACATATCTAGAAATGACAAAAATACCTCCTTGCTGTATTTTTGCACCTCAAATGCTTGACTAATCTCTTCCTGAATTATCAGTGTCTCCCGATCAACGTCGTCCGCCAAGGCAGGTGCTTTTCCGCTCCCTCCTGTATTCCTGTGTTGCAGGGATGCGCGCAACCTACTGCTTCCATACATCAATTCCTTACTGAAATAATATTGCGCACTGGAGCAGTCTAGAACTAAAATTCATTCATGAAAAATTATCGACCTCACAACAACCTGCCAACGAGACCTTGACAACAGTTCTTTACCTTCATGCATGTCGTATCACTTAGTTCTTTACAGCTTACATTGCAGAAGGGATTGATTTTTCAACATAGCGCCATGCATAAATCTTCATATTTAGCTCTGGCCGAAATCGAAGATTCACTCATTATACATTTTAGGATTAAATATCTATAATATTTTTTATTGAGTTAAGATTTATAGTATATACCAAACATGAAAGAAAAAATAAGAAATAGGAGAAATTATTCTAATAAGCTCCCCTTCCTCTTCCTCCTCCACCTTCTTGTGAATCTTCATTCTTGATGGTCTCATCAACTGATAATAATAAAGTTGCAGCTTCAGTGGCCGATTGCAATGCATTAATTTTGACCAAAGCAGGTTCCCAAATAAAACTAGTCATATTATTACCAACGTTTTCTCTCTGGAAATCAACACCATACCATATCTCACCCTTAGCATGAGCACTTCTCAACTTATTTAACAATTCAATACCATCCAAACCGGCGTTTTCACACAATTGTCTTGGAATCACTTCAAGAGCTTTGGCGAATCCATTGATGATTAATTGCTGCTTTCCTGCAACTGTACGGGCATAATCCCTTAAATATTTCGATAATTCCATCTCAATGGCTCCTCCACCAGCAACAACACTATTATGACTCACGGCTCTTTTAACAATCATAATGGCATCGTGCAACGATCTTTCAACTTCTGCTATTACTTGTTGTGCACCACCTCTCAAGACTAAAGTGCAAGTCTTGGTTTCTGGACATCCCTTGAAGAAATTGTATCTTTGGGAACCAATCTGGACTTCTTCAAAAGTAGCACAGGTTCCTAAGTCTCCCGATTCAATGCCTGAACATGTGGATAAAATCTTACCACCAACGGCTTTGATCACTCTATCCATATCTTGACTAGCAACTCTACCAGCACAGAAAATATTTCTGTCAGCAAAGAACTGAGTGGCCAAATCACCAATTGGCAATTTCGATAAAACGATGTTGGCACCGGTACTGGCAATGGCTTCCAATTTATCGAATATAATTTGCCATTCAGCGTCCACAACATCTTGGTAATCCTTGACTTGTTCAACTCTAACTTCGGCATTTTCCTTTTCTGCCTTCAATTCTAATTCAACGTTTAAATTGACAATCTTTGGGTTGTTAAATCTCTTTGGTTGTTGTTCGAATCCGGCGTAAGAAAAGGTCTTTTCGAATGCTACACCATCAACAAAAATGGAATCTTCCATGGCACCACCAGGGACTTTTTTAATACCAATTAAGTTTTCGTCAAGGTCGTTTTGATCTAAACTCAAAACTGCATTGACTACCATTTGTGTAAAGAACTCTGAATTCTTACTGATAAGCTTGGATGACATTGCAGTGGTGGCACATCTTTCCAATAATTGACGGAACTCTTTAGGGTCATCTTTCTTGACTTCGACAGCCAATTCTTGGATCTTGGCAACGGCCAATTCACTGGCTTTTCTTAACCCTCTGGTGATGAAATGGGAAGAAATTCCATCTTCAATAAAAGTTTTGGACTCTTTCAATAATTCCCCGGCTAAAATAGTGACAGACGTAGTACCATCACCAACCTCAGCATCTTGGGCTCTGGAAATATCCACTAACATTTTGGCTGCTGGGTGAACAATATCCAAAAGCTTCAAAATCGTAGCACCATCATTGGAAATGGTTGTACGACCGTTGGAAGAAACGATCAAGATATCTGATCCAAAAGGTCCCAAGGTGGGTTTTAAGGTGTCTTGAATAGCTAAACACGCATTTATGTTATTCAAGATTTGGCCTTTACCCTGCGACGAGTCGGTACCTTCTTTCAAAACCACAATAGTGGGAGTTTGTGATGAAAATGCCATTGTATCACGATCTAGTGGGTGTTCGCCTTCGCTACTCGTTGAAGACGTTTTTCACTAGAGGACACCTGGGCCGCGCACGACCGAGTTTTCTAAATTTTCATCAAAACGTAAAATGAAGTAACTGCAGAAGAACAGAATCACAGGATGTTTGGAGCTAACAGGAGCTTGCAGGTGACGTCGTTGTTGAAGAGCTTCGAGAGAGGGATCTCTGGAAAGGGCCATGTGCATTTATCCAACAGAAGAGTGATGAGAAAGATCAAGATGGGCAAGGCCCGGCCGGCCATATTTTACCAGTTCGATACTTTGGTTGAGCTCAGTGATGGATCGGTTATAAAAAGAAGATCGCAGGCACCCAAGGACGAAATCAGAATGATCACCGATCAAAGAAACAGCGAGTTATGGAACCCTAACCGTTCAGACTTGTATACTGGTGATTTATCCACAGGTAAGGTCAGTAAGTTCAAGCAAAGATTTGCTGCGTTCGAGACCGAGACCGAGACCGAGCCTGAAATACCCGAGAAGGACGACGCCAAGGCTGATGCTCCGAAGGAAAAGAAGGTTGATGAATTGCTTGAGTTGATGGGACACAATGCTGAAGAAGTCAAGGGAGGAGTGTTGTTTGACAAGAAGAAGAACAGAAGAAGATAGACTAGTATGAGTTAACATTTAAAGTTACCGTATATTGATAATGCGAAGACTGGCCATGCCAGCAACCTGTATATATATATCTATAAGTGCCTAATGTACAAATTCAGATACCAAAACTTTGCGGAGAAAGTGATCGGGATCGTGTCTGGCTATGGACTCGAGAACGTCGTTAATGGTAGCACCACCGAGTCTCATTTCATCGATAGCCCAGTTCAACGTATTAGCGTCCTGGTGGGCTATTGCAGCCGCAGCTATGTTGTCAAGGCATTGGCGGCGGCCACGGTTGGAGAACCGCAAGAGTCGCTTGTAGCGATTGGGCAAACCGTACTTTTCGAGATTGAACACCTTGTAGTACTTATCGTTGTAAAATGCCTTGGATTTGGAGTCGAGCTGGTTGATGCGGAGGAAGAGCTTTTTTCCAGCACGAACATTGATTTGGTTGGTCAAATATGCGATTACAGCCACTGTGAGATCTTCAAGGGCCTGGTCGTCCAGCGCCACCTTGAGAAGCTTGGTATACATCTGGTCTAGAAACGTTTGGTGTTCATGCAACCGCGCGTTCTTGCCCAACTCAGTGAATATTCGTGGATACGCGAGCTTGGCGATATCCGCGCTGGTGCTGTGGGCCATTGCCACGCACTGGGCGATGTTCCCCTGCTGCAATAGTTTGTCGATGATGTGGTAAAAGTCGCGGCTGGTGAGCCCATTCTTGGATTTGAAGATGGTGCTCAAGATGCGTTCCGCGGCGTCTTCGTTGTTCTGGTGCAACAATGATGCAAAAAGTGCCGAGTACGTCATTCTGCTGAGCGGATTACTGAGCTGCGTTACAAGGGCATTGAACTGGTTCTTGGTGCTTTCATTCGTACCATAGAACTCCACCATAAAGTCAACCACGCGTGGATGCCGCTTTATCCCTTCACCTACACTCTTGAGTATGCGCTCGGTAATGGCACTTGCAGTCAGGCTTTCGAGGAGTGCTACGACCGCTTCAATGGTGGGCAAACCTTCGCATTCATGATCCATGTGCTCCCAAATCGCAACTGCTGTGTCGTGCAGCCCGTTGTTGATGTTGAGCACCACCTGACGCAGAAGTACTTTTTGTAAGTCAGCAGGATTTATATTGGCATATGCCGCCATTTTGTGCACCCGTGCAAAGAGCTCGTTGGCAAAGTAGATGGATTTGGGATGGCTGCAAAAGTACACCAATTGCTTGAGAATATGAATTTCGTCAAGCACCTCGTTGCCAAACACGTCCATAAGCTTGAGTATTGTGTATGTATGGTACAGATGCTGGATGTGGGTATCGACAGCCAACGCCCCCACTACTTGCCGCACAGTCTCAGCACTAACTTGGAGTCCTGCTTTTTGGACCCGCAATAGAAATGATGCTGCCATGAGGGGCTCGCCAGAAAAGCTGGCGAACCGAGTGACTATATCGCAAAGCGTGGTAAGTAGAGTCGTGGTACCGAGTTTGGGTGCGCGGGACTCGATATATTTTATGTCCGATATGATGGTAGGTGGTACTGCTATATGGTTGGATGCTTCAGAGAACACTTGAAGCACTACCTCACATTTGTTGTGGCTCATCAACGTGTACATGTCTGATAAGATCAATGCTCGTATTGAAGTTGAATTGTCGTAGTGCTGGAATAAAAACGTGAGCATATCCTTATTGATTCGGGGATAAAGCATCAAATCTTCAAGGAAAATGGCCCCGCTTGTATGTTCGTATAGTTGGTTGCATTTGAAAGCAGACCATGAAAACCGATTGTCGCTTCCGAGCAAATTGTATGCTTCCGAGAGCCGTTCAAACGTCTCGATTTTGGCCCGGTCTACTTCTGACCGATCTATCTGGGACTTGAAGTGATCGTCATTCAATAAGATTTTCGTGGTTTTTTTGGTGAATGTTCTGAAACACCCCACCAGTATCCAGGGAACTAGTCGACGTACATAGACACCCTGTATTCGTATCATCCTGTCTACCCTGATGTCATTCTCATCTGTGAAAAATTAAATCACGCGCAAATGAGTTTGTGCTATCACACTTGAATTTGCTTGTCTAGCTACCAAGAGTTCAATAGGATGCGAAGAATACTTCATGTTAATGATAACATATTACAATCTTGTGTTTAGTTAATTCTACTATAAAAGGAATTATTTGTACAATTCTTGTCATTCTCATAATTTCGCAATTGCATTTATTTTATATTTTTAATTCACACTGCTAATGTTTATCCACATTATTCGTTTTGGCGGTCTTGTTGGATATAATATCTTATTTATATAATTAATCTCTCCTCTTATTAATATATGCTGCATTTGGACAATCTCTAGGATTGCTTCGGTATTATGAAAGGATAATGTCGATTAATTACTGTAAATATGGTACTTTTCTCATAATCCCTAGGCAAAGTGAAACTGCTAGAGAATTGAAATATACAATAATAATTGCGAAGTAGAACATTGTCGGTCGCCAATATAGGACCCACCCACAGTATTGATTTTCATTTCATGTTGCCGTTTCACTAAATTTTGTATAATCTACATTTTTTAACAAAATATGATAAATTGTTAGAAAATCAAAGGGAAACTATTTGCAGAAACCAATTGAAAGGGTGGGATTTGTTAAGTATACCATATTTTCTATATTATGTTAGTCTATACAATGGCACAATCTCCAAGCCCAAACCCGTACATCACCTTCTCTACGTGTCTTCTAATCTGTGGCCAGTCCTGTCTCCGTTGCACAAACTCATAGATTTCCTCTTGTCCAAAGATACCATTGAACTTGGACAAATCACTCACCAACTTTCCTATGGCTTTGGAATCAGTGCCTCCTATAAGATATATGTTACCCACCTTTTTAAGTGATTCAAACAACGGTAAGATCATTCTTTTGTTGGACCGGATATGCTCTACTATAAAGTCATGGTACATGTTAAGATCGGATATCAAGTTGGTGGCCCCTGCCACGGAAATGGTACTTTTCTTCAACGACTTGACGATAATCTGGAAAAATCTTTCTGCAAGCTCTTGTTGAAATACTTCTACAATGGACTTTTCAGCACTGCCGACCAACAAATCGATGTTGTCATCCAAGATTTTTACGGCGTTTTTGGCTGCTTCTGTTGGTCCCAACGAGATGCTGGAGTTGTTTATCGGATTATAGTCAGTATCAGTCGGGTACTTTTTGTAGACGTTGTCGATTTCATTCACCAACACTTCGATGGTGACGTTAAGCCCATTGGCCACATACTTGTCGACCAAACCTTCGAGTTTCTTCTTTGTCTGAAGCGACGGGTTAAACACCGAGTTTTCGTGCTTGAAAATGTGTCGGTTCATCATTTCTTCCTTGTAGAATATGTCGACCATCTGGATGATCATATCGGCCATGTTGATCAACTCAAAAAAGAGAATTACGGGTTCGTTAAACGAGTCATTGTGTGATTCGGTGTAGGTGGGCGAGCTGGGGTTGTATGTCTGCAAGTAGGTCAAGGCTCTTTCGAAGCCTGGCCGGATATGTTCACTGCCAGTCTTGTCCATGATGTGGACAAAAATATCCTGCATTGTTGCGAACACATCGTTCTTGAGCGACGCTATGGTCATGGTCTTGAATTTATAGAGACGCAGAAGAGAAGACCGGGCCTCGTTAAGGGTGTCGAGCACTAGTGGCGGACTCAAGATGGAGTTCAATGACTTGATATTTTCCGACAAAATATGGGCCTTGGCCTGGATCTCTGAGTAGTTGTTGATCTGTTCCGACGTCTCGCCCACCGGCTTGTCAACTGCGTTGTTGATGGTAAACACTTTCTTGAAACTGGTAAGGAAATCGTTCTTGGTCTCGACCTTGACATGCCTCAATATGTTCTGGGATGTTTCGGCCTCTCTTTTGGAAATGGTTTCCTTCCACGATGCAATGTGTTTGTTGGAGCTGGCCAGGAAGAACAAGATCTCCTCCCGCATGTACTCCACCACGAGCGACTCATACAGCATATCAAAGAGCTCGATTACGAGCTGATGATAGTTCTCGCCCACGTTGGCACTGGGCTTAAGCATCGCCACAAATTGCTCGGTAATGTTCTGGTAAATGTACGGCACGATGGTCAAATAAAGGTTCCTGGACTTGGAGAAGTCGATGAGTATCATAAGTAGCTCCTTCATCTGGTTCGAAACAAGCTCTTCACACACCTTGTACATCATGGTTACCGACTGGGGGAATATCAAGTCGATAATGCGGGATTGTTGGTTGAATATGTCTGCTAGCTGGACCACTAGGCCATGGAGCTCTGGCTCGTTGAGCACGTACTCGGGGTCATCGTTATCTACCAATGTCTTTGGCGAAAAGTACTTGGCGGGCGCAAACGTTTCGGGGTTGAACACCTCACTTTCTTCGTTGTCGAAGATGCTTTTCTGGAGAAAGAAGTCGATCAACGTCTGGTGGTTTTTCAAGTCAATCAAAATGGCCACGAACCGATGGGTGGTTTCGTAGTCAAGAATGTCGAAATGGATCTCCAACTCTCGTAAGAGGGCGTTTTCAAAGATCTCAAACAACGCATTGATCTTGTCCCGGATCGGGTCTCGTGAGTCTTGGCTGTAGTCGATTTTGTTGTAACGAAGAAGGTTATTGAGGATCTTGGCCTGGTCTTCGGGGGTGGTGAAATCCTTGAAGATTTTGAGCCTGTCGTACAGCTTGTTGGACAAGAGGTCTCGGTAGTATGGGTACAATGTCTTGTGGGCCATGAGCAACTGGTACTTGGCTGCCCGCGGCACTGGCACCATCGTGTCCAAGCACGCCAACGGGTCTTGTAGACGGGCAATGTCGCTAGCACCCAAAGGGTTGGGGCCCATGCCGATTTTGGGCGTCACAGGTTTGGTTGAGGTGGCCGATGCCAGATCCGGCCACGAACCAATGGCCTGGAGTCTCGAGATCCATAGCTCAGGATCATTGACTGTGCGGTACGTGTTCTTGGAAACCAGTCCAAACGCCAACAAGTCCTGGATGGGCAAAAACCCAGCAATAGTTCGTGATACCAGCACCGGAATCACGTCCGGATTGTACACATCTATGTCTGAGTTCCAGATAACCCGCGACATGCTATGCCGTGCTGAGCTCTCTGTCCTGGTGCCTGCTTATGCTAGCCTCGTGTCCTGCACACAGAAAGCATCCTCCTGCACACGGCCCCTGCAATCTATACTGGATCGGTTGAAGAATAAACTGGTACACCAACCGGTATATGGAACCAGTTCATGAGAGATGTATAAACGAATATGGAGAACGCACCAGTGCGTGCAGACGGGCCGAAGTGTTGTTGGGAGCTGTTTCAATGTGCGTTGCACCGTGGTAAGCCGTTACTCTACTGGAGGCAATGGTGCTAGCGATGGGGACAGACGGGGCCCGGGAATAATAGCGGGATTTTTCAAGAAACTTATCCAAAACGAGTCACAGGCGCTAGCACAGTCTCTCAACCGTAACCTTGCCGAAGTTTCTCCCTACTTTGACACTTTTCCTGCCGACATGGACCCCCAACTACATCGAGACCTTGCCCAGTCCTTGGACTCGTCCCACCAGCTCTTCATGGTGTTGTCCCAGAGTCCTATTCTCGTCAGTCCCTTCATATATACAGAGCTATATGATGCACTAGAGACCCCTTTAGACACCTCGCTCAAGACGTTGCTCTTGCGGCGACTCTTGTTCCACCGCCAATATCACCAGTGCTGGAAAATATGCCTGGACACCTACACTTCGTTGACCGACATCGAAGACTTCTTGGAATTGGCGTTTGTGTCGTTCGAGGACAACAACAACCTTTCGTTTGGTCTCTTTGACTTGCTAGTGGCGGCGCAGTCCGACTACTTGAACCAAGGCTTCAAGAACCATATCGTCGACACCTGCTGTTTAAAATACAAGATCAGCAAGCCGTGGATCCACCGCAGCTTGCAGACATGGACAGAGCTCCAGAATACACAAACACTTGATGACATAGCCGAGCTTTCCAGCTCTTACTGCTCGCAAGACGCCAACATCCAGATGGTGTACTTGCGCCGAGTGTTCGAGCTCGCCCTGCCCGAGACTGCTGTGGCCGTATTGAACCAGCATTTAGATATAACCAAGCATCCGGGTTGGCTAGCAGCAGTGGGCCCGCCATTTGCCCACTCGTCCTACTTGCCCCACCAGTCTGCAACTGTTCCGATACCTCCTCAGGCAGCAGTGCTAGCACAGCTCCAAGACAAATCAGCATCACTCAGCATCAACGACGTGGTCTACGCCATACGTTGCAACCCTGCATTCAATCCGTTCTCGCTCTACCAGAAGTACACTGGCAGCAGCAAAAGCCCCAGCCGGCACGTCGTGAACTTTCTTGCGTCAAACATCACAACGTCCCACCCCATCCACGAAGTGGAAACCATATTGAGCAAGCACAGTGAACTCTTAGAAGACACTATCCTTGTCAACTGCATGCTCCGATTGTGCCTCGAGTCAGCGCCCGATATCTCCCATATACTAGGCTATTTATCGAACTTTCCATCCGAGCGCAAGGAACTGGTGGCCAACTCATTTGCCCAGCAGTTCGTCGACCAGAAGCTTGCACCAAATCGTGTGTTTGCTCTCATCAAACACCTCCATTCCCTCTACTACATGAAGTCTATACGACTAGCATTGGCCAGAGTGCCCGAAAACTACTCCCACCCTGACCAGCTAGAATTGTATCGACTTATGGCGTATGATCGGTCCATATCATCCAAACGAACTTTGCTTGAGCTCATGCGCTCGATCCTCTTGCGTTGCAAGTTGGTGGAGCAGCCCCTTCTCGGCGATGTCTTTGAGAGATTGCTTTCAGTTACCCTAAGGAAAAACACCATTTTGAGCCGCCCTGCCTCGTACAGGCCCCAACACCAACCGCATGACATCCAGCAGCTACTAAGCCTAGCTACCATCGAAGAGAAGGCCGCCTTTCACAATACCATCAGGTCTGTCGGACAGACCATATCGTTAATGGACGCCAAGTTGGTAGCTCAAACTTTGGATAGTTTGCACGATAAAGTACACGATAATAACTTTGGTTTTGTCAATTCCCGCTATGGCAAAAACTATATCATGAATAATGTTATAGGAGAAACAATGAAGTTTGTTGAGCGTAGTTCAAAGGACAATATCAAGGATGCTATTTTGAAAACAAGAGACATCTTAAGTCAATTGCGGTCTCGAGAAGCAGGCGAATCGGAAAAGTCTATTGAACTGGATCAAGTGCAGAGCTTGTCAAAAAACCTACCACCATCCATAGTGCAAGCATATCTATTTAAAATAATAATTAAAGACGATCCGATGAAGGCTACTAAGTTGATCAGTATTTACCAGTCCAGCAAACCACAGATTTCAGGCAAACTTACGTCCATGATCCTTGGAATGTTAACATCCGACAAGATTAATGTTAATCAAAGAATCCAGTTGCTACAAGACTTTCTAAGTGAGCTAAAGAAGTTCAATTACAAATATCGAATTAGACAATCAATTATTTATGAGATTTTGAAAATACTTAAAGATGAGAAGGCTAATATATCTGTTGACTCGAAGAGTTGGCTATTGGAGTTGCTCCAAGAAATCAAGGGAACTAAAAGAGTGGTGGACATGAAAATGAAAAAAAGAAGAGCAAAGAAACCTTGCGACTAGCGCAGTCGGAGGTAAGTAGACTAGTTGGCCGTCAGTGCTTTATAGAACATGTATATATAAATTGTAGTATAGATTATCGAAGAAATAAAAACCTTTATTTTATTCAAAAGTTAACCTACAGAATACCTGTTCTACTGCGCATTCTCTTATTTGTGAACTGATCGTTAGTAATGATATTGATAGCAATCTCGTAATTGACTTACCCAAACTCGAACCTGTATTGAGGTCAAATTGGTTCTTTCAGCAATTAATTTTCTATCTTTTTTATTTGGATAAGGCCTGATTCTGAAAATTTTGTCAAGGAAAGCTTTGGTGTCCGCTGGTAAAGACTGCCTCTTTTTAGTTTGGGGCACAATAGATTCCGACTGTGGTGAGGAACTAGGAGGCGAGGAATTGCAAAAATCTTGCAAGATAGACACCGAAATAATTGCACTTTCTAACTGAAATTCATTCAAGGTGTCATGCTCCTTTGAAACTAATTCGGTATAAAACAACAAATAATTCTCTCTTCCTAAAGTTGAATATAAGTTGGTTATAGGGTGTGATAGTTTATTATCGTCAAATAACTGACTCGATATCTAGAATGTTAGAAACACTGAAATAATTCCGAACAATCACTTACATATAGCATCCTTGCTTTTGAGCCGTCTAGCACTTCTTTCAAACTTAAAGATATATCAATCCTTGAATCAGTTGAATTCTGCGTGAATAATTCGTTTCCCTCATAACTAAATTTGTGCGTAAGCTTAACAAGGGCAGTACAGCATTCTATGAGGCATTCAATTCCCGTACGTTCAGAATTCATAATCGAGATACTTTTCCATTAATTGTGATAATAACGTATTTTATTCTTTATCTTATATATTTAGAGATAATTTAATGAATGTTCTAAATGCCCACACTTTTGGTTTGCAACCAAGGATTAGACCTTAAAAATATCCTCCGTAAAACAGGATTCATGCACTTTCGAAACACGCAGTAGGTTTGAGCCACGTCTCGAAACCTTCGTATTTTTAGAAAGGAATATTTTAAATCTGGTCTGCCGGGACCTAATCCCCGAGGTATGTTTAGGGTATGATTGATGGTAGGAGCTAGTGCATGCTTTTGGATAATCAATAGCAAATCTTTCTGGAGCCAAACTTCTGGGAATTGTAATCGCTTTAACACGTTCGTACCAAATTGATTCTAGTAAGGCTAGGTATAAGAAATAGTTTTTCATTGGTTCTTCACTAATCTTCCACCCCTGTTTGGTTAGTATATTACGGAAAAAATCACAAAAGACATACATAAGCTGTTATTTTAGATACTCTACCAAGATTATTTTGATTTCCGATAAGAACCTCCCCTAGAACGCATCTTGCAATAATATACTGATTTCTGGTTCTAAATGAATCAGCTTCAGCTAAGAGTCGTTGCAGTACCTCTTGTGAATTAGTGATATTTATGAACTTTTTATAGGCTAAATTGTTCCGCAGCCGCACGTTGAAGGATATGACTGGAAATGCATCGTTTGAGACCAACTTCTTTAATGAAGTTTTATCCAACTTAGTGGCACTTTTTATTTTAGGGCAATCAAAAGATAACGTGAAGTATATTACCATTTTTAGGTCGCGATCGTGCACTTAAATTTACGAATACTTAACGTATTTATATATTTCTTCATCATCTAAAAAATCAACATATTTTTGCACAATGTGGTAATTTGGAGCTCCACATGCGCAAAATTTCGAACTTTTTCGATGTGGTACATATCACACAAGAAGTTTGTATTTTAATGTAAGAAACAGCCGTTTTCTTGTTTATTTTTTATCTAAATAAAATTATATGTAAATACCTTGGGTTATCATCTGGAACTGATCATATAACCTAGTGTACATGCTTCCAAGACTTTTATTTATAAGCGTATTTTCGACAAAAAGATCGGATTCTTCATCGCTTAGATGAAGCTGCAATCTTTGTTTCAATAGGACACTGGTGTTCTCACCATTATTAAAGCATGGTAAGTTTGAATCTTTTTGCATCAACTCAACAAGGCTAATTATCTGATCACTTTCTTTCCTCAATGCTTGGAAACAACTTTTGCACAAATCCTTGAATTTATTATACAATGTGCTATCTACTCCTCCTAATAGTTCAACATATTCCATGGTTAATTTAAATGGCGCTGCCTCAAAACCAACACTTCCAGGCGAATTCGAAAGGAGAAATCCAAAATCAATATGAACTATATGTCCTTCGTTATCTACCATAATATTTCCGTTATGTCTATCTTTGATTTGCAAAACATAACACAAAATAGAATAGGAAGCTAAACTTCTAGCGAAGTTCTCTTGCGCCCTCCGGAAATGATGACTTTCAGGCGAACCATACATCCGCTTATAATAATCCAGCAAAGTAAAAATTCTACCTTTTGCGTTTTCTCCTTCGGTTATAGAAATTTCGGTTAGCGACTTCTTTATTGAATGAATCGACATTGCATTAGTGATCGTTTCAACCAATCCAGTGTTTGCACTTGTTATCAATATTTTCATACGTTTAGTCCAAGAACCAACTTGATTCTTTTTCCAAATATTTGAAATCATGGTTATTAATTGACACGCAAATGCTTCTTGAGGTAAGTCATCACCATTCTTTGCAATAACTGAACATAAATCCCAATTTTTTAGATGTCCATAAATGCTGGAATTTCTAATTCTTTGCTTCTTCGTGTGCCAATCTTCTCCTAACTTAAAATCATTTTCCAATTTTCTTTCACCTGCATCTTGCGTATCGCTTTTCAATTCGTTTAATTTTTCATAGTTAATTGACTCGAATTGATCTTGTAAAGCAATCATAGAATCAACGATACGCGCCCTGATGGAAAGTGAATGCTCCGAGTTTGATTGTCCCGAACTCTCTAGTTGATTCAACATTACCGATGCAATTCGCATTTGGTCTGCAAGTGTTTTAGATGATGAATCATAAGCGGGCTGGTAAGGTGTATTTTCTTGATTCAGAGAATTCGATTCGACGGTCGAAAGTTTATCCACTGCGGTGCTTATTTTTAGTTTATTCAAATCATGTATAGAACTCTTTTGAGACAACATAGGCAAATCACTTAAGTCAGCTTCGGAATCAAGATTCGTATTTAATATCCCCTCAGTGCCTTGAGAAACATTTCTGCCCACAGAAGGTGTAACCCCAATATTCGAGATGTCCATCATGGTCTCAGTCGAGATCGATCTGACAGTTGGAGAGCTTGTGCCCTTTTTGCTAGAGATTATTGACTGGTTCTGTTCAGAAAACGGATTAAAATCGAAATCATCACTCAAATACTCTACTAATAACAAAAATGGAACTCTTTCGGCTGAATTTAACACACAGGCTTCGTTGACACTTAGTCTAAGGATTTTGTGATATTTCTTGTTTTTGTTACTAGTAACAGGAAGAAGCTGTGGAATATCTATTTCAGAAGGGAGTAAAGTTTCATTAATTATTGAAAGCTCTGCTCTTAATGCTGACAATCTGGCTTCTTTTGGAATTTGTGACAATCTTAGCGAAATATTCAGAAGCGACATAATAAATTGTGTTTCTTTTTTGGCATAATTAACTTGAAGTTGCTTGAGCAATTCTTGGTAAGAAGAACCATGATTCATGCGAGTATACTGAGAATTATGTCTCTTTGGAATATTCTTTAACCCGTGAAAATTTAATGCCGATTCAGATTCAATTGGTGTAAGAAGTGGTCTTAAATCTTTCTCTTGTACTTTTGATAAGTCTGGTAAAGATTGAGAATTTAAATTATATGGGTCTAGAGGAGAATCTTCTTCTAGTTGGCCAGACCTAGTTTTGTTTTGGAGAATATGATTAGTTCTTAATGCTTTCTTTGATTTTATGACAGTATTGATTCTAATGCTTTCTTCCAAATCGGAGTATTTAACTTGATTGAGACGTGACAATGTGGCATCTCGTTTAGATTCAATCGAGTTCCTTAAATCCTCTTCATCTGTGGTATAAACTTCTGATTCATCTGACAGTATCCTCATATTACTCTTCTTATTAGAGAGTCGAGGAACAGATGCAGATCTTTGATGTGTGTCCCGCAACGCATTATTGGGTGAATCTTCGTCGTCCGAAACCGTGGCAGCTTCCGCGGAGACCCTTCTGTTTTTCATAGTCAAATTTTTAGTTAAGCTTTTTTGAAAGTTTGCTAATTTAAATACAAATGACTTTTCTTGCTTTCCTTGTGATCTAATCAAGGGAGAAAGGTATTTATTAACATTAGGAACAGCAACCGAAGTTGCCATTGAAACGCAAAGCATCAATGCAGGTTTCAAATTTTCTCTAAATTCTGGTCTATTTGTTCGATTTGATTCAACATTGAACAAGATATTTTGAAGTTTATTAATAAACTTACGAACGATTTGGAAAGAGTAAGAATCAGGTTCATTTCTCAATTCAAATATGTATGCTTGTAAGTTCCAAAAGACAATTAAGCTGAAATGTGGATATTTGGAGCAATATTCAACTAAGAAATCCTCTAGTGCCATTGAGTCAGTTTCGAATGCAACTAGTAACTGAACAAATTGTGGGATGAAAAACTCTAATTCATCATACGTAAAATTGTATAATTTCTTAACCAATAGGTGGTGAATTCCAATGTTATCACAATGACTTTTCAACAATTCTAGACATTGGAATGAAGTAAAATCATTGGATCTTATCAGAATAAGTAACTCCTGATGATTCATAATTGCTATATGAAATCACCGTTAAAGCATTTAAGATTAGAATTAGTTAGATCCAGTTGCCATGTTTTTTCAGTAAGAGGACAACAACCTCCACACTATATACAGGACCAGAACACTTACGTTTCATCTACACGCGAAAAAATAGATAAATATTAAAAGAAACATTATAATTAAAGAGCTAATTTAACAACAGAATGTGAAATGGGAAAGTGTCTTATCCTTCTAGTAACCCATATAATTAAAGGAGTCATACACTAACAGATTTATTAAGGATTATTATCTTTTGGAAAAAATCTATTGTAATTATTTTTCTTTGGCCGGGATGTTGAATTCATTTTCAAACTTTTGACCAGGTAAAATTGGTGCCACCTCTAATAAATCATTTGTTAACTCTTCGGTACCTTCCAGAAAGTCAAACTTCTTGTAAAAAACGTACTCCAAATCTTCAAAGTTCTTATCTTCATTTGTAACAGGTCTAAAAAATTTAGGATGAAATTCGGTACCTTCTTCAGCTCTTTTCTTGGCTTTGACTCTCTGATCGTTTTCAACTTTAAACTTTTCATCAGTTGCTAAAGTATGGTCCCTTTTGCTGAGGCCATCGATAGTAGGCTTCCACAATTTGCGAGATTCATTATCGAACTGCTCTTCTAACGGTCTAACATTCGGCTTACGAGTTTTCGTTTTTGAGGTATCGTACAATACCTCCTTATTTCCAGTCTTAAGGTCCTTAATTTCCATCACTTCATTCCATTTACCAGAAATAGAGTACAATTGCTCACCAGTTCGTGTGTTCTTAATAATACCATCGATTGCATCATATGTTCCACTTATAAATCCTTTAGTTTTAAATTCTATATCAGCTTCTAAATCATTTTTTGGACATTTCACATACATGTGATCACCTAATTCAGTCTTCAACTTTCCAAATAAAATACCTCTACAGTAGACATTAGGCTGATTCATAATATAGACTTCATCTCTTTGACCCAATGTTACGTGTCCCCACCCTTCCATAATAGCAGCAGATGAATTACCGAGAAATTTAGATTTTGGAATAATAATACCGTCGACTCTAATCTTATCTTCTGGAACCAAGTAGAAATAAGAAGATTTTGGAGGATGATGTGAAGTTTGTTCAGCCAAATAATAAGCACGCTTATCCTCAGGCAAATCATCCCAATAGCAAGAAAAGAATTCTCCTAAGATTGGATTTAAAGGTTTCTTCACAGCTTTTGGCGCAATGTGCCAACTGGCAAGATACCATTTAAGCATTAACACAAATCTTTCTAAGGGATCTTCAGTTGCATTGGCCTCCAATAAGATATCAGGTATTAAGAAAAAATTGGTAATACGTTCAAGCATTGACTTCTTTTCTAATATGAAAGTAGGCAAAGTGATTTTTGACAAGTCACAACCAGGTCTTAACTGAGAAATAATTCCCATTAAAATTGATTGACCTTCATTGTCCAACTCATCAATATCATCAGTATTCTCATCTGATTTACTTACAGTGGTCTTAAGGCTTTGATCCTGCTGCTCTGTACTAGAAGAGTCATGTGAAGGCTTCAACTTAAGCTTCTCTAATTTTGAAGATAATCCCATATTGCCAGCTTGTATTCACTTGTAGGGGGGTGGTGGATAAGAATAAATAGATTTGAATTATTTTTCTAAAGGAAATTCTAGTCTATGACAAGTAAGTAGTTATCTTAAGGGGAATTGTCAAAAACTATGTTATTTTTAACCGTATATTCGGAGATTAACTATATTTCAAAGAAACACGGTTGAGCAACCTCAAGCAATTCATTTGTCTTGAAACGCATAATTACAATTATAATGTCCGGGTAATTTAATATTCGCTCTTCCCATTTACCCACTAAAAATGTGAGTGAAACTTAGCATAGCGCATATCCAGGCGGCAGAAACAACATGAGTTCTCAATCTTACGGTGTAACACCACCCATTTCAATCGCAAATCCTACACCAAAGGAGAATGAATCTAATGATTTGTTAATAAGAGAACTCAAGGCTAAGGGCTCCTTTGAAAGTGAAGCTTCCACAAAAAAAAGAGTAGAAGTTTTAAATATTCTTCAAAGGCTAACTGAAGAATTCGTCTACATAGTGTCCAAAAAAAAGAACATGTCAGAAGGAATGGCTAAAGATGCTGGAGGAAAGATTTTTACGTTCGGGTCTTACAAGTTGGGTGTGTATGGGCCCGGGTCAGATATTGATACTGTAGTTGTTGTTCCCAAGCATGTATCGCGAACTGATTTCTTCGAAGTATTTCCAGAATTGTTAAAGAAAAGGCCAGAACTCGAGGAAATAGCGCCGGTTCCTGATGCATTTGTTCCAATTATTAAATTAGAGTTTGGTGGAATAGCAATTGATTTGAGTTGTGCCCGACTAGATATTCCTAGAATCCCGAAGGATCTTACCTTGGACGACAAGAATTTATTAAAAAATATAGATGAAAAAGATATGAGGGCATTGAATGGTACCCGTGTAACTGATGAGATTTTGACGCTTGTACCGAAACCAACTGTCTTCAAACATGCATTAAGGTGTATAAAAATGTGGGCACAAAATAGGGCTATATATGCCAATATCTATGGATTTCCAGGAGGTGTCGCTTGGGCAATGTTAGTTGCAAGAATATGTCAGCTTTATCCAAATGCAGTTAGTGCAGTTATTATTGAGAAATTCTTCCATATTTATTCACAGTGGAGTTGGCCGCAACCCGTCTTGTTAAAGCAAATTGAAGATGGTCCTCTTCAAGTTAGGGTTTGGAATCCTCGTTTATATCCGTATGATCGTCAGCATAAAATGCCAGTAATCACTCCGGCATATCCTTCTATGTGTGCAACGCACAATATAACTGCATCAACTCAGAAAGTAATCTTAGAGGAATTCAAGAGAGGCATGGAATGCATGCATGATATAGGGGCAAACAAAAAGTCTTGGGGCAGCTTACTTGAAAGGCACAATTTCTTTCACAAGTATAAGTTTTATCTTTGTGTAGTTGCTGCGACTCAATCTACCTACGAAGAACATTTGCAATACAGTGGAATGGTTGAGAGTAAGTTAAGACTCTTAGTTCAAAAACTTGAAACTGTTGATGGCATTGACTTGGCTCATCCATATGTAAAGGCTTTCGATAATGGCTTCTTTTGTAAAAATGAAGAAGAACTTCAAAAAGTTGTAAATACTTATGGTACTCTTGAGGGAGACGATCTCACAAGATCACTTAACACTACAGCTTCCGAAAACAAAGAAGAGATTGCCAAAGATCATTTGGAAGTTCATTTGACTAAATTGTTCATTGGATTAAAAATCGATTTGCAAAATGGAGATAAAAAATTGGACATCCAATTTCCATGCGCTGATTTCTTTAATATTTGCAAAGGGTGGCAATCATTCGATCAGAAGCTTCATCATATTCAAATAAAGAACGTCAAATTATACGATTTGCCAAATGATGTATACATTGAAGGCGAAATAAGACCTATAAAACCCACTAAGCGGAAGAGATCAACTTCAAAAAATCAAGTTAAGAGACCCAAAAGTACTATAGAGGCAGTTGTTTAAGTTATTTAGTTCAATTTACATGACTGTAATTTCCCAGATTTGGGCTACATGTGTCAAGAGGTTTTTGCGTTTTTTCTCTTGAATTTACTTAACCTGAAGACAATTCCTGAATACCACATTATTCTATAACTACAAAATGTTTTAACGCCATAAAATGTCTATTTAAAAGTACACTTAACACCAATATTTCCAGAGTCGTATATAAAGAGGCAATGCCCTTGTGCGTTCAGCATCTTCCTGGATCTCCAGACGAATCAACTCCATGTCGGTTTCTCTTCTTCCCGTATCCAAATCGATTTGTTTCAACGGCACGTAAATCCTCCAATTCCTATAGTATAGTTTATGGCCAACATAAAATACAAGTATAACTAT
Source organism: Suhomyces vadensis (assembly GCA_030575035.1). NCBI lineage: Eukaryota > Fungi > Ascomycota > Pichiomycetes > Serinales > Debaryomycetaceae > Suhomyces > Suhomyces vadensis. The sequence continues at coordinate 112,276 of JAJMGK010000009.1, read as the reverse complement.
AGAACCCAAGTAGTTTTGGAAGAAATTCTTTGCTTTTGGAACACCTTTGCTTCCAATAGGAAATAATGCCACCCAAAACTGTAATACCAATACCAAACTTAAAAGACACATTGAATAGATAGAACCATACACTCCAACGATAGAAGTAAAGACCAATTCGTTAGTGGATCTATTTTGTACCTTCAATGCCATTCTAAACCGTAAATGACATAAACCAATATTGAACCACAGGAAAATGGTAGCCAAACCTGATACGGAAAGCAACCAGGCAAAAACCTCATCTTGATCCTCGTAAGCAGAAAGGAAACATAGAAGTCCAAAGATAGCCGATAAAGCCAATCCAGCAAGCGGCCTTCCTTTCCTATCGACATAGCTCAAAAACTCTGGTCCCAAGCCCTGGGCACCTAAACTTTGCACCGTTCTGGAACAGCCGTATACGGCTGAGTTCCCCACTGAGATTACCGAAATCAAGATTACGGCATTAAATATAGATGGCAAGACATTAATACCACCATTTTTTATAGCTATGACAAACGGAGAAGCCGAGGCAGTAGAGCCTCCAAGTAATTTTGGAGAGTTGTAAGGCACAAGCAAGCCAATAAATGTTAATGATAAAAAGTAGAATAAGAAGATTCTCCAAAATACTTGTCTGATGGCTTTAGGCAAAACTTTTCTGGGGTTACTCACTTCTGCGGAAGCCAAACCTACCATTTCACTTCCAGCAAGCGAGTAAGAGGCTGTGACGAATGTGGATGCAACTCCTTTAAAGCCATTGGCAAAGGCACCGGGGTTCTTCCAGTTTTTGTCTCCAACAAACTTATGGTTGGGGCCCCCACCACAGACTAACACAACTCCCAAAATAATAAACCCTATGATGGCTATGACTTTAAAAATGGTAAGATAAAACTCAGCTTCTCCATATCCTTTGACGTCAAACAAATTAATCGCTATTATGAGCAAATAGAATATAGCCACCCATGCCACTGGGTTGATATCTGAATTCCAGTAGGTGATGCACATAGCTGCGGCAACCAACTCAAGCGGAAGGACTATAAGCCACATGATAGCATAATTCCAGCCAACAGCAAAACCCCACGACGAATCTACAAATCTTGTTGCGTAGGTTGAAAAGGCACCGTTGACCGGGTATTCCACACAGAGCTCACCGAGGGAATGAATTGTACAAAACACCATGGTTCCCACCAAGCCCCAGGCTATAAGCAAAGCAGCAGGCCCGCCTGTTTTCAACGCTCCTCCCGAACCTATCAAGAGTCCTGTACCCACACTGCCTCCTAGGGCAATCATCTGGACATGTTTGTTCTTTAGTTTGCGATGTAACTCGCCCTGAGACGTAGCAGCTACTGCTTTTTCAATGTCATCCAAGTTTTCATTGGTATTATTGTTTTGGGGTGCTCTTCTGAAAGAATCAGCGATTCGCTCCCACCGAGTAGTCTCTGTCGGTTTGCTGAAGGTGGTGACATTGTTGGACGATTCGTCCTCGAATTTCTCAGGGTCCATTTGCAGCCGATGTGAAATAGTGACTGATTATAGATTTGAAACCAAGTATTACAATCCCACAAGAATACAGGCTCTCAAATACACCGTGATAGTTGTGAGTAATCAACAGTTGGAAGTTCCTGGGGTATGAAGAAATTTGCAATTCTCTTTGTGGCCATCTTTTTGGGGCCATATAACCCGCTTTGTGCAACCGTCATTTTTGCTTGTTAGGCATTTTAAAATATGCACCCTTGCAAAAATGGGAAGTACTAAACGAGAACGGTGAGAACTGGTGTTGACTATAGTGGATATGGTATATATCACTCGAACTGAGGAATATGCTTAGAGATGGGGCATCAACCGAATATTATACGCACGGTCCATGTATGTTTCCCTGCATCTATGATTGAATTATGTACATCTGATGTTAATCGACTGCAAGTCTGCGGCGGCAGCTACTACGTCGCACATTGACCCTTGGGGCGTTCGGGACAAAAAATTTTCAGCGTGTCATGTGACGCTGGCGGAGGTTACCCGCTGGCGATGTGTCAGTTGGTAGAAGGATGGCTGCGCTGATGATGTGGCTGACCTGGCTGACCTGGTTGAACTGGCTGACCAGAAGTAAGTGAGGTACAATCTTATCTAGATAAGGGATCGTCTCGTGCATAGACGAATGGCGGCTTTGACAGGACGGCTCAATATAAGTACCTGTCAAACGGCTGGCCAACCTTGAACGGCCCAGCCAATAGCCATTCGCCGTCGCCGCTATTTGGCGCCTACCGACGGCAATGGATGGTGCGTGAGCCGCAAACTCAAAGGTGGCGGCTAACCGCGCCCACTCACGTGAAGGGGATGCACCAAGCACGTGACACACTATCCTTTTCCGAAACCATTCACCTTTTGACTAATTAACTCCACGGATCGGAACGACGCCAGTTTAGCCACGAAATAGAGATGGACTGTGAAAGTGAATCGTGCTTTAAAACGGATTCTGATACGTGGAACCTTGATAGAGAGTCAGATAGTCGGTTCGGCCATGTTGCAGAATCGGGCCACCAACAATATCCGTCTGGATTAGAAAACCAGTACCACAACAACGACAACGCACACAACAGTAATGAAACATACATGAATATAAACCCGCTTTCTAATTTTCAAGACTTGAACCATGAACAGTTCGATTTGGTATACGAAGGACATGGAGACATTTCGCAGTATAATGTTGAAGGTATGCGGAGCCACAACGGGACTTTAAGCAGCGGATCGACGCCTACAAACCATATTATGCTGCTCAAATCACCCGAAACTTCTTCGTCTACGATAGTAGAAGAAACCCGAAAGTCGGGAACCAAAGGCAAAAATCCTACCAAGTCCAAGAAACAGCTTCTAGACGAGCAAGATGCTATTTTAATAGCAAGGGATGATACTGAGCTTGACGAAGAAGAACTTCAGATGAAGAGAAAGGCACAGAACCGTGCTGCACAGAGAGCTTTCAGAGAAAGAAAAGAGTTCAAGATGAAGGAGTTGGAAAACAAGTTAATGGAGAGTGACCGAGAACGCCAGGAGCTTCGGGACAAGTTGGATGTTATCACCAAACAAAACCTTTACATTCAAACCGAGAATGAGATACTAAAGTCCAACAAGTCTAATAGCACCCTCAATGTTGGAGAAGAACAAATACCTCGGGCCAGTAAATTTACGTTTCCCAAAAGTGAAAATGAGTTTATTGATGAGCTCGCTGGGGGACACGAGTTGAATCGTAGTACCATTCGTAAGGTATACTTCGAGCCTGAAGAGCCCAAGAGAAAGATCCTTGTAATAGGCGCGGTTTGGGATTATCTTTTAGTACAGGCAGAAGAGAAGAATCTCGATTACGATAGTATTGATATCGACGAAATCATGGCCAAGCTCAAGGGAAACGAAAGGTGTCATGGCTTCGGACCTGCATACCCTCTCGAGCTCGTAGACAAGATCATTGCCGAGACATGTGACATCCAAATGTAGTACTTTTATTTCTCGGACTTTTTTTAGCTGTTCAATCGATGTATAATTATGGAAAATAGTAGGGACTTCCGGGCATGCACGTGAGACCGCGACTTCCGGTCGCCTGGGTCAGTAGATGGAGCCTCCCAGGATACCGATCATATTTGCCCCAAATTGCTTCAAACAGCAACAGAATCGGGGTGGCCAGCACAGACACAACAGAGACAAGGGAAATGCTTTTTAAAGAGAATCAAGTAGCCCAGAAAACGATGAACCAACGATACCATATACAGCAATACCCGTAGCCGAGTCGCGCACGTGATGCGATCCGGATCTAATGTTTATGAGCGTACACAGTAGTACCCTTCGGTTCAAGAGACCAGTTCCGCCAAGTACGGGAGCAAGTGGAGTTCGTGGACCCGACCCACCTATGTATCTACCAGGTTTCCTTTGGCTGCCAGCCGTGCTGTTCTTCGCTGTCTCGTCCCCACGCACTCCGCAGAAAATTCTAGAACAAACCGCACTGCGAAATTTTGTTATTTAAAATGGACAGTTATCGCAAGAAATCACCAAGTAGATAACCAAATTAGAATGTCAGCTGAAGAATATAAAGCTCAAGGTAACAAGCATTTCGCTGCCAAAGAATTCAAAGAAGCTGCTGAACTGTTCAGTAAAGCCATTGAAGTATCCGCCACGCCCAACCATGTATTGTACTCCAACCGTTCTGGATCGTACGCTTCGTTGAAAGATTTCGGTAAGGCTTTGGCCGACGCTGAAGAATGTGTCAAGATTAATGGTGCATGGGCCAAGGGTTACAGTCGTGTAGGTGCTGCACAATTTGGTTTAGGAAACTTGGAAGAAGCCAAGCAAAGCTACCAAAAAGCGGTTGAATTGGATGGAGCCAGTGCTATATTCCGCGACGGATTAACGAGTGTTGAAAACGCCATTCAATCTCGTGATTCTCAACCAGACATGGGATTAGGAAGCATATTTTCCGATCCTCAGTTGATCTCCAAATTACAAAGCAACCCAAAGACTTCTGAATTAATGAAAGATCCGGAGTTGGTTCAAAAAGTCAAAAACATTCAAACCAATCCAAAAGCAAATGCTACCCAGTTTTTGTCCGACCCAAGATTAATGACTATCATGGCTGCCATAATGGGAATCGACATGGACGCCCCAGAACCTCCTCAACGTTTCCAGGACAATGAACAAGCCAAGAAGCAAGAGCTGGCCCCCAAAGCCACTCCTGCTGAGACCAAACCACCTGCTGAAGCTGATCCTGCCGACGCCGACCCAGAAGATGTTGTTATGGAAGACACTGATACTTCAGAAGCCGACGCCGAAGCTGCCAAGGCCGAAGGTAACACCTTGTACAAACAAAGAAAATTTGACGAAGCTATTGCCAAATACAACGAAGCTTGGGAACTTAAACAAAATATCACCTACTTAAACAACAGATCTGCTGCCGAATTTGAAAAGGGAGATTACGATGCAGTTATTGCTACTTGTGAGAAAGCCATTGATTCTGGTAGAGAAATGAGAGCCGACTACAAAACCATTGCCAAATCATTTGCCAGATTAGGTAACACTTACTTGAAAAAGCAAGACTATGAAAATGCCATCAAGAACTTTGACAAATCGTTGACTGAACACAGAACTCCAGACGTTCTCAATAAATTAAGATCTACCCAAAGAGAACAAAAGATCAAGGAAGCCTCCGACTATATTAATCCAGAAAAGGCAGAGGAAGCCAGATTACAAGGTAAAGAATACTTCACCAAGGGTGACTGGCCAAACGCCGTCAAGGCCTACTCTGAGATGGTGAGAAGAGCCCCAGAAGATGCAAGAGGTTATTCCAATAGAGCTGCTGTATTAGCCAAATTATTATCCTTCCCTGATGCTGTCCAGGATTGTAATAAAGCCATTGAAAAGGATCCAGCATTCATCAGAGCCTACATCAGAAAAGCCAACGCTCAATTGGCCATGAGAGAATACTCCCAAGTTATGGATACCTTAACAGTAGCCCGTGAACAAGACTTGAAATTGGCTGAAGGTAAAAATGTGGGAGAAATCGATCAATTGTATAACAAGGCAGTAAACCAACGTTTCCAATCCATTGAAGGTGAAACTCCGGAACAAACCATGGAAAGAGTCTCAAGAGACCCTGAAATCGTGGCCATTTTACAAGACCCTGTCATGCAAGGAATTTTGTCACAAGCCAGAGAAAACCCAGCTGCTTTACAAGACCACATGAAGAATCCACAAGTTGGTAAAAAGATTAATACTTTAATTGCTGCTGGTGTTATCCGTACTAGATAAGTAAATTTATATATACAAAATTAGTATTAAAGATTAATGCAAGTTATGAAACCAATAATTTTCAACTATTAATAGAGAATTAGTCCAGGCTTAAACTCCACCTGATGAACTAGTATCGGACCCCAAACTGTCAATATTGTAAAACATGAAATTAAGTTGTGAGTCCATAGTCGAGTTTAATCCTGTCATATAGTCAGCCCAATCTCTGCTGCCTAAAGGAATTTCTGAGAAAGGATCTCCTAAGTTCAGTTGTTTGACGTAGGGTTGCAGGAAACCTTGGTTAAGAGGTTCCTGCGAATAAAACTTTTCTTGTACTCCTTGGTCTTGACCTTGTGGAGGCACGGACTGATACGGTTGATTTGTTTTTGAATAAATTCCTGGGTTTGGATTGATGGGAATTTGAAAATTGTCCTGGTTGTTAATGTTCAAGTTGCGGCCGTCGTGGTGACTTAAAGAAGGTGCAAATTGCTGCAGCAGGTGCTGCAGTTGCCGCAGTTGCCGCAGGAGTTGTTGTTGCTGCTGCAGCAGTTGTTCTTGTGGTTGTGGTTGTTGTTGCGGAGGAACACCCTGTTGGCCCTGCTGTTGGTAATGCTGTTGATGACGACGATGTTGCTCATCAAGTTGTTGGTAATAATGGTTTTGTTGCAATAAATTATGATTAAGTTGTTGAAGATGAGATACAGGTTGTTGATGAATATTATTGTAGTTCTGTATTTGAGTCTGGGGCTGATGCTGTAGAACAGGATTGATCCCATTACCCACCAACGGTGGTATCTGGTGCTGTGCAGTTGTTTGGGGATAACTATAGTTATTATGTGGATATACTGAGATATTACCATCTGCAGCACCGTTGTTTGAATGTGGTATGATCTGCTTATCAACCGAGGATTTAGAATCAGGAGTATAGATGATCGAGTTATTAGGAGAACCAGGTAATGAGTTCGGTATCGTCGAATTTGGAACAAAAGACGGCTTAATTGGAGGCAAAGGATGAGATAACAAGTTTGGAATACCTGGATTAAGAGCTGCACTAGCCGGGATTGGGCTTTTCTCCTCAAAGAACACTTGCAGAACCGCGTTTTGACGAGTTTTATCCCATACGGAAATCACATAGGGTCCTGAAGTGTGGCTGAGGTTGAAAAGTTCAGGGATAATATCGTAGTCATCAAGAATGTCCTCAAGGCCACATTCTTTCAAGATGTTTATTCCGGTATCCAATTCAAACATTTTCAAGGTAGGCTGTATAGTAATTTTACATAATATATCATGAACAGATTTATTCTGATGGTTGAGTCCGCTGGGGTCAAATGAATGATATCTTCTAAATTTAACCTCTTTGCTACTGTTCTCCGTTTTGGTAGGATTTTCTTGAGCATGTTTCGTGTCTAGGTACTTCCTTATACGATTATTTTCAATTCGAAAGAATTTATAATATATGGTAACAGTAAGCTTAAGATCTGTTGCCGATTCTTCGAGTTCTGGATGCAACAAACAATATTCAGTAAGAATCACTATTGCGATATATAGTGGGGCTATGATCCAATTGAGTAGGATCGATGACATTGTAGGCTGATTCATGTTGATAGTGATGTGCATCAAAGTTCTGCAACTATTCAAGTATGTTTGCTCCATACGTGCAATATTAGGACGCTTTTTTTTACCCTTTAATTCTGACGGGTTTTGAAACGAATAGTAATTGATTGTCACCAAATGGTAAAAGTATAGTATATGGACATACAACACACACCCTTTTAACGCGTCGATGTAAAAATCATCTTCGAACTTCCGGTCATTTTTCCATATAAATTCAGGATCATCATAAAATCTTGGCTTGAAGACATCTCTCATTTGTGATTTCAAATCAAAAAGATCCTTATTCAATCTATCTAAGGTAGCCATAATTGAGCCTTTTCTGATACCTTCAGAGAATAAGTGAACGAATGTATCTGTACGATTTCTATTGATGAGTAAAACATAATAGCAGAAGTAAGCATGTGCATATTGTTTCTCTCGAACTTCATCACGCAAATCCGAACTGTACGGCTCAAGCGACTGGAACAAGTTTGATGTATCCACCGTACTTTCATACGTGAATAACTTTTCAGGATTTTTACCCTTCAAACTCGAGATATCAAACTCAAAACAAGATGGGGACTTCGAAAGTCGGTAGCATACCTCAGAGTCCAAGAACTGGCAGAACCACCAAATTCTCCTTCTCTGAACAACTTCATGAATTGGCAAACCATAGTATGATTCCTCACGATGGAGACCAATTTCTTGAGCAAACTTGACGATAACACTCACAAGAGTGTAACTGATTCTTCCAGGCAAGCAGTTTGCTTCAAGGTAAAATGCAAGTAATGCAAGACCCTGTACTGTAGTCAAGCCTTCACTCAACACACTGATTTTCTGGTAGTAGAAAATTGCGTGCAACAAGCACCTTGAACGAATTTCTGCCAATTCTTCAATAGACTTTTGATCTACTAATGGTGTTGCAGGAATAGTATTTGGTGGTAATTCACGTCCAATTCTCCTATCGATAACAGCAGCGATACTGAATGCGAGCCCTATGTTCATAATAAGCAATTCACTGCACTTAATTTGCCTCTTTTTCAAACCGTTTTCTGGAGTACAGAGCTGGTTTTTGTAGAAAATGTCAAACAATCCAACTAGCGTTGCTTCTGTACACACAAACGGAACAAGAAATAGCATTTTGTAGTCATAGAATATTTCATTAACGAGACCTTGTTCGGGAAATACTCCTTCCAAAAGTTCGATTTTTTGCTTAATAGATATCATAGGAGGCTCGACAAATAGTCCCATGCATGGCTTCAAAAAGGCGTTGTATAACTCGAAAAGCTTTTTCAAAGGCTGGGATTTCTTTTCGTACTCATCACCAAGTTTGTTTTTAAACATCTTTAGACCTCTAATCAAGATGGCGCTAGCATATGATTGTTTACCCAAGTAGAATTCTCTAATTGCTTTTCTGGAGTATGAGTTGTCAACAGATGGAGGTCCATTAGATTCTAATGATTGGGCGGATCCTGGGTTGGCATCGTTTGATGCAACCTCGTTGGTGCTTCGAGCTTCAGACAAGTCATGTATCATAGGCACTAAATCATCTTCTTCATAGTTATCCTCATCGTCATTTTCGTCGTCGTCGTCATCGTCGTCGTCATCGTCGTCGTCGTCGTCTTCGTCAACTTCCTCGTCATCTTCATGCTCGACCTTACGATGTTTATTATTCAATTTTTTGGACATCTTGATTAGTAACTTCTCCAATCTGTCTAGTCTGGAATCAATATCTCGGGAAGTGCCAGACTTTTCAATTCTGTTCTTGGGCAATCTAGGGGCTCTTGCTTTCTTTTCAGAGTCAAGCGTGTAATTACACTGACTGTCATTAGATACTTTGCAGTTGAAACATGGATTATTTCCATCGCATTTTATCTTCTTTTTACGACAGTACTTGCAAGCTTTTGCAACTTTGCTTCTTTTCTTCGCTCCCACGTCATTCGATCCTGTGGATGGTGGCACATTCTGGTATATCATGGAGTCTTGTGGGGTGGTGTTATTCATGGGCGAAGTGTAAATCATGGGTTGATGAGATCCCACGTTATGCGGTGATATAGCTGGTTGGTTATTGGGCGTTGTTCGATGTGCTGGATAATTATTGCCCTCAGGCAACAAGGAGCTTTTCATTGGCGTAACTTCGGTTTACTGAAGGGCAAACTGTTCAAAATAGTTCATCAAACTGATGGTATATAGCTCTATTAGAAAAGATGATGGAATCACAGATGTTTTTTTACCAAAATCTTAGGTTAATGATAATTCGTTTATCTTTGAATAGATGAAACTTACCACTTCCCACATTTAGAGCATTTCGCGTCGAACAATAGTGGTACTAAAGTTGCGTAAGAGAAGCCGCATAGAGTAAAATGAAAAGAGAAAGAATGGATCGCCTGAGAGCACGGTTAGGAAATAACACAGGTTTTAGAGTCACACGGGGGAGTTACGTGCCATCAGTTGGATTATGCTATTAAACGGTACACTAGTTGGTGCTGCGAATCAATTGTTCTCTTCCCTAAAACGTGCAACCAGAGGCCGAAGCCGAACAGGAAGAAAAAAGATCAACGATGTTGAGAGAATTACGCCGTCGAGGCGCCATGGCGGAATGTACGATAAGAAGTGGGGCTCAACAGATACCAAGCAATTCTATTTTTACTCGGGGGTCCTCATTTTTAGTTATTTTGCCAATGGTTTAGTCACTTCTGCTATTGATTGTATTTTTTTCTTCAAATCCCAAATCTGACTTCTAATTGTAAACATACTCATTTTTCGCAAGAACGTCGGAAATAAGGTGTAGCACAAAAGTAAATGAATTTAGTCAACCATATACACAAGGCTCGTAACTAATTACGAAGTTTAGTCTGGGGACTGCCTCCTAATCCAGTACATTAATTCCACATCTATTGCGACAGCGCACACTATGCTTTTAAGCTTTGTCTATAAAATTTGCACCGTTCCGCTAGTTCAAAACCAAAAGCTGTAGCTACGCTACGTTTAATGTCACATAATTCCGTTTGCTACGCATTTCATCTTGGTGCAGTAAGCTTTGAACTATGCAGGGCACGATAGTTTGCAATGGTTGTGGGCTACACCACCCTCCCTGCACATAAGTCCGTATTATTTCAAGGTTGTGGGTTGCGTGGGGGTTCAAATTAATCATATTTATTTCTTTTTGTCTACTACAGAGTTTCTTGGAACAATTTCAGGTAGAAGGATCTGAGTCACTAATTCTAGACGATTTAGCTGGTTAATCTAGGTTATTATCGTAAAAGTAATTAGGCAAACGATTCATTTGAGAAAAGAGCATCAGTGATAGAATATCGTCGCTGAAATACTCCATAAGTTCTTCACTAGATCCAACCCCTTCACTTCCTGCCGTACTCATCAGCACGTTATCTTTACCATTAGTATTCTCAATGTTTTTGGTGACAGGTGATTTGCTACTGAGCCCTTCCAAGCCGTTTGCGAGAGAGCCAAAATTGGGATTTTGTGGAATAGCGTTGGACATGCTGTTTTGAGTGTATAATTCAGGTCTTTGTGGTACTCGTGGAACATTGTAGTGACTGGCAGGTGAGGTAGTGTTGGAATTGTAGTAATTAGTCCAGGATCGTTTGGCAGCATAATCTCCCATCTGCGACGTTGCATGTTCCGGCATCATCCGCGGGTCGGACGAAGGGTGCAAAAGGTTGGACAATGAAGGTGACATTCCCGCCGAGTCCAAACCGTTTGTTACCGCCCCATTGACACACCTCGCCAGATTTGGTGTCATTGATGTGGTGCTTGAAGATCCGGAATTCAACCGACTATTTTTAAACTGTGACTCTCCACGGATCATCGAGCTATCGTAGCCATCCTTGGAGGTATCGCTGACTGTCCAGTTAGGACATAACTCGATAGCTTCATCTATATGGTTACGTAATGCTATGTTATTTTCCGTAAGAGAGACACCATGTTTTTGTTCGTAAAATTTGATGGTTAAACGTAAGATTTGAGTAATAATAACGTAAACCAAGGTATCTTTGGCGGAATACTCCGTTCCCACTTCACGCAATCGAACATGAATGGTTTTAAAATAATTCATCGAACAGTCCACCAATAAATGTACATCATTTAACGCTTCTGGGGAATCTGGATGACTAAATATGGCACCTGCAATGTTGAAAAATGCACTAATTGGGAAGAAGGCTATCCAATTGAAAAATGAGTCAAACGTATTAACTTTGTTCACCTGAGAAACCAATACCAATATTGTTCTAGCTGAATTTAAAGAAATATTTCTTAACTGAATATTCTTCTCTGTATATATTTCATCACCACCTCCCATAACAAACGCAAGTCGATTCATCAACATAAGATGAAGAAAATACGTCAATTGTACACCCAAAGTAGTCTCCCGCTGCGAAAAACTGGCATCTGCTTGCAACAATCTGAATTCGGGATCATTATAAAACCGGGGACGGTCATCTTCACTCATTAAATCTGCCAATTCAAACATCTCCTGATTTAGCGAATCAAGTTTACTAAAGATTGATTCGTATGACTCACTCTGGGTACTAGCAATAAATAGCATTTGATAAGATTTGCTTCTAATCTTGGTAATTGTTAATAAATATAAGTAATAAAACAACATTCTATCTCCACCGTGGCTGACTACCGACAACTGTTCCTTTGAACCAAAATCATGCCCTCCGGGATTGCAGATATCCTTAGGATTATAGAATTCACTTTCTTGATAAAGTTGGGTTAACCTTTTTAAGTCATCTGGAGTATTGGTCGTCACATCCATTTCGTTAATAGATGGAGGTTTGCCCGACCTAAAGCAAATTTCCATGTCGTAGAATTGCAATAACCACCAGATTCGTCTCTCCTTTTCTTGTTGTTGGAATGAGAGGTCGCTGTAGGTTTCCGATCTATGCAAACCTATTTCAAGGGCGAACCTAACTGCCACGGATATTAGAGTATCATTGACATGGTTTGTCAAGATGTTGTTTTCAGTATAAATAATCAAAGTCAATATAGCACGAATGGTTTCAATTCCATCTCCGATGACGGATATTCTATGGTAGTAGTAAATAGCATTATCGAATAACTTTTCCTGGATTTTAGCCAATTCTTCCAGGGAGCATTTATTTACAATATTATCAGGGTCGTTCTTCTTTTCCAACCCAGCCATTCTAAACAGTTCTCTAGATTCATTGGTGTGAAAGCTCGTAAGATTTATTGGAGTGGATGGTTTCAGTTTTCCCATAGTAGACTTTATAAAATCCATATGGGGAGAGTTTGAAGGTGGGCGCAGAAATTGACCATTGGCAACTTCGGCATTATATTTGGAAGTGGCTTCCGTTGTCTTATCAAAGTCAAGCTTTGCACTGATCATAAGCAACAAAGCCGAAGTCATCGTTAGATACTCCGAGTACTTGAATTTTCTTCTTTGTTTGGCCGTAGTTCCTGGTTCCTTATTTTTAAAGTATTCCTTGAACAAAGCAATGATGTATTCACTGTCACAGATAAAATTAATAAGATGGACATCATAGTAATACGTTTCGATTAGATTGAAAATAAAATCGGCTTCGAATGGGAAAGGGCTCTCATGTAATCGCTTTCGTTCTTTGGCATCAATGTTTGGAGATTCGATCCACTTCAACATCAACGGGCGAATGGCTTGGAAATAGTACAAGGGCATCTTTCGAATAGGCATAGTTAATGGAATTCCCTCTGGCCCAAGTGTTTGGTCAATCCAATCCAAGGACTTGTTTGAAAAGATGCACATGATAGAATGGGTACCAAAGAACTGTTCCATTGTTCGAGAATTTAAACTATTCTTGGATTCCTTAGGTAAATTGTTACCAGGAATCCCCAGTGATACCTCCCGGGTCAGACTCGATGCATTATCGGCGCCTTGTCTATTTTCGGAGGTCTCATAATTGCTGTCGATTTCATCAGTTTCATCCCTCTCATCTTGATACTCGTTTTCATTTTCGTTTTCTGATTCCGATGACGTATCATCTTCATGACTATTCTTTTGATACGAAGATTTCGTTCCTTTAGAGTCGTCGGCCGCTGAATTATCAGGGGAACCTGAAATACCCTGAAGTCCATCTAAATGGGAAGTAAGCCTACTCAAAACATTTTCTAGTCCCGATAACCTTGACTCGATGGTTTTTAATGTTTTAGAAGTTGAAGTTCTACGGTTCTTTTTAACAGCTGAATCAGAACCTGATTCGGTGGTGGGTTTTTTCTTCGCTGGTCTCTCGGCATAGTGGCAATTGGTAAGGCCTCCTTGAACACAATTCCCACAAGGATGCGAACCGTTACACTTTATCTTTTTCCTTCGACATGTGTCACAGGCAATTCTGATTCTTTTCTTAGTTTCTGACTCTGTATGGTAAACCAGCATCTCGGTAATATCTGTTTGATGTACTGGTGATAAACAAGTACTACGATCGATTAGATCAAAAAAGTAGTCTAGACTCTGGTTGATTTTCCGTTTAGGAAGTTCAAAGAGCTAATACTTGACTAGCAATGGAGATTTGTAGTCAATGAACCAACTGTTTAAACTCAGCTCTTGTCTCCGTTGACATACAAAGCGTTTGGTTGATTTCTGCTAATAGTCACTGTCAGATTACGTAATGGTGCTTCCGCCAGGCTCATCGTCGGGGGTAAACTGCTTTTAGTCGTGAGCGTGGGAGCCCCGGGCTCAAGTGGCTTAGCGAATAAGAAATATACGGAGAACACATACGGAGAACGCGGAGAAAGGAGTTTAGCCTTGTTTCTGGTGACAACTTTACCCTGTGCACGCCTGGACTTATCTGCGCCGTCTTGTGCATGAATGCTCACGGATGTAAACGGTTGATCGCATGTATAAGTGCAAAGTGCATATGTTACGTTGTGGCAAGGTGACGTTTATAGTAGGTGCTGTCTAATCAGATGGTGGGTATGGTTTCAGATGCCACCGATTCGTGCCACTAGTAGGGCAATATTTCGTTTTATTCTGTGGTAATCGGACAATTGTTATGTAGTGTTCATACTGCATCTGCTCATATCCGCTCTAAGCCTAAATGGATGTATCTGTGAACCTTAATATTTCTCTCTCCTCGTTACAAGGGACTCCAAATGGGTAAAGGTTTGTATAATTCGAACAAGTTATTTAAAGTTTGTGTCGCATCGTATTAATCAATTCTATTTACACTATGTGCGTGGGGCACATGTAATTAGACTAGGTGGAGTCTTCGGGCCAAAAAGTTGGTATGTTGTACATCTGGCTGCTCAAGAGAGCAGTGAAAGTCTCATCATTGAACTCTTCCATATTTATGGCTTGTTCAAATGCCTGAGGAATGCTCATATCAAAGTCCAAATCCATGGGTATTCCTGGATTAGCACAGGTTCCCGAGGGTTTTATAGGCACAGTATGCCCCTTGCCTGTGTCAGGAGTGGAGACCTCGCTACGGTTATTGGGTGACGGTGTGTTTTTAAATACCAAGTTCAATTGTTCTTGAGCATCTCCCGACTTTTTAAATAAGTCTGGATATATCATTTCGCAGCCACTCAAATGTTCCTCTAATCCTTCAACCTCCGATTTGAAATCGTGTGCCGAAGACTCAATAAATATTCTCAATAGTACTCGGGTAATAAGATCCATGATCGTACTTTTTCCATCATTTATTCTACGGAATTCCCAAGTGGTTTCTGTGTTATCTTTCAGTTGCAGACTGTAGGCAAAAAACTTCATGGACACATCGATCAACATCAAACCATCCTGATGAAACCCAGGATGGGTTGTGAAAGCAAGATTATGACCCAAAATACTGCAATAAGCCATGAATGGATAGAAGGAAATCCAAGCTGCAGTTGTTTTGGGTATTTTGGACTTGTCCAAGTCGTTAACTAGATACAACACCGTTCTTGCACTTTCCAATGAAAGGTTTCCGAACCGAACTAATCTTTCGTTGGTTTCACCTACGTTAAATGGTACTCGATTAATTAAGGATAAATGAGCAAAGAAGGATAACTGGAAATTCAAGATGCAATAGGGGAAATAATCTAAAGATTTCATTGCTTCATCAAGTTTTCCTGGTTTCCCATCCATCGGGTCGTAAGACTCGTAATACATCCGAGGTCTAACTTCTGGTTCCATCAATTCTGCCAAGTGTGTCATATCAGCATTAATATCTTCCAAGATATCCATCAACTCTTCCTGGGAGCATTTCAAAGCGTTTGGAGAATACAACTTTTTATAACTCTTGAGCCTGATTCTATTCAAGATCAACATATGATAAGCAGTGTAAAATTCAAAACCAAAACGCTTGCAATTATGAATTAAATTCTGGGCGTTGATTGGATTGGGCTCAAATTCGAAGGGCTCAATTGCGACAGATAGAAAGTGGTCATCGTGTTCTGTCAACACAGTTAAATCAGAATAGTTTATCATCATCTGTTTCCCGGTACGAAACGAATAGTCCACGTCAATATACTCTAGAAACCATGATAAACGTCTGCATAAATCTGTCTGCTCCTTATGGTACTGCGAATAAGTTGCCAATTGGTTTAAGCCCGCCGATTGCCCACATCGTATCATTACAGATGCAAGTGCATGATTGGTCTGGAAGTCGGTTATGTAGTTGGATTCCAAGTAAAGAATCAATAAAGCGATCCCTTGGACCGTACTGATACCATCACATGCCACCGATACTTTCTCGTAACAGTACATGGAATTTTTAAAGCACTCTTGCTTTAGCTCAATGAAAGCTTCTGGAGTAGTCTCACACAAACTTGGATACAATATATCATCAAGATGATCTTCTTGGTCCGGCTTGTTGGATATGCACAATCCTATAGCAATATTCATCACCAAGTACTCACTCATAGTCAAGCGTTTGTACGATTCAGTATTGTTGGCCACACCATAATAGTACCTCTGAAACAATTCTCTAATGACCTTGCAATCGCAAACGAACGCACTAAATTGGACGGAACTGTAGTATCGTTCTATGAGCTCGTAAATCAAGGTCTGTGGGTACGCGGCAAAGAAGCTCTTGACGCCTTTTACGTCGACCTGTTCTGCAGGTTCCACCCACATTTTGATAGACGTGTCTACGGCATTCGAATAGGCAATTGGAAGGTTCTTCATGGGTAGCATCAAATCGTCACTCAGGTTGATTCTTTCCCGTAGCCACGCAATGCTCTTGGCTGATAGTATACCGAATATGGAGTGAGAGCCGAAGTAATGTTTGAGACGGTTCTGAGTTTCGTGGACCAAGCATTGTTGGGACCTGATCATTTTGGTCATAAGGGAAGGGTTTATGTCATCGTATTCGATCTTATGACGGCGTGCCACTTCGTGGTTGGGGTGCTTTTCGTGCTTTATAGAGGTGGTTGCTTTGGAAGATGGCGATAAGCTCGGTTTGGAACCGACAGCTTTCAAGGCTTCGTAGATATCGATTTGGTTGAGGTTCTTCTCGGTGAGGGTTAATATTTCGTGGTCGGGGTTTAAGGACCTGGGCGAGTCCAAGCCATTATTTGAGGGCGTCGCCGACGGAGACTGGGTATCAAGCTTGTTTGTGATTCTGGACATGAGGTTTTCCAAGGCAAATAATCTGGAGGTTAGACCCGGTATCGAGGTTTCAGAAAACGAAACAGAGCTAAGGGCCTTTTGGTCTATGGGAATAGGGACATCTTTGCGAGCGACTTGTGATTTCGACACTCTTTTCTTTCTTTCTTTGACCACGGCGGTGTACGTACAGCTGCGATGGAGATGGGCGCAGTTTTTGCAGGGGTTTCCGCCGTCACATTTGCATTTTCTTCTTCTGCAGTGGTCACAGGCTGTCTTGGTCCGTAGAGGTTTGGATTCGGTAGATTGCAGCAGGCTTTCCTGCGATTCGGGCAGCACGTCTAGGTCTGTCAGAAGCAAGTCGTTGTCGATCATGTTTTGGAACTGTTGATCGTCCATAAGATATTGGCTTGGGCTGGATGTGTACATTTGATCAATAGATTGTAAATAAATGAGCCAAGTGTATATGTATTGCTTGTCGATGATAGATAGTATCTCAACACCTGTGTCTTATGCAACAGTGGCAAACAGAAATCTCGTAAGTTCAGCAGGAATAATGGAAATAACCAGTTGACGTAGTCGCGGGTAAGGAAATATTGGTTCAAACTGTTGCCACTAACGATATACAATCAGTAGAGAAGAGTGCAAGTAATACCAATATGTAACGAGGGACCACAAGAGTTTAGCAAGAGAAAAGTAAAAGAGTAGTGCAAACGATGACAAACGGCGAGGCGCGCGTGGTAGAGGCTAGAACGCCAGCGAAGTGGCGTTCAGATACAACGATCGAGGTGGTGGAAAGAGAAGGGATTAAAAGCAGCTCCGAGGACGGAGTATACATCTCCAACTGTAAATAAGGTTACCGGGGGTGTTTTCCGAATTTGTAGTCATTGACACCAAAGCTTATCAGGCTCAGTTATAAAGCTTGACGGAGGGGATGGCGGTGGCGGGGAAGTGCTGTGACTGCGGCTGACAGCAACGTGGCAGTGCATCCTAAGCCTTGGCGAGAACCACGCTACAGAAGGCCGAAAAAAGCACCTGTCAGCGAGCGGTCGTGGTGGGATTTTAGAGGGTCGTGGTGGGACTTTAGAGTGTCGTGGTGGGATTTTAGAGTGTCGTGGTGGGATTTTAGAGTGTCGTGGTGGGATTTTAGAGTGTCGTGGGATTCAGAGTGGTCGTGGGATTCCAGCTAGCATCCGGTAAAGCAGTAAAGCAGCTTTGTCTACAGCTTTGTCTACAGCTCCGTCTTCAGCCATGCAAAAGACCCTGCTTTTAAACTCCATCCCCAGCACACATCCCCCACCACACATTGTCTCTACCAGAATAGTAGCCATGGGCCTGTCGCTGTGTGACTCTTCATTCACCACCGGCGAATTCTCCGATAAGCTCACGTGCGTTCGAGGAAATTTTCATTTTTTCATGGATCAACGAGCCAACTTTGACAACGTCAAACGGTAACTACCATGGCTGTTAAGAAAGCAATGCCTCTCCTCTCGAATAAAGAAGATGCCAACTTCCGTGAAGCATTGAAGTTGTACGATGCCAAACAGTACAAAAAAGCAATGAAACTCGTGGAAGCCAACTTGAAAAAGAACTCCAGCCACGCAGAGTCTTTGGCGTTGAAAGGCTGTTGCAATCATCAGCTTGGAAACAAGGGCGAGGCCGAATCGTATATCATCAAGGGACTTCAGAAGGCGCCAGAAAACTATTTGGTTAACCACTTGGCCGGAATTTACTACAAGGCAGTCGAAAACTACCCCGAAGCTGCAAAATGGTTGAAGGCTGCCAATGACAATGGCTCACCCAACAAGCCAATTTTGAGAGACTTGTCGTTTTTGCAGACACAGATCAGAGACTATAAGAACTTACGAGACTCCAGACAACAGTTCTTGGAACATCAGCCGGGCTACAGAGCCAATTGGACCGCCATGGCTATCGCCCACCATTTGCACGGTGACCACAACAGCGCCGTGTCGACTTTGAGCAAGATTGAAAAGATCATCAAGGATCATTTGAACGAGTCCGACTCCTACGAGCAGAGTGAGTGTGTTTTGTACAAGAACTCCGTTGTAGCAGACTCTGGCGAGTTTGAGGTCGCTTTGGATATGTTGGAGCAGGATAAGGACGACATCAGAGACCAGCTCTCGTACTTGGAGTACAAATCCAAGTACCTTATGCTTCTTGGTTCCAAGCAGGAGGCCTCGTTGATCTTCCGTCAATTGCTCAAACGTAATCCTGACAATGTGATGTACTACAACTTGCTCGAGCTTTCGTTGGACACTGTCAACAGACCCATTGAGTTCAGATTGAAGCTCTACAACAAGTTGGCCTCGTTCTACCCCAGATCAGATCCACCCAAGTTCATTCCCTTGACGTTTGTGCCTGCATCCAACCCGTTGTTCGAGACCTTGGCCAAGGAGTACATATTCCCTCAGCTCACCAGAGGCATTCCAGCTACTTTTGTCAATGTTAAGCCGTTGTACAGAAACGCCGAGAAATTGGCAGTTATCCAGAAAATCGTGTTGGAATTCTTCAACTCATCTGTCTCCGACACCGACGCCGCTGGCAACCGCAACCCAACCATCAAGTTGTGGACCAGATACTACTTGGCACAACATTTCTTATACCTTAAAGACTTGGCCAAAGCATCCGAACACATTGATGCTGCATTGAAGCACTCGCCTACGTTGGTTGAGTTATACATCGTCAAGGCAAGAATCTTGAAGCACCAAGGCCACATTGAACAGGCCAGCCAGGTGATGGACGAGGGCCGTCAAATCGACTTGCAGGACCGGTTCATAAACTCCAAGGCCACCAAGTATGCATTGAGGGCCAACAAGGTTAACGAGGCTATTGACCTCATTTCTTTGTTCACCAAGTTGGACGAGGATGCTGTCAATGGATGCAAGGATCTCCACGTCATGCAGTGCAACTGGGTGCTTGTAGAGAGTGCCGAAGCGTATGGAAGGCTCTACAAGGAGTATCAGAAAAAGCTTGACGAATTGCGAGCCGCTCCGCCGGCCGAAGGAGAAGAGGAAGAAGAAAAGTACCGCGATTTGGAGCTTGAATTGCTTGAAAACATTGAAACATACAAGGGCTTGTGTTTAAAGAGATACCATGCTGTTGTCGAGATCTTCAAGATTTTCTACAACGACCAGTACGATTTCCACTCGTACTGTATGAGAAGAGGTACTCCGAGAGACTACGTCGCCACGTTGAAATGGGAAGATCAGATCCACGCCACGCCGGTGTACACCAGAGTGTTGAAGGGATTGGCCCAGTTCTATTTCGAGTTGCATGAAGCATCCAAGGACAGCACTCCTGCGCCCATCAGCATCAAAAAGAACAACAAGAAGCAGAAGAAGGTCCAGGCCCAAATCATCAAGAAGAAGGCCGACTTGGTGTCCCGAGTGGAAAGTGAAAAGGAGGATCCAGACGCATTGGGAGCCAAGTTGCTACAAGAATTGACTGGTGTAGATGTAATCGAGAGGTTGCTTGAACTATTTAAGCCGTTGACTGAAGAAGGCAAGGACCTAGTGTTGACGTGGGAAACAGTTTACCGCATCTACTTGGTCCAGGGCAAGTATGTTCTTGCACTTCAGGCCATCAAATCATTAAATAGTGTATTGAATCCATACGGAGAGTATACTAAAATCAACAGCATTGGGCAGAAGGTCCGGGAGTTGTCGGAGACATCCAAGAACGACAGCAATGCCAATGTGGCTATTGTCAAGGTGATTGAAAAGGGATTGGCCAGTGCTTTCCCCGACTACATTAAGTAGCACTGAAGACTGAGTCATGACAGTTATGAATTGATCCAGCCGTCCACCTGGCTTCTGGCTACGGATCCGGCCAAGTTGATAGTCTGTTGGCCCATGGGAAAGTAGCTTACGGTGTACCATAATACACTGAGAAGCTGGACTGCAGCAAACACAATTGAAAGCAAGGTGCTCTTCCAGGCCAAACTGGAAATGAGCGTCATTATAATACTGGTGCCAAACACCACCGTAAATATCAACCTTGTAGACAGAAACAAATGCATCATGTATGGTTTAAACCCTTGTAACACGCCAAAGCTGACCAAGAAGAATATAGACCCCAAAGACCATAAGAATGCAAATTTGCGAGGCCTGGTGGCTAACACCGGGAAGAGAAAGAAACAGATCAAGTAGCAGCACATGGAACCTCCAAAAGTAAGGGCAAATATCAACATTCGGTCCCAACGGGAAAGTTCGAAGTAGCCTGGCTCCGAAGTTACGTAGTTTTCGTCATCCTCCAAGTACACCGAGCTGTCCCGAAACGGATTGAGTTTCTGGAGCCTGGTACGAAACGACTTCGGGTTGCTGGGGTTTGTGACGGGTGCAGGCAACGGGGCGCCGTCGTCCTGGCTCAAAGGCGAATAGTTGGTTTTAAATTTCTTAAAGAAACTCATTGTGGATGTTGCACTAGGTGTTCACAACCGACTCAATACTGTATGATGCTTTGGCCACTAATTGGTCTTTCGCTTGGGTCTGTCTGGTCCCGAAATTTCGGTGCGTGGCAGTTTACTAATCAAGTTGAAGAAAGCACAATTGGAACGATAACTCAAGCACAGTATTATGTCGGAAGAGAGGCAATTTGTGCAGACTTACTTGCAGCTTATAGCGCTTGCCGACGACACCAAGGCAGACCAGTTTAATTCTACATCTGACTATGACAAAATAGAGTCATTGGGACCTAGTTTGCCCAAGCTAGACTACGGGTTCCCCAAGCCCCAAGAGCTGGGTGACAATAGCGAACAGAAAATCAGCATAAGTGTCAAGTCCATCAAGCCACCCTTCAAGTTTAGTAGCACATTGGAAAATGTGGCGGTTTCTAGTTCTATTCACAAGATCAAGACCGATCTCATTGACTCGGTTCCAGCATTGAAGCAGGCCCATTTGGGACCGGGCCACTTGAAGTTGATGTTGAAATCGAAAGTGGTACAGGATACGGCTACGTTGCTGAGTTTGCCGGCACTTGAAAATGTCTCATTCATGTGTATGGTGACGGCACCGGAGCCCAAGGCTGAGTCTACATTGGCCAGCACTGATGCTGATCCTGATGTCAGCGAGCCTATAATAATTGGTGAAAGCACATGGAATAAGATTTCACAGGTGTTGAAAAATGATTTGGGGGAAGACAAGGCCAACCAGGCTTTGTCGGTGTTGAAAAGTGGCTGGAAATAATCATTTGGTACCAGTTTCACGCTGGTTCTGACATTACTGTGGTATTTAGTGTAGCTACTGCAGACATCCAGGCTACTGCATCGGTCAACAACAGTCTGGCCTATGATTTTCTTCAAATTTGGATGAATATACATTTACTGGCATACTTGCCTTAATAGTCTTCATGCATTCAACTTTATGTGTATCACTAGAATTAGTCTTATTAGTTTTAGCTCATTAAGTAATATTGGATTGTATGGTTTAGACAACTTTGATCTACTTGAAAAGCTTGATTAGTTGCTGGAATATAATGAGATTTCTTGTAAATTATCGGTGTTCCATCTCACCTCTTGTACTTTCTGTTAGTGCCTGGTGAATTGAAGGCTTCTACATCACCCACACCCGCTGTACTTTTTTCTATATCATATACGTATCCAACTCATTATCTAAGGTAATCCAAGTATATTAAAATGTCATTTTCAGTATAATGCTTGGTGTATATCGATCAGCTGGGCCAGCTTACCATTGAACTTAGTGCGGTTCAAATGGTCTTTACCTTGAACATACTATATCTACAAACTGTCATACTAATAATCCCTGCTACTAGAAACTCGTGTATTCATTAAAAAGGCAATAATATCAAGTATACCGTATCACATAGTCTTGGAGAACATCTTCATTCAACCCATCAGAAAAATCGTTTGCAACATCAATTATAACAAATTGATGACAGAGTACCATTTGCAATGTTAATTATACCATACTGATAACAAAGTATCTGACGCGTTCACTTCAACTCCACTCCCATGCCATTCTACGGGTTCACTCCTTCAGGCTCCACTTCTTAGCAATCAACTGGTTCAAGTAATGCCCCTCTTCGCGTCCATTTCTCTTCTCATACAAGTAGTACGAGGCCACACCCATTCCTATTCCAAATATTGGGTCAAACACCCTCGAAATCAAGTACGGATACTGCATTGCCGTCTTCTCCACTGTCCGGCCTGTGGACATATCTACGTAGACATCACGTGTCCGGGTAACCCGCGTGCCTAATTGGTCTTGGTACAAAAATTTTTCGTTCTGATGGGCCTACTACGACTATACGGGAGAGTAGAGTAGATAAAATGGCTGCAGTATTTCCAAGAACATGTTACAAGTGCGGTGAAGTCGGTCACATAGCTGACGACTGTCAACAAGACGCCAGATTGTGTTACAACTGTCGCAAACCAGGCCACGAATCCACCGAATGTCCTGAACCAAAACAGGCCACTGGAAAACAATGTTTCTCTTGTGGAGATCTCGGCCACGTTCAAACAGACTGTCCAACCCAGTCTCGTGGATCCAAGTGCTACAACTGTGGTAACTTTGGCCACATTTCCAAAAACTGTGACCAGGAAGAAAGTGCCACTGCCAAAAAACCAGTCCGTGCTGCTGCCAAAGCCACTGGTACTACATGTTACAAGTGTGGAGGACCAAACCACTATGCTAGAGACTGTCAAGCTGGTGTTGTCAAGTGTTACGCCTGTGGAAAGACTGGACACATTTCCAAGTCCTGTACTTCTGCTGCTGGTGGAGAATTCACTGCTCCTGCCAAGACTTGTTACACTTGTGGAGAAAGTGGACATATTTCTAAGGAATGTTCAGCTTAAATGGGTTGATCTGGGGGTTATCATAAGGAGATGATGAGTTGAGTGTGTAAGCATGAGATGTCACTCACTAACGACGCCAATGTTCAAATAGTGTTTAATTTTTGTCAACTTTAATTATCAGTTTAAATCTTTTTTGGGGTTCTCAAATGTATATATTAGTCAATCTAACGTAGCACCAGAGTATTGTAGCCAAGATAAGCTGCATGCCAGGCCGTAATCAAGGGCCTAATTGAACGTATTTGGAGGTGTGTGACCCTGTACTGACACCAGAATTTTTTCAAAAACACATTTTATTTATTTTGTTTTAATTTTATAATCCAAGCGTATCTTATTAAGAAACGTTTTAGGTACTAGCATATAGTTTAGTAGTAAAAGCTTAGCTGAAGTATTTCTTTCTTGGGCAAATGCGCCTTATATATATAGAGATATATTTGCCTGGGGTGGTTACGGAAATGTACCATGATGGTTATTCGGCCTGCAGACAGGTCATATGCTAAGCCGACGGAGCTCAAACCCTCCATTACTGCAAACTGATGCCATAGTGTGAGCCACTTGTTTGAAATGGGGAAAGTGAGATAATAATGCAAGTATAACTCATTAGATGAGAATGAAAGGAAAACAACTTACCGAGATAACGGGACCATAACCAATTTTAAATTAGATAAATAACGTGCAGGTTAGAATAGCTGGTGATTGTAGTAAATCCAAGCACTGTATTGAAGTACCATACGCTTTACATAATCTTATTCACCCTGAGAAATGAAACATTAGTTGGCAAAAGATATGCAAAGGTAAAGTGTCTGAATAATTTAGAACCATCATAAAAGAGGATATGGTGAGAAATGGCATAGTATTTTAAGATGGCAAATGCCAACAGCCAAGGTAGATGATAATTTGCTCAAGCCATGTACTTTTCTCCTTGTAATTCTGTTAATCATAGAAGGAGTCCATAATCTTGTTTTAATGCTAAAAGAGAAACTTGGCAGTCCACAAAATCAACACCGTTATCAAGAGCAATAAGCGGCCAGAAGGCGTGGTTCCAAACCAGAGTCCGTATCCTATAATCCAGTCACTTGTAGGACCTATATAGTTTTGAATGACAGCATCAACCTTGGTTGGTTTAACATAGATCTGGGTAGGTCCACTGACAGACTCGTCGAGGGTGGAGAGCTCGATGGATTCGCGAGGCTCGTCGGAATGGTACAAGTGGCTGTTTGGTCTTTCGCTAGGCAAGAGCTGCAAGTAGCCCGACGAGCCTACTATGGATTTGGGAGGTGCAAACGGAACCGTTATCTGGAGATAAACCGGCTGGTGGTCGGACTGTAGCATCAGCGGAATACTGGTATACTTCTTGACCGCTGGCAACAGGACTCGGGAAGCATCCTTTTTGCGTAAGAGAATGGTATCTTCTTTAGCAGACTCGTAAGTGGACTGGTATAGAATACGGTCACACCACGATGGCGATCTTTTAGAGTTGTATATGGCAGTATTGAGATGATACTTGTAGGTGGGCGGAAACAGAATGCAATCTTCGGTAAACCCGGCAAATATATCGCCAGCACCCCGTCCAAGAGTCAACTCGTCGTACTGTTTAACTAAATCCTCCACTTTTTCAATGGCTCGGGGCGATTGGTCTTGTAATGCAAAGAGTTTTTTGGAGGACTCGGAATCAAACTCAAACTTCTTGGTGGTTCGATAGTTCAAGTCACCCATGAAAAACGTGTGGTTATCAGGCTTGAGTAGTCCGTATTCGTCGCCAAAATCGAGTGACCGCATCGTTTCGAGTAGTTTGGCATTCCGCCTGCGGTAGTAGTACTCGCCTTCGGCTGCTGGCAAATGGGCATTGGCAAATGTTAACTCGGTGCTATGATGTGCCGATTTTCTTCCTTCGGGCACGTAAGATACTCTTAGACCTACCGCGCCTTTAGTTGATGAGTATCCTATGCCGCATGAACTAACTGCGGTCTTGACATTAGTAAATTTCAGGGCGTATGGAGTGATTGCAACTAAACCAATCGCTCCAGTATGGTTGATGCCAACGGTCTGAAACCGGACATCTTTATGGCCGTATTTGGTAGAAAGGGCCTTGATGAGAAGTTCGTCAAGTTTGATCATGTGTCGAGCGACAACACGGGGGAAACTGCCGTCTAGCGTTGAGCATAGCTCTTGCACTCCAAACACATACAATGACGCCAATTCATTGGGAAACGATTCGATTATCTTGCTGATAAACAAGTCTCCATTGAACTTCTGTTTGTTGCAGTTGTATGTGAACAAAAATAGGTCTAGTGGCAAGTCTGAAGGCATTATATCCTATAGGTCTAGCAACATCCCAGACGATAAGGATCATTAATGATGGTGGCAGCGCGTCCTGCACACAGCGCGGCCCCGATGGGTTAAAGAGCAGAGATGGTGATGGCTAGAGAGTAACGGCATGTATGGATATATCGAGGCCCAGCGGGCGAAACTCGAAGAAAACGACGTTATAGAGTCCAGCGTGGCGAAGCGGATCCGTCGGAACCCGCAGATTGTGGCTTTCAGTGCGCTTGGTGATGTTTTGCCCACACGTCCGTCGTCGTCTTCCAAGGCCACCCTTATGCAACAGCACGAAATAAAGGTGTTTATCGACAAGTACAAGGCGCACCAGGCTAGTCTTGGTAACTTGGCCAGCTCCGAAGAAGAATACCGGGCAGAAAGTGTTAGATTGGAAGATACAACGCGCCTGTTTGCCGGGTTTGACGAGGCCCTTGGCAAAATCAGAGCCAAGTACGAACACGATTTGGAAAACGGGATACCAATTGCCACTGCAGAAGACCTCAACAAGCTCTACGCGCCATACTCGAGCGTATTACAGGATACTGGTGAGTCCAATGCCGTGCAACGGCATGCTGGTCGAAACAAGGAAAAGATACGGGTCAAGCGCAAGCATGCGATGAGCTCTGCGGCATCCCACGTAGACATGAACGAGATGTTTACACCTGAGGAGGTTTTCGGCAAGTACCTCGACTTGGTTCTGTTTTACAAGCAATACAAGCAGTCGTTCAAGCAGAATGTGGCGACGTACGTGGAGTACTTGCACGAGTTTCTCCAGTTTCCGTACCAAGTACCCGAAGCCAGCAGCAAGGAGTATAGTCAATATTTGAAACAAATGGTGGAATATCTCGAACAGTATATTGTCAAAACACATCCGCTCGAAAACGTTGATTTGCCGGCGATGTACCAATCATTTGATGCCAGCGACAACAACAACAAAGACAGCGAGAACCAAGACGGTGTAGAGAACAGTGCGGGAGAAGTGTACTGTCAGGCGTGCGACAAAAGGTTTGCCAAAGCGACGGTTTACCAGGGCCATTTAGGCGGCAAGAAACACAAGAAAAATGCTGCAAATAACTCGGCCGCGAACCAAAGTGCCAATGGTGTTGGCCGTGACAGACAGAGTACCAATGGCAGCCCAATCACGACGGTGGATTCCAACAAGTACCGGGAGTTCCAAATCGGAGAATTGACCAAGTATCTCAAGAAGAGTGTGGAAGCCACTGTTGCAAATGCCGAGCGGAAGTACGCCATGACAGACCGCGAGAGGCTTATTGAAAGTAGAGATGCGGCTGGTGACGAATCCGAGTATACAACTGTACATAGTGAGTCTGACGGTTCGGACAGTGGATCAGGATCCAGCGACGACGAGTACGAACTGAGCAACTTGCCACTTGGGGCCGACGGCAAGCCCATACCGTTCTGGTTATACAAGCTCCAAGGGTTGCACAAGAGTTATACGTGTGAGATTTGCGGCAATATTAGCTACAAGGGAAGAATGGCGTTTGCCAAGCATTTTACCGTCACCAAGCATCAGCACGGACTCAAGTGCTTGGGAATAGTCGACGAGGCCATGCCGCTATTCAAGAACATTACCAGTATTGACGAAGCTCTTGAACTCTGGAAGAAGATCAGGCGCGACCGGCGGGTTGAAGAGGGCGAGGTGGAAAATGCCATTGAGGTTGAGGACGACGAAGGCAACGTCATGTCTGAGAAGGACTATCTCGATTTGAAGAAACAAGGACTTTTATAGAAGTCTATTATGATTGACTGTAGTAATAACTGACTAGCTTCGCGACTATGTATCTCCTTGTGCTATACTGAGTACTGATTATAGAGTTCTATCAAGTGTGTGTTGGCAGATATTGTATGTTCAACACGGTATTTTCAGGCAATATAATAGTGGTTGTTAATGTAAATATATAATAGTGGTTGTTAATGTAAATATACACTAGTGTCCTGGGCTTCTCCAGCACTTAGTTGGGTCGTTGGGTATTCAATAGTCTCTGTTTCTCTGCACACCTCTATCTGCAATTCACTCAGGCTAATTCAAACCCAGCTGTAGTGCGATGAGGCCGCGAAAATTCCTGACTGCGATGATTGACACCAATGATTATCAGGTCCAAGATTAGCAGGGCCGTTCGCTTGATACATAAATACGCTGATAGTAGCATAATGGGCGACGAACTGATTCACGGTACCAAAAGACCTGCATCCCCTGTGGTTGCTTCCAAAAAATTACGAGACTCTCAGGGATTTAGAATGAGACGTCTGGTCATCGACAAGCAGACTCTTACGGCCTACGAGCAGTTGGGAGGTGAAATGGTGTCAGATGCCAGTATACCAAAAGAAAAAACCATTCACGAAGAAGAAGCAGAAGGTGCCAAGTATATTATTGAAGGACGTCTTCGTCGAGTGAATCCTTATTACTTTACCTATTTAACCTATTGTAAATTGAGATGGAGAGATCAGAAATTGATTGATATCTTTGTCAGGGAGTTCAGGGACCGGGATGCAGACTACTACCGCAATAACATCGAGGCTGGCCAGGTTACTATCAACAAAAAGGTGGCCGACATTGAAACCATAGTCCGCAATGGAGATCTTATAAGTCACCGGTGCTACCGTCGTGAACCTCCAGTGACATCTCGCAAAATCGGCATAGTCTACGAGGACGACAAGATAATTGCCATAGATAAGCCTTCGGGGATTCCTGTGCACCCCACAGGAAGATACAGGTACAACAGTGTAACCAAGATCTTCCAGCATGAATTTAACCAAACAGTGCATCCATGCAACCGACTCGACAGACTCACCAGTGGCCTAATGTTTCTCGGAAAAACCTCCAAGGGAGCCGACGAGTTTGTCAAGCAGATCCGTGAAAGAACCGTGCGCAAGGAGTATATTGCAAGGGTCAAAGGAGACTTTTCGCCTGACCAGGGCGAGATCGAAGTGGACCAACCTCTTAGTACCGTTTCGCCCAAACATGGCCTCAATAGGGTGGATGTGGCAAACGGCAAGGAAGCCAAGACTCTCTTCAAGAAAGTATCTTACGATCGCGAATCCGATACGTCCATCGTTAAGTGCCATCCTCTCACGGGAAGATCCCACCAGATAAGAGTCCATTTGCAGTACTTGGGCCACCCTGTCGCCAACGACCCTATCTATGCAAACGAATTTGTGTGGGGAAAGGCTTTGGGTAAGAACAACGAGGGCGATGCCGAAGAAGTCAAGGAAAGGTTGGACCGTATTGGCAAAGATGTGGCTGCATCGTCGTGGATCCACCCTCAAGGAGACGGTGAGTTGTTGCTCCAAGATAAGGTGTGTGAGGTATCAGGTGTGCCATTGTACTCGGACCCTGGTCCTAATGACTTGGACTTGTGGTTGCATGCCTACAAGTACGAAGCCCACGATAAGGCGTGGTCGTACAAGACAGAGTACCCGGAATGGGCCATTGGGCCTAACCGTAAGTACATGGAGTTGGCATTGGAAATGGCCAACAAGTGTGGGGAAACCCAGACTCAGTTCAATGTGGGCTCTGTGTTGGTACACAAGGGCAAAGTCCTTGCTACGGGCCATTCTCGTGAGCTTCCAGGGAACACCCATGCTGAGCAGTGTGCATTAGAAAAGTACTTTGACGCCACTGGCCAACGAGACGTCCCCGCCGGTACTGAGATCTACACCACCATGGAGCCATGTTCGTTGAGACTTAGCGGAAACTTACCGTGTGTCGACAGAATATTGCAGTTGAGTAACATCACCACCTGCTACGTCGGGGTGGTGGAACCAGATGTGTTCGTCAAGAACAACACCAGCGTATCCAAATTGAACGAAGCCGGAGTCGAGTATATTCATATTCCTGGTTACGAAGACCGGTGTTTGGAGATTGCCAAAAAAGGTCACGACAAGATATAGGCCAGCTATTCATCACCGTCCGACAAGTTAAGCACCACCTCTTTCCGTGTATAGACAAATACATTACGTCTGTTTCTGCCGACATTCTGGCTCTCTGTGCCCACAAGGCCGTTCTGGGAGTCAGTATTGCTGTTTTCGTTGGAGAGTGTTCTCTGGTTTATCTGGGTGTTGAGGCCGTCCAAATGAGAGTTCTTCGGGCGCTGGGCGTCTATGGAGTTTGTAGATACACTGACAGATCTAGGAATGGCGAAGCCAGCAGCAATGATGCCGTCGGTCAAGTTCAAGAAAGCGTCTTTGGAAGTTTTAAGAAGAAGCAAGAGATGTCTGGCTTTGCTCTGGTGTAGTTCCGGCGGTGCAGGCGGGTCTGGTTTAGGATAAGTGAGGTCGTTGTTCCGTGGAGTGGGTGTGTTGTGGCCGCTGCTGGGCGGTTTGGGGGTATTGCTGCCGCTGTTTGGTCTGGTATGGTCGTCCATATCCTGCTCAACAAACAATTCGAATCTGTCGAGCTCGTAGAGCTCGTCTTCGTAGAATCTGCGTCCAAGCACACCCTCCTTCTCCTTTGCCTTTTGAATCAAATTGAACTTGTTGTACCATTCCCATGGTATAACCACACAGATCACATATGTCACCACTGAAAAGATTTCTGACAACTCGTAGACAAACGCATTGGACACGTCGGCCACAAAGAATGCCACGGGACTGTAAATCAATATAAACGTCAACAACGAGAGAAACCAGATATTGCGGTTGGCGATAATGTAGTAGATCTTGGTGAGAAGAAACACTGTGATGATGGCAGCGTAGCAGAGGCCCATGACGATACGGACCAAGTAGATGAACGCCGGAAGAATGTCGCCGGCCTCGTCGGTGATGGCGAATCTCTTGAACTTTGCCACCGCCCAAATGACCTGGGAAGTGATCAGGGCAATAACGCCTATAAAGAAGGTGGTTCTCTTGTCTTTCTGTCTAGGAAAGATCCTCATGAGGACCTGGACCTGGTTGATTTGAAGTAGCAACACCACCACTAGATCCACGATGTTTATTGCCAAGTTTGAGTTTATTTCGTCTAGCAATTTCGCCCCGTGGAGATACCCGTCTCGCTGCTGGATGTGCAATAGCACCATGGATTTGATGACCACGATGGTGATGTATATGGAGGACAAGGTGGTGGAAACCTTCATAAGAATGGACGGTTTGATGGTGTAGTTGGTTAGCACAAACAACGTGAGGAACCATATGATGACAAACAGGATGGAAATGGCGTATATGATGGAGACCACGCTGTAGGCAAACGAGCCACGATGGTTGTGACGGGTGAATTCATGCCACGATTCCTCGACTACCGGAAGAGCTCTGGAGAACTTGTCAATAACCAAACCCATGTTGGTGTTCATCATCGGTATGGCGTCTTTGTAGCATTGTTGGTGGTACCTGCCCTCATTGATGTGAATAACTGGCGAGAATAGATCATGGGAGATGAGCATTCCTTCGGTAAGATGGATGCCTTTACACGAAGGGTAAGTCTGCTGTAGCCACCATGAGTTTCTCCAGTACATGGTAAAGAAGATGTGAAGATGTGTAGACGGGCAGTGCACCAGTAAGTAAAGCCCGTTATGTTAGAGAGATGATGGTGGAGGTTCTGTCTTGGCAGTCGCATTACGAGAATAGTTCGGGAGGGGCTGAGATAGGAAGGAGTAGGGAAATGAAGGAGAAAGAGAGAGTAGGTAGGAGGAGATAACGAGTGTGAGCAGTAGATGCTATGGTGTGGAATTGTAGTGCCATGAGAAAGACATGGGAGCACCTGACAAAGAGGGACTACATGTGATACAGATGGATGTTGCAAGTGGTTGGCGGAGCTCTTTGGAGCTAGTGAGAGCTGGCGAAAAGCAGTAAGAATTAGTGAGGATTAGTGAGGATTAGTGAGAATTAGTGAGAATTAGTGAGAACATTAGTAAGAGCATTAGTGAAATTAGCGAGAATCACTTGTGAGCTTAATGCCAATAGGAACCCGAATACACTCTGTTGTGGCCCCTGTTAACTCAAGGAAGACATGCCACATAGTGGTGGCCCTGCCTATACATGTAGAGCAGCCCTGTATTCTCTCCCACGTAGCCGTAGCCCTCAACTAGCCCACCTCTCGTTCCCTCCATCTCTCACGCTTCGGCCTCTCACTACTATTTTCCTCGGCTCGCTGACGGGCGCAATAATTGACACTAGCGACAACCTCCTCCTACACTTCCTCAATAGCATGGTTGACAACGGCGATGGAGACAGCGGAGGCCAGGCTGGCAAACCCAAACACATCCAGCTTCCTACTTCATCTAGTTTTTCCAACAATAACCAAACGCCCAAGTCTCATCTGCGGAACGACTCGTCTTACTCCAGAAACTACTCAGTACTAGACATATATGGCACCGAATCCCCTATGGAAGAAGAGGTTCCTCTGCCCTCTCGTGGTGATGCTTTGGCAATTCCATCCAAAGATGCCATAA
Source organism: Suhomyces vadensis (assembly GCA_030575035.1). Classification (NCBI taxonomy): domain Eukaryota; kingdom Fungi; phylum Ascomycota; class Pichiomycetes; order Serinales; family Debaryomycetaceae; genus Suhomyces; species Suhomyces vadensis. The sequence continues at coordinate 79,809 of JAJMGK010000009.1, read as the reverse complement.
TTATCCCTCTGCCCAACCAATCGGATGATTTGGATGTCAGCATCATGAAAGAGTTGGATAAATTGGACTTCCATGTCAATTCTTCCAGCTCTTTGCTCAAAGAAAACCCCGAAATATCCAGTTCTCTTACTACAAATGGCTACATCTATGATAAACGCAAAAGCTTTGTTCAACCCATGGATTCTAAGAACATCGATGACTTGTTAGAATCCAATTACGACCGCTACGGCTTCAAGAAGGCATCCAACCATCACAACATCTCCGAGGAAGAATACAACGAATGGTTTGCCGACTACTCACAGTACTCCATTCGACGTAAGAAGAAATGGTCCTTGCTAATGAAAGCCAACGGCTTGAACCTTGACAACGACACATCCGTACCAACCCGGTTTCCTCCCAAGTCTGACAAGGTGAAGAAGATGATTCGACGGGGTATACCGGCTGAATGGCGAGGAGCAGCGTGGTTCTTCTATGCTGGTGGAAACGAGAAACTTAATAAGCATGTCGGTGTATACGAGCAAATCATCCAGGATACCCGTGACGTCCAGAATAAAGATACCGAAGTCATAGAAAGAGATCTTAACCGGACGTTCCCCGACAACTTTCATTTTAACGACTTCCTTGCATCCAACTCGTCCTCCACCACGTTAGCCACCAATTCCCAGCACTCGCAGCAGAACGAGGTCATGATGATCACGTCGTTGAGAAGAGTGTTGATTGCATTTGCCCACTACCAGCCTCAGATCGGTTACTGCCAATCGCTCAATTTTTTGGCGGGCCTCTTGCTATTGTTCATGGAGGAAGAAAAGGCGTTCTGGATGTTGGTGATATTGACAGAACGGATTATTCCCAAGGTTCATTCGGCCAACCTCGAAGGAGTACATACCGACCAAGGAGTATTGATGCTTTGCATCAAAGAGTACGTACCGCAGCTCTGGAACATATTGGGCAAGACATTTGAAGGCGAAACACTCTCAGAGGATAAAATCTTGACCCGGTTGCCTCCGGTGACGTTGGTGACCTCATCGTGGTTCATGTCGGTGTTTGTCGGGATCTTGCCGATTGAAACTGTGTTGAGAGTGTGGGATATCTTGTGGTACGAGGGGTCCAAAACCATCTTCCGGATCTCTTTAACCATTTGCAAAATGTGTCTTGATAACCCTGAGTTTCAAAATGCACGGACCAATTCCACCAACGGAGGCTCCGAAATAGATCAAATAGAATTGTTTCAGTTCATGCAAAACTTCCCCAAGATCATCCTCGATCCCAACTTCTTAATCGACAACTGCTTTAAGAAAATCGGAGGATATGGCTTTGGGTCGTTGCCCCAGGACGAAATCAACAACTGTAGAGAGTTTGTGTCGAAGCAACGGGCCAAGTTAAACAAGAAAAAGGCATCGTTAGCAACTGAATTGACAGACGAGGAGAGGAAAACATTAATATCGAGCTCTGGCAGTTCGTTTAATGACGACGACAGAAACTTCCATGATGTTTATGGGTTCCATAGATCGATCATGAGTGGTGTGGTGTGGAATAAAAACATGAGCAACAAAATGAGAAAGAAATTCTCCAAAAAGGTAAGATAGAATTTTAGGCTAATTAATATATATCTCTATAAATGGCATCCCCCGTAATCACGGCGTCTCTGATTTGTTTGACATCGTGGACTCTTACTAAATCCACGTTTTGTTCGATACATGCTATGACGGCCGCTGCCGAGCTTGTCACTCTGTTCTGGGCCACGGGCTCGTTGGTCAATGTTCCCAAAAACCTCTTACGAGAAGGGCCCAATAATGTAGACATCCCGTTAAAACTCAAGTACGAAGAGCTCAGACCACTGGTTCCGTTTACCAGCACGGCGTACTCCTTGAATTTTGAAGCATGCTTGATGATTTGGACGTTTTGAGGCATGAGCTTGGCGAATCCAATGCCCGGATCCACGATGACTTGCCACTTTCTTACTCCTTTTGCAAAAGCTTTCAACATCTGAAGACTGAGTTCCCGCGATATGCCGTTGATCAAGTCAATGGTGTTTGGGGGGTAGTTGAGTTCGTGGTGGCCGGTTTTGGGGTCAACCATGTACTCGGTGATATCTTCGTTCGTGTTGGGTTCGTACGTGGTGTGCTCAAGCATAGTAGCCGAGTCTTTACGGCTGTGGTTCATGACATACGGACATCCATATTTGGCCACCACGTCGAATATCTTTTCGTCAAAACGGCCCATGGAAACGTCGTTGATGATATCAGCACCTTCTTCTAAGCACACTTGGGCCACACCTGACCGGAACGTGTCTACAGATAATAGACACTGGGCCAATTTGGGATTGGAAGCGGCCCTTATCGCTTTGATCACAGGAAGCACCCGCTCGAGTTCTTCTTTTTCCAGTGGCTGGTAGCTTCCCGGACGAGTCGAGACTCCACCTATATCCAAGATACTGGCCCCGTTGTCAACGAGCTCAGCAGCACTGGCTACAATCGACTCTAACGTTGAATTGTAGTGGCTTCCTCCGTCACTGAACGAGTCGGGGGTTAAGTTTAGGATACCCATAATCAACGTAGGCTGCGAATGGTTGAGCTGGTCAAACACCAACGGATGGGTATTGGTGCTCAGCAACCTTGGTACAGGTGTAACCTGGTATAGCTGGTTTGATTCTTGGAGTGATTCGTCGACACCACTGGCCAACAACTGTGACAAGTGGTTGTGGATAGGTTCGGCACTGACTGGGTGGATGAAGTCGGGAGGAATCAACTCACACAACGGCTGCAACACAAACGTACGCTCCAACATGGAGATGTGGGGGATGTTCAAGTCGGTGCTGGTGACAATGGCATCGTCGTAGAGGATAATATCCAAGTCTATAGTTCTCGGTCCGTTCTCAAACTGTTTGACCCTACCAAAGTGGCTATACTCGATTTCTTTGAGTACGGCAAGCAACTCATGGGGCGATTTGTTGCGGAATGCAATCTTGACCGCTCCGTTGTAGAAATCGGTTTGATTCAAGTAGTACATAGGTTTGGAACGGTACAATGACGATGTGGCCAAGACACTAATGCCATAAGTTTCCAACACCTGCAATGCCTTAGAAATGTTGTCGACAGCGTCTCCCTGGTTACATCCAAACGCCAAGTACGCTATGTGATCTGTCAGTTCTAGCACTGGCTCGGGTTCGGACGCTGGAAGGTTGAAGCTTCCCACGGCGTGGTGGTTTGCAGACCACTCAATGGGAGCCAAGCCTGTAAATGACGACGGCAACAACTCGGAACTCACACCAACCCCTTCAGTAAAACTTAGAGCATTGGGTTTGGTTACTTTCACGTTGACTGAGTGGATGCCACAAGCGTGGTTCTGGAACACTAACTGGCCCACATTCATCACCAATGCCTCGACGGTTTTGAAGTTGGTGCTTTCGACGTACGCAACCACGTCATCTATAATGGCATGTATGGTTACGTCTGCATTTTGATCCACGGCCAACGTCAAGTCTATGTCGACAATCTGGCGTTGGAGTCGTTCAAACGTAAATACCCCAATAATGGTGAGTAGCTTGAGGCCCAGTACGATTATACGGTCGTACGACTCAATACCTGAGCCAGGTTCGGTGCTTCTGTCAAGCACATATTCAACATGGTCGGCTCTGATCTCCGACTTGGTGCTTTTGATGCTGACACTGGCCGAAGTACCGCCTCCTTTGCTGCGATCAAGTACTACTTCGCTGACGGCCTGGCCAATCTTGGCCAACGACTTGAAGTTCTTATGCTCGTTTCTTTTCATGTATTCGATGATGTTTCTAGATATCACCGCATAGTTGAGGGAGTATTTCAAGTCGTCGGTCACAGAAGCCTGGTGAAAGTCGGTGTTGAGAGACACCGAGATCCTGATGGGCTGGGGTGTGGGCCTGTTCCAGGCATCTTTTCCTGTTATTGCAACGGCTGATACTTCATTGATAAATACTGTATCCTTGAATGCTGTTTGGCTCGAATGTAGAGACCGAACGAGAGATCTGACCAACGGCCGGCTCATTGGAGTTGCTATGGATCAAAAACGACTATGGGGTTGACCAGATGTGATTGGTGCTGGTTCTGGTTGTGTTATTCCAGCTTTTTTTATTTTCAATGCTACTTCAGCACAACGAACTATCTCTATCCAAGGACTATATTCACTATATCCAAAGGCCAACCAATGTTTTTCAACGACTCTTTCCGTATACGACTATGGTCTCGATGACTATCGCAGTCGATTTCGAGCCGCACTATTTTTCGCGACCAACTAATTAAGCACCACTGGCTTAACCTGCTGTTGGGCATGTTATTACCTCTGCTGTGCCCGATGTACTCCGGATGGTGCTGTAGGATTGTAGTTGTGATATGTGTATGTGGTATTCTTTCGTATATATTTGTTTCATCTATTATACACTATGCTACATTCAAAATTCATTCACCAATTCCTCCAACACAGTCACCTTCCGTTTCACCGGCTCCTCTTTGACCTCTCCCATATCAAGATCATCTGTTACTTCCACTGAATCACTCACTATCGACCCATATTCAGTACTGTTTTGGATGATTTCCTGCGCCTGCTCAAACCCACAACCATGGTCTTCCATGGCAAACCGTATGAGGATTTCGTTGGCCAAAACATAGGTGGAAAATGCAGACGTTGTCCAGTACGAAACAGTTCTGTTTTTCTTGGCTGCTTGCCGTAAATCCTTCTGACACCGTCCATTGATCATGTTGCCTATAATCAGTTGACGTTTGAACCCATAGTATCCGCCATAGTACTGCTCCCAGTTGATTGCCCATTTTTCATTAGATGACATCGTTTCGTGTGCCGACACCTGCTGCTGTTGCTTGGCCATCTTGTAATACTGGGACACAACTTCTTTTCCTTTGAGGATCTTACATACTACTTCAAGATACTTTTCACTACGTGCCAATAGCAACTTTTTCGATACTATTGGCTCAGGAAACTTGTGGTGCTGGTAATTTTCCCGTATCGACTCGATCTTTGAGCTCTTGTGTGTTTTCAAGGCCTGTAGCACGTTTCCATCACTCAACTTGATGGCTATACCGTCATCGTAATCGGAAGGCCCTGGTGTGCTGTCTTTGCTCAGCGACTCAATTTCTGGTCTATTGACTTCAATTGGCAGCTTGGTCGGTATATATGCTTCGTCACGTTTGGGAGTTTGTATCTTGATGAGATCATCTTCAAACTCATCTTTGGGAGTCTTTGGATGCTTTTCGATTCTGTTACTCATGTAACGCGACGCTTTATTCAGAGTAAAGATATCATATTGATCTTTGGTTCCATCAGTTTTATCAGATATCCCTTTATCTTCACTTTGAAGCTTTTGTTGCTTGTTGGTGTTGTGAACATAAAACCCTTTGATCTTGGGTCGTTTCTTGGGAGGCAATGCCGTAGGCGCCTGCTCGAAAATTTCACCACTCTCTATACCGTCATTAAGTTCACTGGCCAGTTTTGGCTTGGCAGCACTGTTCTTAAGGCTTCCATACTCTTTATTTATCAATCCACCCATAATTTACGTCTAAATTGTGCTTTCAAGCCCTACTTTTTGTGCACATCTAGTGGCTGGTAGGCGCACGGGAGTTCCCGAGTCGGACTGAAGACAGTGATGTTCCAGAAGTTGTCCACTTAGTACAAGTACTTCTGGATGTAGCACAATGGCACTCGATGCTGTGTGGCCACTTTCTTTGATGTCCGCTTTTGAAATCATATCTTTATTCATTTAAGCTTCTTAACATAAACGTTTTTTCGGCCAAGTAGGATGTTACTTCAAGTGACACAATTTGCAACTATTGTAGCCCAAGTTCTAGAACACTGATTTAAAATACCTACTGATCACGTCCAATCCATTCGCTGTTGTTTACCATAAACATAGACTAATTATATTAATTATACGCTAATTATGTTTTCATTAAACTAACATGTATTATTAGAGCTCTTTTTCCAAATTTCTGCATAATTCTACAAAATACATCGAACCCCAGCTTTATGTTGTGGATAAGAATTTTATATGTACAGCTTTGTCCAACGTTTACAGTAATAGTAGGCTTCTAATCTACTCCATTTTATTCTTATATATATCGTTACACAATTGCAACTATTTGTTATATTCAAGTTGCAGACTAATTCCTAGCAATTGTCCCTTTTTACTAGAGGGCTTACACGGTAATTAAGGTTAACTGGAATGTTTAATACTATACACTATTATTGAGGAGCTCCATTCTGGAACAAGTTGGCCAACTGCGAGCTCAAGTTAGGTGGGGTTCCATTCCCATTTTGAGGCCCAAAGTTACCAGTTTGAGGAAACTGAGGCAAACCGGGAGACTGCTGTGGAGCACTGTTCGAATTTGCAAACAACCCTGACAACGGATTAATTGCCGATTGAGTAAAGGTGTTAAAATCAGGTTGACTTCCATGCGACATGCTGGCAGTGGTGTTTTGTTGAGGTATCAAGGTAGTCTTAACATAATCTTCATCTGGCTCGCCTGGCTTATTAGACTTTGGTCCATTTCTAGCTGAATTGGTTGGCATCTTCTTGGACATGGCCTTGGACGAAATACCAGCCCCGATTTCAATATCCGGTTCATCAATAACCATACCACTCGCAAGTGGTTGTCCACCAGTACCACCCCATTGGGCATTGACCACCCATGTTTTATCAGCATCCGTCAATCTTTGGATTGGAATCACAGAGATACCGTGCTGGTAGTTACAACAGTCTCTTGGGCCAAACCCAACTCCCCAACGTGTCCTCAATGGCAACGAATTGTCCTTGTTGAACGAGGTAATGACTTGTTCAGCTTCTCTTCTCGAGTAAACCTTAATGAACGCATGCTTTCTTTCGCTGTTTAAAATCACAGACTGAACTTCAGCATATGGTCTCAAGACCGCAGATAATGCTTGTTGATCCATGTTCCGTGGGACACCTCCAATGAACAAGGTTCTTGACAAAACCTTGAAAGAACCTTGTGGTAAAGTTTGATCGAAACCGACGTTTCTAGGACGGTAGTGTGGAGTGCCTTGAATGTTCATTTCTCCCCCCAAGTTAGGAGGTTCAAATCCGTTTGGTGGTTGAAATTGGTTTTGTTGTGGCATCATTTGTTGTTGTTGTTGTTGCTGATGTTGTGGAGGTTGCTGACCAAAGTTTCCGTATTGTCCTCTTGGTGGCGATCTTTCCAATCTCCTTCCAAACAGATTTCCGTCACGATTAGGAGATCTGGATCTGTTTCGTCTGGAGTATCCATTGTCTACATCACGACCCCCACGTCTACCATCTGAATAATCTTGTTTTGGAGGTTGCTGTGGCAAACTAGGAAGACCACTGGCATTGGATCCAGAATTAGCACCTCCATTACCGTTGTTTTGCATTTGTTGCAACATGTTGAAAATCAATTGCTCATTGTTACCAGAGTTCTGTCCACCATTGTTTTGTTGAGGTGGGAACGGAACTGAAGCACTAACGTTATTGTTGGCAGGAGCAGAATTGGCACCCGAAAGAGCGGATAACTGTGATAATATGGTGTTGGCATTATTATCAGCTGGTTTGGCAGATTCAGAATTTGGGGTAGAGTTATTCTTGGCTAAAGAAGCTAAAGCCAGTAAAATACTATTCGAATCTTGACCATTCTTCCCATCATTTGATGAATTTGCTAATTCACTGTTTGACCTTGGCGGAGTACCAGGTGGGGTGGAAGAGGTGAAATGTTTATCTCTAATTCTTTTTAAGATTTCAGGGTCAAAAGTTTCAGCTCTCTCCCAAATATCTACTACTTTACTAATTTTAGTGATTTGCGATTGACTTATCTGTAATTCTAACGCATCATCAATTAATGATTCAATTAATTCACTCATTTTGTAAACTGCAGCACCATAGCTACCTTCAGGAGCCAGAGAATTAATAGATTGATTACGTTGTTTAGCTTCAGTGACATAACCTCTTACAATAGAATCAACAACATAGACTGCTCCCAATTTATGAGAAGATGGAACAGCTTTACAGTTGGCATATAAAATAGTTATTATTTTAGATTCTTGCTCAACATTTTTTATGGCGAGATCAGTTAATTTTTTAATACGTGATCCAGATACACCTGGAGCCTTCAAACTAGGAAGTTCTTTTAAAACAGTTTCAAATTCTTCAACTGACATTGTATGCTTGTTAACTTTATTTTCTTTTTAATTTTCTTCTTGAAGTAAGGTTGCTAAATTGTTAATGTTGTAGTTATTACTTGGTAATTTACTTTTTCTCCTACTGATTATCTAGCTAATCCCCAATTTACTAATAGATATACAGACAGTTAATTCTATCTAGTGCAATGGATTTAGTGAAATAAAAAACTAAAAAATGAAATCGTTCAACTACTTGATTTGTTTACTCTAGTCTTTACTACTAGTATCTACTTGTTTAATTTTTGGATGTTGGATTGGTCTTGCTTATTGCTTATTCTGCTTATTGCTCTCTCTGATTGCTTCCTTTACTCCACTTACGAAAATGACAATACGAATTGTGTTCAAAAGAAAAGATGACTTGCCTAAGTTTTTTCGGTGAGATTTTGGTCACCTTTTATACGATTTGGTCTTAGTGGTTACCCGGCAGCCTAGCAATTACTAAAGCGTACCCATATTTACACGGCGTGTAAAAATTTCTAAAGCGATGAAAAATCTGGTGTTCATAGTGCAAGCAAGATCACACGAGTACGCAATAGCTATGGCGAGCAGATTTTTGGCGAGAGCATACTCGACACAATCCTCGGGACCGATAATCTCATCCACGTTAATATTGGCCAGAAATCCCATTGTCACTGCCGACTTACCCAAATTCGAATCACAATACTATAAATATCAAAATGAATTATGGAGAAGGTTGATGTGGACTTTTCCAAAGTGGTTTTACTTTAGAGAAGGTACTTTAGCCGAACAAAGATTCCGTCAATTGAATAAGGATCCTGTGGCTGATAACCCCAACATCGAGTTTCCAAGAGGAAGGCCCCAGGTTAGACACAAGAGAGACAGAAGATTCAAACAAGAACTTAGATTACCAAAGACATATAAAGAGGCTGAAGAATTGGAGAGGGAAGGAAAAACAGAGGCCGTGGCCGAAGACGATTTGGCCCGTAAGGTTGTCCCCAACTCGCGTACTACCAAGTCAGACCAAGAAAACGATTTGTCAAGTTTGGAAAGAAAATTGTCAAGAACACTTTATTTGGTTGCTAAAGGCACCAATGGATGGAGATTACCCAACTTTACTGAGCAGGCGGATCAAGTTACTGCATTGCATATGTTGGCCGAACAAGGATTGTACAAGGTTGGAGGAGAACGTATCAACTACTTTAACGTTTCCAACACTCCATGCCATGTGCACCACAACACCCAAGAAAACAAGAAAGAATATTTCATCAAGTCGCATATCTTATCTGGAGAAGTGGTGTCGCAAGATAAGCAGGTGGAATTTGTGTGGTTGACAAAGGAAGAATTAAAAACGCATTTAGATCAGGCGTACTATCAAGAGATCGAACACTTGTTTAACCAAGTATAGCCGTGTACATAGTCATAATACATATATAATAATTAAGCTTAGAAACTTCAGCTAACTAGCTTTAGTCTTTTCAGTAATTGTGCACATTTTTTAGTAGACCATTATTATTAGTAAATGTGTTTATGATCACATTTACAGGTAAAAGATGGATGCTTAATTGTCATCGTTTCTCGGTTTGCAAGAATTGTAATAACTTACTGCACTTTCGACAATTAGGAACAAAAGACTTCTAGGAGTGAATAAGAGAATCGAGCTGAAGTAAGAGTTAAACTTCAAGAATTAAGGAGTGCATGGGTAGTACTAGCATCTATTATCAAAATCAGTTAATTGCAATTTCGCAACTTTCTGTCTTCTTGAACGGAATCACCCTTGGCCTTTCTACTGTTCCGTGTAATTCTTCTTCAGGGTCCTGTTGGGTCTCATTTACTTTATAATCATATCTGTTCACAACTCTCAGGCAAATTTCATATTATTAGCAGAATCATTTTGGGTGCAAAAAATAACCTAGCATATCTCCAGTACACATTTAAATAATTCTTCGAGGTCTGCAACATTGAAAGTGCTGCTCGGATTTTAAAGAGCACGCTAACCACACTTGAAGACACTTATCGTCATATCGAATTTTTAAATAGGACTGATATTAGAATCGTCAGTATAAACAGCTTGTGCGTAAGAAATAGTTCTGTCATCCAAGTTGAAGACCGAGTAACTATACCTCAAAAAAATATCACCCAAAATATCAACAGGTATGTGAGTTGAGTCGAAAAGCGGCGCTGCAATACAAACATCTCCGTGAGCGTTTCTGCCAGCAATTAAAACAAAAGCAGCGTATGGAACTTTAATCTCACCATTATCAAATTTGAAAGTGAATTTCTTGTAATGGTGGTTACAAGGAGCTGAATAATAATCTCCAAAAAGCGGAGTTGCGCCAAGCTCAGTATAAATTTGAGATATTATATGTGAAGGGAAACCGGCATACGTAGTTCCAGCATCGAAAGAAATTGGCTTACCAGAACTTTGAATGGTACTGCCATTGGCTGTCACAATTCCAGTATAATTAATTGCCAAATTAGGATACGCAGAAACTGGACTGGTCTGTAGATTACCAGAGTATTTAGCATGATCAATACCACCAAAGAGGAGGGTACCTCCTGCTTCTGTATTGTTATCAAGGTAAAGGGAGTAAGCATTCTTTGATATGATACCATCTTGCTTTAAACGAGCAGGGTAATTTGGGTAAGACCAGCCTTTATTAAAAGTACTTTCATCACGAACAAATCCAATTCCGAACACACCAGAATCTTGTTTAGATGTATGATTAGCAACTCCGATTGTAAAATTATTGACTGTAACCCCTCCAAGTGCAATTGAATCAGTATAAAATTCACCGGAAGTGGAAGTATGATCAGCATACTCAAAATCAAAGGAATGGCCAGTATCATGTGAAGTGGAAGAGTTCCATGGGTTAAAATTACCATTCTTTGAAGTGAAATTTGCGCCTAGGACCCACAAATCGGAGCTTCCAGTGTCGATAGCAGCTTTTAATTGCTGGTCATTGGAACCAAGTCCAATATTGATGAAGTATGAAGGATAACTGTCGAACAAAGGGTCCGAAACTATTCCAGATCTCTTTGCGTTGACAAGAAAGTCTTCATAATCTTGGACAAAGTTGGCTGGGAGTTCACGATTATTAGCGACAGAAAAGTCAAGCTTAACAACCCCTTCAGCTGTTTTGTCTGACCCTGGGAGAGTTAAAGCACTGGTGAAAACAGCAAAAGCTAATACAGCGAAAGGTGTCTTATTAAAGAGAGCAATGGACGCCATTTGATGCAGTAAGACGTTCAGGTTACAATTACATTATTCTAGGAATACACAAATGATCTTCTATTTATACCCAAGGTTTGATTTTGGTTCTTTTGACATGTTGCAACAGACGCAGCCACAATTCACAAGACAAAGACCCAGCAAAAATATGAAATGACATTTATTTAGAATAGGGAATAATTCATGTACAGGCTGTTTCTGGTTTACTGTTTTCCAACAATAATCTTTTTCGCAATATCTTTTGGAATCAAAAGTTGGCGCTGTACTGATAAGCCAGTGGATAATAAAATGCCAAGAAACGGTGAATATCTGCAAGGTCATAGTTTGAAGGCTTTAATAATAGCATCCACATCCTAGGGACTGCTAGATTTGGAACGAGATTTCTGGTTACTTTCAATACAGAATACCTCAGGAACCATCGCAAATCGAATTTGAAAGACTTAGAATTGTCAGTATTTATGGCACACTTCATGGGAAGTACGAGACTTCTTTTAAATGTGAAATTAAATAGAGTAGACAAAAGTGTCAAAAAGTCTCCACAGTTCTTTATTAAGTATAAGAGTATAAGGTGGGGTAATTAACCAACCTTATGGTGCGAAATTATAGCAGAGCCCTATTTCAAATAGTAACTTGATCTAACTCAAGTTTGTAGATATTGCGCTGTTTCGGAATAATACATTGATCCGCATAGCCGAAACGAGTTTCCTAAACTTTATTACCTTTCTCAATTAGGTTTATGATAAATCAAACTAGGATTGCACTGTGATCTATATTGGGCACTGTTGACACATCATGGAGATCATAATTGACATGTACTCTACTCATGCTAGTACCAAAGCTCGTGACTATTAAAGTTGTCAATCGTTAGGTTTTCAGGTACTTCCAAAAATAGTTCAAGAATGTGTTCAATTCGAGTATATATAAATAGAGTAACCATTGTACACCTGGTTTTAGTTTATGGGTATTTCTTCATTTGGAAGCACCTTCTATCGATATTGAATTTATCATTAGGCTCAACAGGTTCCGAATTATTTTATGTAATTAAATATTATAGATCTAGCAACTATCAAGATTTCAAACCCGATGATTTAAATATAGCCATGCACATAGTTATAATACATATAAATAGGAATTACGTCAATCTAAAATCTAACTGATTCAACATTATTATTCTACTTTGGGAAATAATCACAAATCTTTTTTACCCTTAATGGCCTTTTCGGCAGCCCATACCGATCTATCAAATACAGTCCCAACCATCAAGACCCCGGCCACTGAACTAATAACCCCAAGAACAAATCCTGACCAGGTCTTGGCGTACTGTTCACGGTTGATAATTTTCAACGGCGAGATATCAAAGTTTAATCCTACACCAGGAACTCCTCCTCTCGCATGGAGGGTGTTTTGATGGTCTTCGTCCCTTCCACCTGACAACGGTCTGTTGTGGGTAATCACGGAGAATTGATTTGTGTTGAGAGCATCTTGTTTGCCAAGATACTCGAACCGGGTGGCAACAACCTTAAGGTAATAGTTGGTGACGTGTTGCTTTTGATTAAGGTAAGATTGGTGACCATCTAATGGATGGGTGGATTCTACTAGGTCGTTTGACAATTCGGGGTCTTTACCAAACGACAAGTGGTGGATAGTATGGTCAAAATTGAACTTGTCCTCAAACTTGTTGAACAAGGACAAGTCATGAACATGATTCCCCCTGCTGGTAAAGGAAGCACCGGGAGCAAAGTCCAAAGTTCCAGATATACGATTGATCTGGGTTGTTCCCCTAACTCTACAACCTTCATTCTTATCGATTCTTTCGTTTAATAGCTTGACATAGCCCTCTTTTTCACACTGTTCGATGTTCGCACCATCGTAAAATCCCCACAACTTCTCGGCATATGCCAACTTGACGGTTTGACAATCGTTACAACAGAACTGGTTATTTTCTTGGGGCAACGCACCGTAGCACGAACCACAGTATTCTCCTTCGCCCACCAGTTTGGCCATCTGATGTAAGGATTTGTCGTTATTCAAAGCCAAATCGTCAAGCAAGAATTCCTCGGCCAAGTTGCCAAAATTGTCCTTGGTGATTCTGAACTTTTGGAAGCCGGAGTTTAAGATATCCAATTGAACATCGCCACTTTCGTCCAACAAATCAAGGGAAAGAATGTCACAGGGGATGTTAGGGAATGCAATATCGATGTTGATGTCCATTTTTTTGTTGATATCTCTATCCACCACCAACTCAGGACGGTTGATCACCTTGACGTAATCGCTGTATTCGTTGCGGACCAACACAAGCACAATGAGAATGCAAACAAGAGTGATGATACCTCCAGAAGCGGTTTTCACTCTAGCATCCTCTACAGTCTTGGCAAAAGCATCCAATGATGTCAACTTAGGTCTGGATGACATGCTGTTTATGGTGTTGCTGATAAAGGTGTCGTGGCTTTTAATGAGATTTTTGGTGAAAAATTCCACCGCGAGCCAAATCAAATAGGTTGAAATTGGGAGTGACAGAGCTACCAAGTATAACCAAGTGTAGTGTTCACGACTAAAAGGAGGCTTAAAAGAAGTAAAGACGTGTCTAATCAATCATGTCGTACAAGGGAAACAAGTTTTTCAAAAACTTTAGTCCAATATTGGTACAGGACAAGCCGTTGGCCGGGCACACGTCGTCTTCCACCGAAGTGATAGTGTTGGTCATCAATGGGACCGGCACCAGGTTGGTGGCATCGCGCACAGACAAGTCGTTAAGGTTGTGGAAGTGCGTGATGGACCGCGCGGTGGACCCCATAGTGATCGAAGATGCTCATGCCCGCTCGGTCGAACGTATCAGCTGGAACCCCAAGACGGAAAACCTGTTTGCTACTGTGGGTAGAGACGAGTATATCAAGGTATGGAAGGGAGCCACAGGGAAGCTAGAGCAGCAAATAAAAGTAGAGAAGGGCTTGGGGCAAGCCGATGGTGCGTGCTTGAAACTAGTCAGTTATTCACACGATGGAGAAGCGCTTATAGTGGTGGACCGTGATTCCACAGTGCTAGTATATAGTGTTGACCATACCAAGATTGCCGAATTCAAGTTGGACGAACATGTCTACGATGTGCAATGGTTTAACCACACGCATCAATACTTTTTGGTAGCTCTTCAGGACGGCACGGTGCCGGTTTACCGCGTGAACGTTGATGGTTCCAATGGAGTGCTAGGAGAAGGTGCCACGCGGGTATCGCAGCTTGTGGGCCATCGGTCAGCAGTAACCACTGCGAGTGTAGATCCAAGGGGAGCGTACGTGGCTCTAGGATCGAACGAAGGGTCGATATCACTCTGGAACACGGCTAGTATGTTGAACTTTAAGGTAATCAGTTCCGTTGATGAAGCCATTGCGTGTGTAGGAGCCAGTAGAGACGGTGCGTATATCGCGGCATCGTACGACCGGGGCTCCAACATACGGGTGTTTGACCTGGAGACGGGTGAAGAAGTGTACGAAGTCCAAAATAGTGTTTCGGGCCAGCTGACGTTTTCTTCCGTAGTGTGGTTTCCTAATAAGACAGCGTTTGCATATACCAGTGACAATGGTACCACGATAACGTTGACCAAGAAGCCTGAGCGCACATGATTTACAGAGATCGGCAAGTTATGTAGGCAGTACATGATGAAAATACTACATAATTATCTACCTGGAAAGTATATACGATTATCAGATTATTTTCGAGGTAGTACATAATTATGTCGCAAATGCAGCCTAAAACTTTGGTCGGTGCAGAATTGGTTGAAGATCGGCTAGCTGAAGAACACACTCGTAGAAACAGGAACAATAGCGATCATTCGGCGTATAAGTACGATTGCAGAGAACATAGCTATAGGTAATACACGGGGACATTAATACGGC
Organism: Suhomyces vadensis; assembly: GCA_030575035.1. Classification (NCBI taxonomy): domain Eukaryota; kingdom Fungi; phylum Ascomycota; class Pichiomycetes; order Serinales; family Debaryomycetaceae; genus Suhomyces; species Suhomyces vadensis. The sequence goes on along the minus strand of JAJMGK010000009.1, from coordinate 64,542 downwards.
GGAATCAAGAAAAATGCTAGAGAATTTTGCAAGAATTAAACGAAGTGATATTCTAGCTTTACTATTACTAGTGTAGTAACTGCCATCGTTGTAATTCATGAGTATAGCCTTTTTGTAGATCCTAACATTCCATCTTAGAGATTCTAACATTCCAAATTAGGCTGAAAATAGTTTAGTACTCTTTATAAATTTAGTACTCTTTATAAATTTAGTACTCTTTATAAATTTAGTACTCTTTGTAAATTTCTCGTAACTATTTCTACTATTATTATCTTCACAGTATATCTTAGTATTTTAATATGCTATTTAAGTGTATTAAATGTATATTAAGTAAATCTTAATAATCAGTTTCACTCTCTTGGTTCTTAATTTAGAAATGAGAATAGGTTTCCTGTTTGAAGTTGCCTCTCTGTAACTCTGTCGCCTCTACCTTTATGTATCCGCCCCGTTCTCAGCCTCGCTGGGAATAATCCTCCGCCGGTACCGTCGAAAATTCTCCCTAAGCGGAGATCCAAACCATCACAAAAGGAGCCCAACAATAGCACCCGTTTGGACACAACTTGTTTCTAAGGGGAAAAACCTATCACTGACCAGATTGTTCCTACCGTCGTTACAATATATCACCTTGGCCATAAATACAGATCTCTAAAATTCCCCTGCTGATAAATGGTCTGTCCCCAAAACAGCGCGCGGTGCAATTAGCTTCACTGGGGAGAAACAAATACAAACAAATCCCCTCTGCTACCATCGTAAACATATCAGTGAGGCAACCCAACTCTGCCATAAGCTCTCACCGCAATCTGCCCCACATGCTGCTACCTGCCCTACTACTAGAATCTCTACTCGGGTATTGCTTGCTATCGGCACCCAAAGTTCCCTACGTCCAGCCTCGCTCTCTTGCTTCTCTCACTTGCTCCCAGACGCCTCCCTAGTCCCATCGTTCTGTGCCTGGACCAAAAGAGAAAAAAAACGAACCTCGTTAACGAAAAAGTTGTTTTGAACACTAAGGGATCCTCTTGGTACCATCAGTAATAGTTTGCACAGTTCTAGATATAGTTTCACGTCCAAAATTCGTTTTACCAAGGTATACCATACGAATCTATCAAGTTTGTTGAATAAACTCCTCGATTCACCATGGATAACCACCATCTGGGACCTCCAGCTCTTAGATCAATATCCACCACTTCCAATCTTTCATTAAATTCTTCCACTACAAGCATCACCAGAGTAGCCCTGGGCCCATTAAGTTCCATCAATTCAAATTTCAACAAACAATCTTCTGCACAAGATCATTTGAACTTCCAATGTCAGACTCTCAAACATAAGCTTGCGTCCATCGAAGGTATGGAACCGTTTATGAATCTTGCATTTAATTCTGCAGAACAATGTGCCGAACAACAAGCATTGACTTTATCACAACAGTTGAATTCACAGAACTCGTCTGGTTCTGGTCCCAGATCCACCAACGACTACAGAGCGTCCATAGAATCCGCTGGCTTCTCCATTCATTCAGATACTTCTTCAAGTTCCAATCTTACCGCCATAACCAATGGAATGAACGGAGTCGGCAATGGTACCAACAGTGCCCAGAAAAACTTGATAAACAACCATATATTTACCTTTACCGCCGGGGTATTGCCAGCCAATTTAAGTGTTGACCCTGCCACTCAATTGTGGAAACTATTCCAGCAGGGTGCTCCGTTATGTTTGATTTTCAATTCCATTGTACCCGACTACAAGATCTCCATCATTGGCAGTGACGACTTACGAATTTGCAAGAAATCGGTATACGACTTTTTAATTGCCGTGAAGACCCATTTAAACTTCGATGACGATATCATGTTCACCATTTCTAACGTATTTTCAGACAGCACTCAAGATCTTCTTAAAGTTATAAATGTGGTCAAGAAGTTGTTAAGTTTAAAGGACAGAAACAATGAAATTGACCCAATATTGTTGAACTCAATGGCAGATATTACTATTTCCGATGACAGATCTAAAGTGTTTAAAGAAATAGTGGAAACCGAAAGAAAATACGTCCAAGATTTAGAATTGTTGGCCAAATACAGAGACGAATTGAATAATGCCGAATTGATTTCCAGTGAACAAATCCATATTCTTTTCCCCAATTTAAACGAAATCATTGACTTTCAAAGAAGATTTTTAAATGGGTTGGAATGCAATATAGCAGTCCCCAATAAATACCAAAGAATCGGTTCCATTTTCATCCACGCATCATCTGGACCATTTAAAGCCTACGAACCTTGGACAATTGGTCAACTTTCGGCTATTGACCTTATAAATAAAGAAGCAGTCAATCTTAAAAAATCGTCAAGTTTATTAGACCCAGGCTTTGAACTTCAATCCTATATTATCAAGCCCATACAAAGATTGTGTAAGTATCCATTATTACTAAAGGAATTGATCAAAACTTCACCTGAGTCGTTAGATCCAAACACATTCAATCCTTCAAACCCCAGCTCTGCATCATCTCCATCTCCGTCATTTAATGAATTGGTAATTGCCAAAAGTGCAATGAAAGAAATGGCTAACCAAGTTAACGAGGCTCAAAGAAGAGCCGAAAACGTCGAATATCTCCAGAAATTAATAGAGAGAGTGGGAAATTGGAGAGGGTTCAATCTTAAGGACCAAGGTGAACTATTGTACCATGGATTAGTTGGGGTCAGGGATATCGATAACGAAAAGGAATATGTTGCATATTTGTTTGAAAGAATTGTATTTTTCTTTGTTGAAACAGAGAAAGTAGTAGAACCCAAGGATAAAGAAATCAAGAAGAAGAGAGAGATTCTTTCCACTAGAAAAAAGTCGTCGGCTTCGGTGACCACAGCATCTACTGCAAACTTGTTGGAATCCTTGAACAAGGCCAAGAATGACAAGTCTTCACCATTGGAATTAAAGGGTAGGGTTTACATCCTGGAAATTTACAACATTTCGTCTACAAACAACAATGGGTACACCTTGGTAATATCATGGTCTGGTAAGAAAGAAAGCGGATCGTTTGCCTTACGCTACAGAACCGAAGAGACTAGAAACCAGTGGGAAACTTGCTTGAGACAATTGAAGACCAGTGAGATGAATCTTCAAATTCACAAGAGATTAAGAGACTCACAAGGGTCTCAGACTACCAGCGACCCCAATTCGTACGACTCGTATCCACAGAACCAGAACCAGAACCTAAATCCTTTACCTTCTGCTCCACAACAAGGATTTAACCTGAGCAATGGTACTGCGCCAGTTCTGGCAGGAGATAATGCTTCATTGAGATCATCAAATGGGTCTTCCTACCAGCGCCATCACTCATCATCGTCCACGTTCAGTATGATGAGACAGCACCGTGCTAAATCAGGTGGAACTGAACCTTCTTCCAGAATATCTTCCAATGGAGGAGCCAACAACTTTACATCCTACACCCCTACAACCACGCCAACCGACTCTTTTGGAAGTGAAATCAACATTAGATTGGTATACAACTCGGCTGAGGTCCAGCCTTTATTGGCAATATCTTCCAATGCCCAATTTTCGGACTTGTATCTGAAGATCTCTGCACATATACAATCCACAGGTAATTTCCCAGGAGATGTGATGGTTAACAAATTAAGGTATAAGGACGAAGATGGAGATTTTGTGGTGATGGACTCAAACGATGATTGGATATTGGCGGTGGATATGTTGCAAGAGATTAGTGATGGAGACGGAGACGAGACGGATGACGAAAACGCCAAGCGTGACTTGACTATCTGGGTATCTTAGAATATACAAATAAGGTCAAATAATGTAGAGTAGATACTAAGAACTGCTATGTCGTTAGGGGAGTCTCCTAGTGAAATAGAAACTGGTCCCACTGTCGTATACGAGACAACGAAGGGGTATTGAAGAGTAATGGTTGAGATTATAGAGTGGCGAGACGTTTGTCATTTTCGGGATGATCACCCCTTCGATATGAAAACGATTTACGGAGTCCCATGCCCGGTATAGCAGACCATGTTGGACATAGTAAGGCCAGGTTTTGTGACGTTTTCCCTGTGCTAACTATGTTAGAGAAGATGGAGAAATTTTTCGGCCGAGTCAACTTTTCAAATTTCAGTGACTCGTAGATTCTTATCGGCACGGCTGTTAGGCACGCTTGATGCTTGTTACGTAGCATCTCGTAAGTCACCATGAAGGAAACGACAAGATACTTGTCACCTACAGGCGTAGTCTCATAATCAAAGTTGCGCTTAGAAATTTGAGCCCTATGATTCGTCAGTTTGTGCCTGTGTGTAGTAAAAAAAATCCGAGTATGAATCATTTTTTGATAGCGCAGATGGTGCAAAAGTAAACCTAACACCAAATTAGATTGAGCAGTGCTTGGAGTTTAAAGTTCGAGAAGTATCAACTAGAGACTCTACAGTATCGTCCAGTTCTGTCACTGTATATTTTGGCTTATTTTTGATTGTTTTTTTTGCATTATTATAAGCACTTCAGTTAGCAGAAGTAGCGATGGCATTTTCAAGTACGGTACGTTCGAGGCCGTTGAACCTACTCAGGCGTTTGCAGGTTGGTTCGGGGAGTCATGAAGCCAAAGTCAATTTGATAAGAACTTTGAGTATAAATTGTAAAGCACCCAGACATAAGATTTGGCGCAATTTCAGACATTTCTCCACCTCCATTTCAACACACAACGAGATCAAATTCCACCACTTGACTCTGGAACAACAAGAAATATTGACTGAAGACAGGGCCGCGGATTCTGTGGACGTATGCATTGTTGGAGGTGGGCCTGCTGGTTTAGCAACCGCTATCAAGTTAAAGACTTTGGATAACGAAGAAGGTAACGGAAACTTGAGGATCGTGGTGTTGGAGAAAGCCGGTGATTTTGGGTCTCATATCGTCAGTGGAGCAGTCATTGAGCCACGTTCACTTCTTGAGTTGTTTCCTGAGAGCCAATTCACCGAAGAGACTGGAGGAATTCCTCTTCCACCCGATTTGGTGACCAAAGTAACCACCGATTCAATGAACTATTTAACGAAAGAATACGCCTTTCCTTTACCTGAACCACCTCAATTGGCCAACCACGGCAAAAACTTCATTGTTTCTTTGAATAACGTGGTCAAGTACTTGGCCGAACAAGCAGAAGAGTTGGGTGTAGAGTTATACCCCGGAATATCTGTTAGTGAGTTGATATATAATGAAGCCGGGGACAGTATAAAGGGAGTGGCCACTAAAGATATGGGCATTGGCAAGGACTCAAGTCCGAAAGACTCGTTCGAAAGAGGAATGGAGTTTCATGCGAGAGTAACGGTGTTGGCTGAAGGGTGTCATGGTTCGTTGTCAAAGCAGGCAATTTCTAAATTCGATCTTAGAAGTGAAAGTGACCCACAGACTTATGGCTTGGGTATTAAAGAAGTATGGGAAGTTAAGCCAGAGAACTTCGACAAGGGTTATGTCGGACATTCTATGGGATTTCCCCTCTCCAGTGCTGAATATGGGGGAGGTTTTATGTACCATTTCGGAGACGGTTTGGTGGCGGTTGGCCTTGTTATTGGTCTAGACTACCCAAACCCATACATTTCACCATACCAGGAGTTTCAGAAGATGAAGCTTCACCCGTACTATTCCAACGTCTTGGAGGGTGGAAAGTGTATTTCGTATGCAGCAAGGGCTTTAAATGAAGGCGGATACCAGTCAATTCCCCAGCTTCATTTTCCCGGTGGAATTTTGGTAGGATGCTCTGCTGGATTCGTCAATGTTCCTAAGATCAAAGGAACCCATACAGCTATCAAGTCGGGAATCGTAGCAGCTGAGGCAATTTTCGACCAGGTCAAAGATTTGGAAGAAGTAGACGAGACTGAGTTTGAGAACGAAAACTATCAGCCAATTGACTTGCATAGCTACGAAGAAGCATTCAAGAACTCTTGGGCATACGAGGAATTGTACCAGGTAAGAAATGTCAGACCTTCGTTCAATGGACCACTTGGGTTCCTCGGGGGATTGGTCCATTCTGGGTTATCCACTATGATTACTAACGGAAGCGAGCCGTGGACACTTGGTCATCACTCAACTGATTCTGGTGCTACTCAGGAAGCCAAATACTTCCAGCCAATAGAATATGAAAAGCCTGACGGGAAGATAACATTTGACATTTTGACATCAGTTTCCAGAACTGGCACTTATCACGATGAAGATGAACAGTGCCACTTGAGGATTCCAGATCAGGATTACCAGAAACATGCTGAGATTAGTTATCCAAAGTATAAAGGAGTAGAGCAAAGATTCTGCCCTGCTGGAGTTTATGAATACGTTGAAGATGAGAGTGAAAAGCTAGGGGTTAGATTCCAGATCAATGGCCAAAATTGTATACATTGTAAAACCTGTGATATTAAGGTTCCAACTCAAGACATTAATTGGACCGTACCCGAAGGAGGTGGTGGCCCGAAGTATTATATGTCTTGATGTAAATAGAATAGATTTCAAAAATAATAATATAATTCATCCATAGTAACAATTCAATAATTAAATTAATTTTATAAGGGTTTCAATACTAATTGATTCATTTTTATTCATTATAAAGTGGCCGTTATATAGGGAACATAAATAGTAAACGACAATTTAAAAAAAAATATTTGATTGTTTTTTATACAGCCATTGCAAACGCAGATAACGAGATAATAGTAAAGAACAAGACGAGAAAAGAAAGATAAAACGTACAAACACGTATAATCAACACGTAAAGCTAAGGGAAATAGAGATTTAGAAACATAACAAAATAAATTTAGATTTTAAAAACATAGCGTACAAAAAAAGGAAGCTAATAACCAAAATACTGTTTCTTTAGGAACCCAAGAAGAAAAATGTATACACCAGGACAAAAACGTAAGCAGCAATAACGTAAATAGAGGACTTTTTTTTATTTAAAAAAATTTAATGAGGAAATGGTTTAACAAGGAAAATGATGTTGAAGGTAAGTATAATAATGGTGATGATTTTATGATGTGGATTGTAATATTAGGATAATGATGAATATAATATTATGATATTGGTGGTAATGATTAGGTAGAAATCAAGCAAAGAATTTATCCAAATCAGATAAACTAATATCTTCTGGGGCACCAATGTCCTGAGATAAGAACCCTGATCTGATTACATTTAACCATTTTTTGTTTGAATGACATCCTTGATGGCCAGAAGCATTAGAATCAGTTTTGATAGAGTTTGGAGAATTCAATGAAGAAGAAGGGCTTGAGATAGCCTTCAAAGCAGCAGCGTGTAAGGCGGCGGCAGCAGCAGCAGCGTTTGGACTATGAGAACTAGGAGCTCTGGAAGCTCGAGGCGCGGCAGCAGCAGCAGTCAAGATCTTGGATTTCTTATTTAAAGAAAGATAAGATAAAGACTTGGATCTCTTACCGTTCTTTCTCATATGTTCAATGTACAAATCATTTGTGCCTGAGACGAGATCATCATCTTCGTCTTCATCGTCGTCGTTGAACACTTCAAAGTCTTCAAACTCTAAGTCTGATTCCTTAGGGTCATTGGCATCGTCATCGATTGATTTATTGTTGACATTTGACTCAGTTAACGAAGCAGTAACAGGGGCAGACGAATATGGAACAAACAAATTAGACTTATCAATAGGAGCATCCAAAAAGGTGTTTTTGGTGATGCCCAAATCAAACATGGTTTGTCTTCTTGGCTTGGCCAAGCTGGCCTGTTTTCCAGCTTCCAAAGAATCGTCAAGGTTGGAAATGTCTTGAAAACTAGGAGCTTTTAACGAGGAAGTGGATCCAGAGGGCCCAACCGAACCCGATTTTGGAGATTGAGACATTTCGTCGTTAGTGTTCAAGTTTTGCTCTTGCTTTTGGATTTCCATCAATTTCTTGACGTGAACGTGGAAATCTTCAGCCAATAAACCACGATAGACGTAGACCATTCTCTTTGGAGAAGCGTCGGCCCAATCACGAGATAAGGCATACTTTAAGTTGTTTTCACCTTTTTCTACTCTTTTGACGTAGGCATTTAATTTTGCACTAACCAAGTTAGACGTTTTAGTGGACAAATTGGCCATTTCTGGATGTTGTTCCACCAAAATGTCACAGATTTGCTTCACAGTCATACCACTACCTTTGGGATCCTTTTCGTACAAGATAACGAAAATGGCGTACAAAACATCGTCCTCTAAAGAAGGATCGTTTTTCTGTTCTGGTCGAGGTTTTTCACCGGTAACTGGGATGGTGGTGGAGATACCAGTTGCAATTGGAGCTCTAGAAGTATTCTTTGGTTTTTTCTGCGGTTGTTGGTTTTGTATTTGAGATTGGGACTGGGATTGGCTCGAAGGAGGGGTAGAAGAAGTGGTTGGTGGAGTAGAGCCTCTGGAGTAGGATTTTTTTAGAATGGAACTATTGGAAGTAATAGAAGAAGTAGGATCATTATTCATTAACGAATCCGGAGAAATGCTTCTCAGAGTTGGAGATAGATCACCAGGACTCAAGCTTTTCTCCGGAGTCAAAGGATTGATTAAATCATCATCTTGAAAATTTTGAATTGAATTTTTAGATGAATTTGAAGAATTGATTGGTGCCGGACTGGTTGAATTAATTGAAGAATTTGAAGAATTAACACTCAAGGTTTTTGGATTAAAAGATGGTGAAGCAGGAATTGCCGAGACTGGAATACCTAAAGGTCTTCTATCAGCTAATGCCATATTATAAATTGTAGTTTGGATTGTGGTTTTTTCTTTTTTTTTAAAGGTTTATCTTTGAAATATACCTTTGTTTGAATATTTGTAATATACGATTGGATTAATTCAGAAAATAACTGGAAAGGAAAAAAACAACTAGGTATGTAGTAGTGATAGTCAAAATTCAAGTAGTAATAAAAAGATATTTGATAAAAAAAATTAAGACTGTGATAAAAAAAAGACTTCCGTTACTTTCAACTTACTGAGTACAGTCCATATATGATAAGTAACAAATGAATGGGATATTTAAAGTCAATTAATTTTCTTGTTTTATTTTCTCTCTTCTTGAAGTTTCTTCCTTTAACAGTGAAACTTCTGATCAAGTTTTTTTTTTCTTTTTTGAATAGATGTATTTGATCTGATAACAAAAGTAATACTAAACGATAACTAAATCTTTAGTTGGCTTTTGTATTTGATAGTACTTAAATTAATAGTACTAGACAGGGACTAAAGTATTAATATTTTGATCCACAAAATCATCCCATAAACGATAACCAGATAGTCAAGCCCGATGAGTGGCATTGACTTATACTGATGAGGAAGGTAAACCAAGCTTGATACATAAGAGTAGATTAATACCATCTGTTACAGTAAAGGTGTGTGTTTATGGGTAACATATCAAATCCCCAGCTTTGAAATTTGGAAAAAGATCCTAGGGTTGATAAACATAACTGTACATACAATTTTCAATATATAACCAAATATATATAATCAAATTTTAATCAGTGAGGTCGCTTGTGGTAGTATTAAGTAAATCAAAGGCAGAGATAGCCTAATATGTGTCTGATTCTCTTTATTCAATTTAGTTGAAAATCTCTAAAACTATTAGCTTTATCAAATCTATAATTTCAATCCTATCTTTCAAGACATGAGGTACAATATGGGACAAGAGACAATAGAATAAAAATTGCGCCTGCACACAGCCTGCTCAATCGTGGGACTGTTTTTTCTGATGGGTCGTGTGTGGCTAAATCGGCTCACAATCCCGTCTTGGCAGGTTGCTATTGATAAGGCGGGAGGTACGCCGGAGACAGAAACAACAGATCGATGTCGTGGTACTGTCCTGGGCTGCCTGAAGTTTACTCTATCCAAGAATTTTCTGTTGCTTGATTTGCGTGCCTAGTTTTGGTGCTCGTTTTCGGATTCCGGCTCCGAGTGCTGGTGATCTAGCTTGCTATCATTCTCGTATCGCACGTGATTTGCATGCTGATTGCTCATCTCGTGATTGGTGATCCGGCCACGGTGCCCCGCTCCGGCCGCGAAGATAGGAGGTTGCGAAATATTACCACAAACAAGGAGTTAATGCGTCCATAAATTGTCCCTCCTAGCACCCTACATGAGGGTATCGGTATCCAACCTAGAGAAAATACGGTAGTATTTGCGCCTGTAAGTATAACTAGGGTAAAGACCATGGATCCGAGAAATGGGGGATCGTAAAACGCCTTCAGCCCTATCGAGTTGTTATCTTAGGGGATCAACCCTAACCTTATATCCGTTCCGGCTAACGATCCCAGCCTCTAACTATGCCGCTAACCCAGTGTGTTGCCCTGGCCGAACAATAGCCCCGTGGGCAATGGCTCGCACGTGCCGCAGGCCCCTGTCGCACCGGTTGCGGCAGGCTTCTAGGCTCCTAATACAGGTGGATTCACGTTCGACTGCCTGTTCACGTGAAGCCATTGCAGCTGGGGCACCAGCCCTGATGCCGCATCTTTTTTTGCACCCAAACCCTACGGCTCCGCACATGCCTCTTAGATGAAAGGGGCTTAAGCTTGATCAGGGGAACTAGTAACTAGAATTGGTAACGATACAAGGGATTTGAGCCATAATCAAGTAATAAGCCTAGTTGCTATTTGGAGATTGCGCAAAAATTATATCCCGACAAGTATTGCATATATTACTCAATATCGTGGTTACGGGATAATGCTAGTTCTATACACGTTTTCGTCCTGTTCCAATCTTCATTCCAATACGTGTCTTGGTATGGCTGTGTATAATTGGTTGTATTTGGAGGAATGAACCAGTAGTTGATTGCTGTATGGACATCGTCTAATGTGCTAGGACCGGTTTTGGCAGTAGTGTTACCAAAACTCGAAACTTCATGGAACCAACCCGCTGGTAGATACAACATATCCCCGGGGTCTAGCCACACTGTATACCGGTTTAAATCCAAAACACCCGGGAAGTATTTGGAAGCAAAATCGGTTAATTTGGCCCGGGTTTCAGATTCGGAGAATCCATCTATATGAAGCAACCCTGGAGGAATTGTTGAGAAATTAGGAGGATCAAGTTTGGCACCATGGGCGACAGATTTGTTGCGAGAAAGCTCAGCTTTCAAATCATTTAATAGTTCTTTCTTCAGGCCCTTGGCAGTATCGAGTTTCCAGTTGATGATATCTTCGAGAATTGCACCATCGTCTCTAATATGTTTCCAATTTGGGGCTTTCTCATCTACTTCGTAATCGATAATTCCGCTATCGTAGACCTTGTAAATGTTACCTACGGTGTGTAATTTGGCCGCATCAGCAGGACTGAACAATGTAAATCTTTTCCTTCCGGATACTAGGATGTACAAATTGTCAGCATGGTCATGGTGTAAACCAGATGAAGTACCCCCGATTCCTGGGACGTATTTGCCTAGACCTAACAATTTATCGGAAGAGTCAAGCTTAAAATCGACAACATTGTTGCTGGATTGACCCATCCATAAGTTAATTTGTTGAGGTATTAAGCTTGAAAACATTGGAGGGATTACGGGTAAAGTCTTGGGATGCCTGACCAAATTGGTTAGAGGTGGCTGAAATAATTCTTTAAGCCGCAAACAAAACTCTGCATGCGATATCTGGAGTTTTTCGTCGACAAATTCATCGTATGACTTTTGATCTGAATCTGAATCATGATAGTCGTCATGCAAATTGTCCAAGTCTATTGAACCGTCGTCACTTTCTTCAGCTAAACTTGCACCGGGCTCAACTAGATTGTCAAATTTATTATTCGGGGTTGAAACAGTTGAAGCATTAAAAATATCGTTATTTTCGGCCCTTCGTATCTGTCTATACTTGACACCAATCTCTTTGTCATCGGTAGCAGTACCCTCCTGGGCCTCTTCTTGGTCCTCCTCTTCACTCTCCTTTTCTGAATCAGAACCATCTTCACTATCGGATCGAAGTTCCCCGCTCTCGTATTGAGTGGTCAAGTAGTATTGGTTGTGGCCCTGTGCAAACAAAGCCATAAGTTGTTCTAAGCCTAGCTCCACTCTTGCTTGCCCCGAACCGAAGCCATTTTGATACTTCTGCTCGATTTGAAGTGGCTGCTCGTGCAGTAGCGTTTCAACGATATTAGTGCTGGTGAATTGACTAATATCAATTACCTTCTTACCAGGATCTTTAGGGGCAACTTTGGGCTTGGATTTAATATTTTTATTACTGATAAACTTGACAGGTTTACGTTTGCTGACATATTGGGCAAAAAATTCTTCAGAGCTTATATTATTATTTGTGATTTGGGATATATTTTCATCCCTATCATGTATTTTGTATCCTCCGTAATTGTTGCCGATAACATTTGGTTTCTTGATTGGTCTGGAATCGATCGGGTGTTGCATTATCAACTATTTTTTTATCATCAAAAATATATGTCGCTTAAATGTAACGTACCTTAAATTCTAATTTACCAATTGTATTATGGTTAATTTCCCAACACTTTCAACTTAATTATATTATTGGTTATAGTTTAGCCATGTTATTTTGTCCATTTCGTTTATTTCGTTACTGTAAAATATTTGGAGCTCTGTGCAGGTTGGGCTCATTGCGAAATTTGATAATAATTTAAGTTGGATGGCTTTGATTCAAAGAAAGACGTGAATTGAATTAATCAATAGTTTAAACCGGGGGATATTTTTATAAAGTGTATCTTAATTTCAAGTAGTTGTAATGGATCTGGCCACGAAAAGATTTTGAATCTGTTCCCCGCGGTTATAATGGAATTCGTTGCAAGCAGGAGTATACAACCGGATGGCTGAACCTTCTGTAATTCTCTACTCTTCGCTATCGGTTGGAGCGGCTCATTATATTTGGCACTAGTAATCAACTTGTAATTTACAACGCTTAAAAGCGCTTGCAGCGCTTGAATCAACTGCAGTGGGCGGCAGCCCATGGCATGTGCAGGACAAGACCCTGGGCTATTTGTCTTGGGCATCAGAGCAGACACGTGACAGGGCGTGTTTAGCCAACCAAGACCAACCCGAGGCAGATAAAACTAAGATTGCGAGCTCAAAAAAGCTAGATTAGGACAACAGCGATTAGATGGCATAGGCAGCGCAATTCAGCTCGGGTGTCGCCTTAAGCCCTCTTGATTAGACCAGATGTACAGACACCAAAATAAATGTCGTGGTGTGGATCTAATTCGATCTGTTCCATTTTGGTGGTCTGATTGGTCCAGGCGTTAGTCTGCGGGGCGGACGAGGGGCTTCGTTCGGATTATATGTATATTTTGTTTGAGAGTACTGCCTCTGTCGCCGGGGAGACAAGGCCTGTGCACATGTGGATGAATAGAAGTTTTCTAGGCACATATTTGGTCTCAGCTCACTGTCCAGAATTAGGTGTCTTTACATGGTGCTTGCACCCTTTCTTCGACGTCTGAATGTGACCGGGCGACACGCTACATTATTTTGTGGTTTTAGTGAAAATTCCACCTGCACCATTTCAACCCTTAATACTCCGTCCTGCACGCAATACACCTCTCCCTCCAGAGGCTTGGAGTACCGAACATGAGTGAATAGATGGGCTTAAACGTCACAAACTGTACCAGAGAAGTAAGACTGCGGTCTACACGCATGTCGTTATACTACTCTCGGAATTTACGCGTTATTCCCGGTGGACCACCGAAAACTTTGGCAGGGATAACCCAATCCATATGCAGTCCGGCCACCATGCATCTATGTCAATATTTTTCTTCGGTCAAATTTTATTCTGTAGCCGTTCGGCAACTAATAGGTGGATGGATATAGTTCAATTCCAAACGAAATATTCAATCGCAGATTAGTGAACATCAATTTTTCTATCATGAAATTTACAGCAAAATTATAATTATATTTATTAGTTTAACACTTTGTAAGTGAAGCAGAATTAATGGCAGCGATATGGTACAAATGTAGTAGAAAGATGATAGTTTGGATCAAAGACCAAACAATTCATTTGTAGCTGGATAAAATAATATAACATAGTTAATAGTATAGTAATTGTAGAAAAAAATGGAATGAAAGTGTCTGTAAGTATATTCACGATGAGTAGGTATGACTTATATGCAAAATGGAAGGATGTGTATGAAAGGAGGAGGGAAGTAGGATGGTGGAAGCTTCAAGAAATTGAATGGTCGGCGGTATTTGGGTAACCAATTTAAAGCAGCAAAATAGGTATAAGGAAATAAATATTAGAAAATAAATGGTATTCGAAAAAAGCGACCATTATCCGTATAAACCAGTTATCGGATGAATGATTTATATGAAAAACATGGGTCTTGATGGTGCGGCAGTTTTAGTTCTTTTAACAACGTCGCAATTGGTATCAATTTCATACTTTGAACTGGCCAAGTTGGCCGATTCAACATTATTTAAATCTTCGAATGATCTCTTTTTTGGAAAGTAGGATGGAGGCTGCATAGCACAAGACTTGGTAGCTTCGTTTATGGGGCTGGATCTTGACAACGGAGTATTTGGGTTTGGTCTGGAGGAAGATTTATCATCAGCAAAGATCTGATCATTGTTAAATCTTTTGGGGCTAGTACTGTTGGACACTGGAGTCAAAGGTAAAACACTGGCAGAAGGTTTCCTTGAGGTTTGGGCTTGCTGTTGTTGGTTTGCATATATTCTTGGAGTCACAGGAGGGTCCAACAACGATGATAAGGAGTCCGTGGCACATTCAACCAATGATTTCATCAATTGAGTGTATTTGCCATCTTCACTAAAGTACTTGACTTCAAGACATTTAGGAGGATTGTCCAAGATCTTTATCAAATTCTTGAAGAAGTTCTTGCTGAACAAGTTTTGGAAGCTTTGAATGGAAAGGATCTCATCTGCGTCTTCAGCCGAAGAACCTTTGGAGCCTTTGGAACCTCTTGAGGTACTTGGAGATTCGTCCAAGTTCAATTTGTACTCATCTGTTTTCAACAAGTCGTTGTAAAAGTTAAGCAAGCTAATTAAATTGACAGGGATCTTGAGGGTCAAGATGCTGACCAAAATACAGATCAAAGCAATTTGCGACGAAGTGTAGTCAAAGTAGATGTTAGGATAGAACTGGAATAATTCACCAATGTAATTGGACAAGGTCTTGATGCGGTGGCTTGATTTTTTTATCAAGTTCGACACAGTAGGGTTGTTATTGTTGCTGATCAAGATGTTAAGGTACAAGTCAACGAAAGAATCAAAAGTAGGACTGCTGACATACCATTCTAATGACTTCAAGATGTGCTTTTCCATTTCAATGAACAATTCCTTGTAGTAGCTGTCAACACAGATTTTTCTCAAGTCATTCAAAGAAGGAATCTTGAACTTGGAGTCCAAGTTTTTGCAACTTATCCAGAGACTGGTTAAGCCAAGCAATTGGTAGTGTTGTTTCTTGACGATTCTGGTAGAACAGTAACGGTCAATGAGGTTGACAGTCAATGGAAATGTGGACTTCGACAAGTTCAAAATGGTAATAACCTCCATCAAAAAGTCAAGCAACAAAGGTCTCATGCCTAATTTAATTTCTGGTTGTTGTTCGATCAACATAAGCGAAGGAAGCGTCTTGGATTCCATTGACAATAAGTGGTGTAACATGTCCAACTGGTATTCGCAAACCGTTGCCGAATGGCACTTAAACTCCATTGATTGAAGGTTGAAGTTTGACGATTTGACAGAAGAGTTGATTAACCTTACCTGGTGAAAGTTATCTGGAGAATTTGAGTACATTGTGGAAAGAAAACTGGCGTGAAATCAAGTGGATTTTGCAGTGAATGTGGAATTAAATCGGTTGCCAAAAGTTGGGGATTTTATGCAGGAGCTGAGCGTGACGATAGCTTAGTCGGATTTAGATGTAATGACGAATGGGTTCAATAAGAGACCATTTATTGGGATAGGAGTTGAAGTAGTAAAGTAAAAGTGGTTGGAACAAGCTAAAGATTGGTTGCTTGCAAAGTTGAGGTGTGAATAAATTGACGATTGATAACTTGAAAAATGTGATGATCAAGAGGAGTGGTTGCTAGGTGAATCAACGATATGTGTGAGTGAATGTATAACTTGATGGATAAGTTGAATATAGTAGATGATGATTATAATGATTGTAGTCTAGTCTAATTTTCTAGTTCTATATATATAATTAAATATATAATTGCACCAGTTAGTGTGGGGGAGTTTTATGACGAGGAAATGAAAGGTTAATGGTATGGATAGGAAAGATGGGAGTGGGGGTATATGAGGATACAATGGAAAAACCTCAATGGTGAAAAATGTGAATAATTAATATACTTTTAGAATTATCAAATTTGGAAGGCAGATGAAAAGATATATATATAAATGAGGTTAGATATGAGTAAAATTTTCCTAATATAAAATTAATGCCTGCCGTAATCCCACCCTGATTCCTCAATGCTATAACAACCAACCCTCTCCTACTACACAATTGTCTCCTTTTTGGTTTCTCTTTTCTTTTTAATTTTTTTTTATTTTTTTTTATCTAACTATAGAGAAGCTACATATTTGTGTCAACACAATAACCAACTTGAAATAATAAAATGTCCTTATTATACGTCTCCAGGTTGGACAGTAAATCTCCATGGTGCAACAATTTTTTTTTTGACTAAAAAAACTCTTTACTATCAGGACGGACTGCTCCTGTATACGCCTTACAAGCTTAAAAATATTTCTTATTAAAGTTTTATTTGTTATTACGCGCATGGTGCAGCGGCGTCACCAGCGGCGTTGTTGTCGTGGGTAGTCGCAGAAAAATGTGTTTATGTGCAGTATTTAGACGTAGACCATATATTTTCCCTTTTAGTAGGAGGCTGCAGATACTAACACTCTCTACAACCGTCTTGATAGGAACGAACGAACAAAAAAAAATATAAATGTCGCATTACTTAACAGGCGAGGGGGGGCCGAGGCAGGTGGCTTGGTTAACTCTCTCTCAAGCGTAGTTACAAACTCTGGTCTCTCCAAGGAATATATCCTGTGTACTGGCTGCGTACGAGGATACGGCCCATATAGTGGAGTGAGACTTGTAAGTTTGTCAATGAGTTGAACTATTATCCACTGTTGCGATAACATCTCCAGGCGAAGACTCAACTTGTACAATGTGGCAGCATCAATTCACTCTTCGAAAGAAAAAAAAGGTTTACTAGCGCAATACTCTCAATTCATTAGAATCGTTTTTTCACCACTTCAAAATAATTGCCCCAAAATAATTTTGGACTCCTTTCAAAACTTTTCATTAAGATGTTCCACAAAACTTTTCATAACTGCGAGCATCTATAACAACGGCCCCTTTTTCTATCTATAGAATTTGTATATACTGAAGTCATTTTGTGATTAGAACATGCAAAGCTTTTAATAATTTTGATTGCTACTGTAACTTGTCCATGTTTCACTACTTTAAAGTTGTAGACCAAATCTCATATTGTTTGGGCCATATTTCGGTCCCTTGCCTCATCAATTCTACTTGTGGGTATATTTAATTGGTCGTACGATTAAGCCTATTGCGCACCTTTGCAATTCATTAGCCTGAAATACACACACTTTACAAGTTCAAGGAGGTGTTTAGAAGGAGTCGGTTATAATAGATTGGAATAAACCTTGATTCAAGTATGCCAGATCACTTAATGTATGATTGAATTCTGCACTATCTATGCTTTAGAAGATAAACACTACATATTCCAACCCTTCTCTAATACGTTATTACTTTATTTTCACCTCAAATTTGTTCCTCCTTCTACTTTGGATTATATCGGTGCAGTTGCACAAAGAAAAAATACTGGAAGTCCACAAACGTTTAATTAATTTTCTAAAGGTACCTGCTAAGATGTTATTATTATGTCCGACAATTTTCTCGGCTCGAGATTTCGGGGGTATATCCCAATACTTACTGATATGTACATTATAATTCCATTTTACATAATTTTGCACGTTATCTATGTCGAGATATATCACAACCTTCAAATCTGACGCCGCCACTAACTTAAGCCTTGCAAGTTTAGATATTTCAGCGGCTGCGTGGGTCAATCTTGAAATTTATCGTAAACACTGAATTGCTCAGATGTGGTGTTTCGAATGTGGTAATCAAAGTTAAGTAATTTGGCTCAAAAATAATCTCCTTAATCATGGTAGCTACCAATTTGCCGTTAGGTGTTCTTTGCAAGAAAACATTTATGTGGTTACACGGTAGTACTTGCTTCGCCTCGAGTTTTGATAACAAATTTTTACGCATAGAACTTTATGCAAGTTTAACTGGAAATTAATCCTGTATTTCCTGAAATAGTGCCGTTTCTCGGTTTTTTTTTCGATTTCTCGATACAGAACTATTTTGAGTGCATGTATTTTTGGCAAAGGTTATAGCGCAATGCAGAATACTATGATTATTTAGAATTGGACGCTGGTTATCGCCTCTACAAAGCTAAACATGTGTCTGTTGGTTAATTGAATCTCTAAAGGAGCTTAAAGGAGGAGATAAAGGAGTTGAAGGAGGTGTTGGCGGGAAAAGCTGGTGCATGGAATTGGATGACAAGTTGTTTTTTGCAGACAATTGAGTTTCATCTTAACTGTTGTCGATAGTAACCACATAGTAACTAGGACATCTGGGTTGCTCCAATTTGTTGCCAAAGCAGAGTTCAAATCGGATGTTTTTTTTGTGTGTGAAAAAATCTATTGCGAATCACAACCCCTTTTGCGATACATGTCTCCACACGGTATCCCGATTTTGGTATAGCAGGTATGCATGCACTACCAATGATAACCTTACATATATAAACTGGCATAAGAGGTGCGGATAAGAATGGGAATACTCGAAATGTACCCAGGATCAATGGAGATGCCATTAGAACTTGCATTTCATGTTATACCCCTAAAGCAAATCAATTCCATGTCTAACTTTTCTTCAGCTCATAATGAAGTGGCACCAGTGAAATTGTGTCTTGAAAATTTTCAATTCTACGAGAATGAATTAGTAAATCTATAAAATTATTATTTGTTATCAAATTAACCTGAAACTAATACATTGTTTTTTGTCTCAATTAATCCCAAGACAGATAATGATTTTAAGGGACGCTAATCTTAAATTAAGAACCGTTACGTTAAGCACTAGTCTAATCCTAGTAGGAAGAATTTCACTGGAGTGGATCAAGGTATCACCGCGAAAACAGAATTTTCGACTTTGTAAATTTTTCTGTTTTTTCTGCCAGAGAAAAACAATAGACATTCCAATTAAGCGTACCTGGATTTATTGTTACATAGCCAATTAGGTGCATACCCGAAGCTAGTACCGTCTCGTCAATATTAATTGACAAGTAACGATATGTAACGATATGTAATTATATGTAACTATACGTAGCCTGATGTACATCATTAACCAGCTTGTGACTATTACTTAGACGATCTTGTTTATAAGGTTGATCTGGGTTTGTAATCAAGTTGCTAATCACAACTTCTAATATATATTCGTTAGAGATATGCAATTGCAAAGCAAGGCATCTGCCTCAACTATGTGGTACATTCTTTGTCTCTCCACCCTCGTTTCAAAAAGTATACTGTCATATGCAATCTATTAATACTAAAACGAGAATTTGCCGTGTGTCATTACACACCGATCTATAATTAACAGTTCGCCTTTGCCATTTTTAACTTAAGGAGGTGAACACTTGCAGATTATATTACTGGGCGAACTTAAGGTTCATACACGTTGCTGCGGTTTGCAAAAGACACATTCTGGACCAGTTGCTGTGACCAGCTTGCCTCATCTCATCTCATCTCATCTCTCTACAATCCCTTTGGTTGTACGAGCGATCGTTACCCAAACACCAATCCGGTTTCCACTTTTTTGACGGCGCACCCAATCCCCTTCTTATCAGTGACTTCCCTGAAAATTCTCACAAAACTAAAACTTGATAATTTGCACGATGTCGAAAAATTAACCATGAACAAAAAATTTTAGTGAGGGTTTTGCGAAGAAATACCGATGCCGTAGTACGATAAATACAAAAGTGCATCGTCAATTACCAAGTGCAACTTAAATAAAGTATGTCAGCACCTTTATCTAATGAAATTGTCGAGAGTAAAGAAGAAATTCTCACTCGTCATAAAAAGGAATCGAAGGATGTAATAGCCACTATAACGGGCCTTAAGAAGCAAGCTACGAAGAAAACGAGAAAAAACGTAAACGTGAAATGCCAGGAATTGCAAGATAATCTTTACGCGAAGCATAAGCAAGAATTGGATCAATTAGATGGCGATTTACCGCATGATATAACCAATGAGATTACACCTGAGAAATTGTTAGCTCAATTACTGATTCAAAATGAGAAAGTCGAACAAAATACTCTTCAGGTAGAAGCTGAATCAAATTCAAAACCGAAGAGAAACAGGCAGAAGGAACGGTTAGAAAAAAGAAAAGCAGAGATTGATAGAATAAAGAAAGAAGCTGCTGAAGAAGCTGCAAATACCGTGGATTACAGGCAAATTGAAATAGACTCGATGAACCAATTGCTTCAATTACACAACTTGGAAGTTCATCAAATCAAACCAGATGGACATTGTCTATTCGCATCCATTCAAGACCAGCTATTGGTGAGACATGACAATCAACAGTCAATTCTGGAATTGCGCAAATTGTCTGCAGAATACATAAACCAATATAAGGACGACTTTTTACCTTTTATGTTTGACGAGCAAACTGGTGAGCTACGTGACGTCGTTGCATATACCGAGGAGCTCGCAAACACAGCAATGTGGGGTTCCGACATGGAAATATTGGCTCTTTCTAAAATTTTCGACTGTACTATTGATATTTTTATTGCTGGTGCGTCAACGATTGTTATCAATGAAGGTGCGAATAATCCACCAATGAAACTCGGTTACTTTAAACACTCCTATGGATTAGGAGAGCATTACAACTCTTTAAGAGATAAATAGATCTATATACTAATATCTAAGTTAGAAGGTTCCTGTTGGTTCGGTTGAATTCGACATTGGAGCCAGTATTTGTTGGAGCTGAAAGTACCAGGCAGCAATACACTCCCCTAAGGCCATTAGGTAAAGCCAACCGAGCTTTGTATCACGTGAATTTATTGAAATATGTCGCACTTGCGACTTTTGTCAATTGTGCTTTGTGCAACATGACTACTGCGTGAGTGAAGTTCAAAGACTGCTGCAGCCGTACTCGTAATTTTATAATAATCCGAGACACCGTGGAGACATAATTTTCCTGATTGGGAGTAAATCAAAAAGCTCAATTCGTAGTTGAAAATAACTCGACTACGCACGACTTCTGGAAACAGGCACATCTTTTCCCGATAAGTCTTAATTCAAACAATAGAGTTAGTATGGTTTGATGATAGCAGTCTAGCGCAATAGTCTCAACACAATGCCTATTATCAATTGATTAAGAATTACTCTAGATTTGGAAGAAATGTAGATTTATTTGGTGGCGATTTATAAACGACACTCTCAACAAAGTCTTGAACAAGGGACAACGCACAATTCGTGAGACTAGAGTCCTAATTTATCACTTGCTCAAGTCATCGTAATGTGTATATGCCTCCTCAAGACAATATCACCAAGGTCACAAGTGAGTGGGTGGGGAATTTGGCTCTACATCATAATTCAAAAGTAAAAAGAATTGGTTAGCAGTAAGCCGTTACTGGTCTCTTAGTAGGCAAGCATTATTATCCCGGCCATGAATTTCCACCTCTAGACCAAACCCCTTAGGTTTATACCCCATGTCACAGTATTAAAAAATGCCCACAATTGGAAGCATTTATTTCGAGCAGAGATAAAAAAATAAAACTCTTGGTCCAGATCCACCCACCCCTCTTATCCAGGAACCAAATACGATTGAGAACTGAACCGAAAATATTTCAAATAGTCGATTAATTCAAATGAGTAAACTCATGTAATACTTTGTAGGGTAATTACTTCGATCAGTTGAAACTTGCTGTGTTCAAATCTGTGAACTACAAGCAATTGGAGTCATGAAATTTTGAATTATGCAAGTAGACGATAGATTACTTGAATACAACAGTTATGAGGCTAAGTAAAATGGTCAGAAATTTTTCATCTACTCCACCTACACCTCCCAAAGACAAAGGCGGTTGAGATGCAAAGTTAAGGGGAGAAGAATCTTAAGAGAGGGGTTACTAAAAAAGAATTAATAAAGTTTTATCAGAGTTAAGGTAAAGAAGCTTGAGCACTGCGATGCATATTACAACCAATGCAAAGGAATAAATCCAACTATAGAAATGTGGTCTAAGCTAAAGTAAGGTGTATACAAGTACTCCTCCGAATATTGATTGTTAAACGCGATATCACCTGGGCAACAGGATGTCGCTCTAAGATGTCGCTGTAACCGACATACAATATTTTATAGTTTTCATTGTTCAAAAGTTTTTTTCTTGATGTGTTATCTCCCGATGTAACTAACCTGATTATTTTTCTGAATCGGTATAGCGACCATTTTCAAGTGCTCTAACCCTAACCTTACTATGTCACCACATATACACTAAGGATCAAATTGTGTACATCCTTAAGTAGTGGACTCACCCATAATTAGTTTCATGCATCTGAAATCTAAAATTATAATTTTCTTCGTAAGGAGGAGATTCGAGAAAGGGGTATAGGACCAAAGGTTTTGAGTATGGGAGATACAAGATTATATTAGACGATATTAGATGGCTGGTGTCTACAAATCTATTACATAATTAGTCACAGTGATAATTCTCAGTACGAGTTATTTGCATAGCAAACATAATATATATAGCTCGGTTAAAACTTCGTCATCCCGATTATATATCGAACTACAAGTCGTGTATACTAAATCCCCTCGTTATCTGAGAGAGTGCGCTTCACCTCAGTAGTATTTCAACGCCTCTAATAACAGGAATCTTGATTTGGATATTGAAATGCACATTTAATTGTTCGTAATATCACCCTATTCAATTAAATACAAAACAATTCATTAGTTGAGTTATGACGTTTTATATAATAGAATTTTGCAGAATTAAGCACAATTGATTAAAAGTGGCTTCTAAGTAAGCTTTTAGTGCATCGACGTCTTGCGACATTTAGTCTAGAGAGGTGCGACATTTACATCAAGAGGTCCACCAATTTTCACAACTCGTCTAACTTAGTCTATTGTTCTCCTTGCGCTATTGTTCTTAAATTCAGTTTGCTCATCATCACATGTTCTTTATCATGATTAAGGTTGCAGTTTGTGGTGGCATTATGCTTTGTTATTGCCTGCATCATCATAATAGAAAATTCATGCTATAATAGAATGATGAACAATCTAGTGCTGCCCGTTTAAGTTTTACTACTCACGACATTAGACTTTTCTTTCTCTATTTCAAGCCTCGAGCTAACATCCGAACTGCAATGTACCCCTTGTTTTTCTTCCTTGGGGAAATTAAAGGTTAGGCCGCTATTGTAACAAACAATTATTAATTAATGAGGCGTATATAAAATTTCATTGATTATTCCTCCTATGAACCTTGAATATTGACTTAGACCATTCCTGAATACGAGACTTTAGAGGGGCTCCGCGAGGCTGGAAATATTGGACTACCGGTAAGCCAATAGCAATTATATGGTCCAATATCTAAGAGTTTGGCCCACTGTTACAAGCACCAAGGACCAATCTTGCGACTAATCTAGTACCATTTCTGGTTCCGTGTTTTGATACCCAGTTGGTTCTAGGATGTTTTATTTTTCTGTACTCTTAGATTTAGCCCATATATTTTTTTTGCCACGGCTCCAAATCGCTGCAAAAACAAATTGCAGCCCTTCAATTTCATCTCTCTTTACAGCCGAGATGTCTACAACTCAGGTCAATTTACTACCGTTTTACCGTTAGATTTACTGTTTTACTGCTTTACTGTTTTTCTGCTTAACTGTTTCCACTATTGGGCAGTAGATCCGGGGCCCAAATGAAATATCGGACAAAACTCTTTCTTGTTCTCTTATAGCCTCCCGGATCCTGTCTACTTCGGGTAAAATACACTATCACCGAAAAGGTCTTTACACTATTATAGGTCACTATTGTCTCGGATTCACATTGACCTGCGCAAACTAAGCTTACTGTAGCTCATGTTAATCAGATATCTCAAATGTCGTACAGCATCCACTTACATCAACAATACAATACGACTTTCATACTCCCTAAACCTTCACGCCTTGCGCAACTAACGTGGTAGCCAAACCATAGCATATTACGGCAAACATACGCATCTGGGTAATTCATGCCGCCAACTAGTAGATTATCGCCGGTACTGAGTACCTTGGCTGCCAAAGGCCACTTCCTAGCCCCTCAGCCGCCCTGCCCAGGCTGCCGATTTCATCCGGCAATATGGCGATTGGCGGAATTTTCGCACGTGACCGGTCTTACAAATCAGAGCAAGATGAGATGGCAGGAGAAGACAACTACAAACGTGTAAGAAATGGGTTGGTTTTGGGCTGAAACTAGTGCTAGCGTGCAGATCAAGGATGATGGACAATCCAGGTGTCCGGTAAACCACAAAGAACCAGCAGCTCCCGTGTCAGGGGCCAGTGACGGGTGTCCTATTGACCATAAATCAAGAGCAATAAGCGAGTGTCCTGTTAAAGGAGATGAGGTGCTTAATCCTCTTAATAACATGCCTATGGCGATTTCTTCAGAAAGAGCTCCCGGACAAAAAGTAACCTTATCGACAGAAAGAACCATCTCTTCCATTCCAAGAGGGGAGAGTGAGGACCAAGGTACATGGGAGTATCCTTCGCCTCAACAGATGCTTAATGCTATGTTAAAGAAAGGAAAGGGACAAGGAATTCCTGAAGATGCTGTGGAGTCCATGGTTGATGTCCACAACTTCTTGAACGAAGGAGCATGGGAGCAAATTCTCGTTTGGGAAGACAAGTATACCAAAGATACCAAGGTAGAGCCCAGATTAAAACGTTTCACAGGTAGACCCCACGATTTGTCTCCAAGAGCACAGATGTATCTTTGGTTAGGAAAAGTATTTCCCGAGACTTTCAACACCCAACCTCCATTCGACAGACATGACTGGACTGTATTGCGGTCACTTGGAAGAAATAATGGCTGGAGAGAAGTCCGCTACGTAATAGACTACTATAGTGCACCAGACGATGAAGATACCGGAATGCCGGCATTCATGCTCGACACCAGACCAGCACTTGACTCGCCGCTCAATGCCCGCGACCGATTTGTCCACTGGTCGTATCCATTGTATAAGAGAGCAATGGGAGAATTTGACGACATTTAGAGAGTAAAATGCACTAGAAAATAATGCAGAAATAACTCAGAAATAACGGCAGAAACGATCCGGTGGAGCCGGCGGATATAGATGTCAAAACGTACGTCATGTCGATTAATGATTCCTGGTGTTGGAGGTGACGTTTTTCTGAACCAACCTATAGACGGCGTCGGTCAGTTGGGATAATCTTTCATGTACATAGAGCCTAAGGCATAATTATTTTTCATTGTTAATAAAGTTTAAAAGCGTTCAATATCCGGAGTACATGGATTATCCTGGTGGTAGTTTTATTGCAGGTTCTATGTACAGGTACTTTCCGAGGAGGAAAAAGGTTCCGATTCCTTTTAAGCTTTGGGCGGAGCAGGTAGTTTATATAGTTTAGAGTTTTTAGTTTGGGAGAAGCTAATTAAACTTGGCTAATTCTGCTGACAACTCCTTCGTAAATGAATAATCTTGAATCAAAGTCTTCAAGATCTTAGGAAGTTCATTACCCATTTGATCCAACTTCTTGTCTCTGATTTCATCAATGAAAAACTGCACCTTTTCCTTGTTACCTCTTTTCAAATAGTGGCTAATCAAAAAGTAGTAGGTGAAGAAGTTGGGCTCGACCTTCAATGAGGTTTGGTTCTTAAGATTATGGTAGTATTCAAGTGCCAAATCCTCATGTTTGACAAGCAACGATGTGATCATAGTGTTCCAGATCCGAGTGTCGTTGGAGATCAACTTGATGTACTTGTCAAAGATAATCTGGGCCTGGCCAATGGAACCAAAGTCCAACTCTCCCTTGAGCATAACTGTGTACAATTGAGCAGATGTTTTGAATTTTTTGACGGCACCTTCGTAGATTTGTCTTGCGGCTTCCATATTCAGGCCGTCTTTGACCAAACCGTCGATAATCGATGTATAAGTAAAGTCGTTCAAGTTGATGTGGGGTGATTTGATGATACTGGACAAGATTTGGTCGACGTTGGCACTCAAACCCTTGGACCGGTGTAGTTTGAAGTAGATATCAATCACAATGGTGTAAGTAGCGATGTTTTCAGGAATGTTGTTCAGCTTCATGAACTGCAAAATACCTTCAATGGCCTTGTAGTTTTTGACCTTAGAGTAGTGACTCAAGAAAGTGTTCATGGTCGCAGTAATAGGCACGTAGCCCGAGCCATCTTTGACGAACTGCTGGAGCTTGTGCTCGGCTTCTTCAATCTTGCTGTTCAACACAAGACCCACCAAGATGTTATTTTTGGTAGGATTAATCATGGCCACCAGCGAAAACCGCTCCAAGTACAGGTCCACCAAGTCAAACCGGTTCAAGTTGGCAAAACAACTGACGATGATCGATAGAGTCTTGGGGTTAACTTCGCCCTCGTTCTGCACAATGGTCTCTACAGTCCTCTCAACGTTTTTGGTAATCTGCTCCCTCTTGCTGGATTTCTTCTGGATATACGTCGGGTGGCCCATGGCTCTCAATACTAAATCCCACGAAGCAATGGCTGGTTTCTCGACACCGTGCTGGATCAAGGCCTGGAAAAGACCAAAGATTTCTTCGGGTCTGTCACAGTCCAAGAAACCTTTCATGAATCTGTTGACAGTAGTTTCGCTGATTGGCTTGGACGACTTTTTGCTTGCCTCTTGCAACTCGGCGTAGATCCGGTTCAATGCCACAAAGTCCTTGCGTTCGCTGGCTCCACTGATACGACGGTACGCAATGGACCCATTAGGATCCAAGTTTTCATATGCCTGGGCCAGAACGTGCTTGGAAAACTGCTGGAATTCAGGAGAATACTTTTCAAGTAACTTCAAGTCAAACAACGTACGGTTGACGAAAAAAGTAGATGGCAACAGCTCGGACTGCAAAAGCTTCAATGCATCGTCAAAACGGAATGCAACGTCACCCTGCAAGCATGACTGGACAAACGAAAAGTACGCAAGGTTGACAAGATGGTAACCCTTGAAGTCGATGCCCGAGTCCTTAATTATGTATGGATGGGAGTAGTAAAAATCAATGGATTTTTCATACTCTACATGTTTGACCCAGAGCTTTAAGATTTCGTGGTATGTTTCGATTTTACTGGCAGGCTCTTGCAACAACTTGGCAGCAATGAGAATGAAGTGATACTTGTGGGCAACTCTGTACTGGACAAGAATGTCGAGGATATCCTGGGGTTTTTGAGACGACGAGTTCAACGACTTGTACAAGAATTCAGTCACGAGAGGCTGGAACTCCTGGAAGAATGTCCGGTCAGAAATCTTTTCTGAAACCTGAACCTCTCGAAGATAGCTGAGGCCCTCTTCAAGTATCTCGGTGGCTTCGGTCAAGTCACCCGTACTGGTTTTGACGACTTCTCTGATTTGAGTGGTCACATCACGAAGCTTGGGACTGATCTGGGGGTATTTTCTCTTTACTTTTGGCTTTGAAGCGTCCTTGACGAATTTCTCATCTTGTTGGACTGGTTTGTCGTACGAATTGATAGGCAGGACTTCAGATGGTGATGAAGAATTGGATTGAAACCGGCTGATGAAAATTCCCAGCGATCTTACCTTGGCAATGTTGGTTCTGGTTAAATTCCTATACACCGTTTGCCTTAAGGGAATCATGGTTGGTGGTAGCCAAGTGTTGGATAAGTTGGCAAAATTTTTTTCACTGAAAATTAGTGAGAGCGAGAAATAGCAGAAAACACTGTAGAGGGAGGTAGACCGAGAGAGAAGTAGAGAATGCCAGATTATAATGAGATACGGGATACCAAAGGGTAGTAAGAGAAGTGGTCTGGGTTTCGAAAGGTATCATCCGTAAACAATAAGTGAAGTGAGAACAGTACTGTAGTGTCTACGAAGAAGCGAGAAAGTAGCGACGAACAGTAGCGACGAAAATTTACCGACGAGCACGAATACGATTATTCAATAGTGGGGGAACTGGGAGAACTAGGATGTAAGAGCAAGAAGTACAATGGTTATGGATGACAATCCAGCGAGTATAGCAGTGAATAGCCAGAATGAGAACTCCAAGTCTGGAGCAAAGTCTGGAGGTAGACCGAAATATGCAAGAGTGAGCATAGCGAGAAAACTTAAATTCAGTAGAAAGCGAATACATTATTGTAGAATACCAGGAACCTCATAGCCCAGCATGGAAGCATTGTCTGCTTCATTACACATCTACTGTACTACACGCTAACTATAAATCAGCTTCCCATCTACGTTCGTTCTTCTTCATCTTCTCTTCATCTTCTCTTCATCTTATCCCTCATGAACAGTTTCTATTCAATAATTTTTCAGTCTACTTGTTAGTAATGCTATTAATGAGCTAATCATCGGCATGTATCAGATATCTAAAACCTTATTATCATAAACAAAATATCAATTGAGCTGGGTTTATTTGAAGGAGTCCTCTGGACTCGATATCATCATTATAGTTGCCTCCGTAATACTTACATCGACAGTTGATGATGATGAGCCAGAAGATCGAATTTTTCCTCATATTTATACCTGGGGGTCGTGCGCGCATTAGGGCTTCGCCAAACTTGCACAAACAGACTCAGGCAGGGGAGATCCTGACAGGAAGAAGTAAATGTGTTGCCAGGTACTGCTTCTTGTACTAGTATGCTTGAAAGAATCAAGCGATGATTAGATATTTTTGTCTTTGAATATTAGTTGTTTTTTTCCGACCTTATTTTATTGGTTTTCAGTGAATATTTGGAAAAAGTATGATATATCGAGAGAAGCAAGCTTCGAAGATATGGTTCTACTCATAATCTCGTTAAGTACTCTTGCCACAGCTATGAATCTCAATTTTCACCTCTTCTTATGCAACTAGCTAAAAATTAAATTAATTAAACTAATGGAGTAGAGACTAGTACAAGCTATCAAACACTTTTAGGCACGAGAGATCAACAACCAGTTGAATGGAGTGCTGACTTGTTCGCTTCAAGGTGACCGAGATATCAACCTAAACTCTTGTCCATCACTATTTTAGCGTAATTTTTATGTACCAGATAATTAGGCTGCTAAATTCTCATTTAACATCGCATGACAAGGCAACAGTTTTAGTTCAGATATCCATCAAGTCTGTGCCCATAACTAATCACTACATTCTATACAAGCATTCAGTACCAAAATCGTTCTCCCCCGCTATTCCTTGTGCCTGATCCTCACTTGAACTTTGTGCTGTACTCATACAAGGTCCATCGCAACACCCGGTTTCAGAAAGTGGTTTTGTGGTCTAGTTGGTTATGGCATCTGCTTAACACGCAGAACGTCCCCAGTTCGATCCTGGGCAAAATCATCTTTTTTGCTCCAGCTGCTTCCTGCTCCTACTTTCTCGTCTCTTCCTGTTGCTCCAGTTTCTCCACAAGTCCCAAACTCAACTTCGATTTCATCGCGCGCCGGGTAACCTTTGTTTTGGGTATAGCCAGATCTGATCGGTATCAGTACAGGCACAAACATTAACCATGTCAGGTTACGCCAACGATCCCAACAACAAATATAATCATACGTCTGGGGTTCCTGATCCTCCCAATGAACCTGAACCTCTCCTATTTTTCAACTATCATGAGTTTATAACGTCTGATTTCAAGTCAGACCAGTCGCGGTCCACTGATGCTTCGTTAGTGGTCAACCACTTCCCCAACCACTATGAAGCTCGTGATTCACAGACATATGCCACCACCAGAGTAGTCAGAATACCCCGTGTGTACAACACGACGCCTTATTCGGATATTGTGCCCCAGTTTTCTGTTTATACTCCAGGATCTGAGCCTGCTGCCCTTACCAGTTCTGAGTCTGATTCATCCAGCCAAAAGTTCGAATCGGTGGGAATATACGATGGAAACTGGTTTGGGAATACTTCACTTACACCATTGGTTCCTTCTCTTATAACGGCCGACGAATTCAATAAGATCATAACCAAAGTCAATGACGACTTACTCCAGGCCCTCAGTCCCAAAAACCCCTACAATATCGTTGAGGGCATAGTAGATCTTGTCAGTGCTGGAATGTATTCATTGTTGTTCTCCAAGTACATTTGCAATTCATACTCCAAGCGTAAGTTGCTTGAGTTAGAGACGTACATTGAGGAAGAAATCAATGGTAAATTGTTCAAACTGAGACCCGATGTCAAGATTATCCCGTTGCGAAGAACGGGGTATTTGTCTGTAAGTATACTGATGTATGATAATTGGAACCTACTAACCTTTAGCTTGATTTTCAAATACCCAAACCGTAGCTGTTAATTCATTGCAGTAGCATTCACTGATATTAATAGAACCAATTAGCTCTGCCTAATACTACTGGAATTGACTTGAAACTCAAATTAAATTAAACTGACATTCACTTCTAAAATTTACTGGATTCACTACCTTCTTTATAACCACAGGTGCTTATAAACCAAATGCCAAGGTATCACCTATTAGCCGTACTCCCATTTCTACAGGCAGTAACACTGAAAGCACCGTAGTTCTTGCATATTTGAATTCTTTCTACTGACTTAAATGACAATTAATTATTATTGTCCTTACATAAATATCATGTATAAGCAATTACCAATAAACTAATACCTATTACTCTGCACACACACATACTGCCTACATCTTCTACGTTCAACTTAACCCACACGCTGTAGTTGGTAACTGTATACTCATCGCCTGCGTGCAGGTCGATTTTTGACAGATGAGTTTCAATAAACCAACTTCCACCACGAATGTTCAGATACTTGCCGAAGAAAATGGATGGAATATTTGCTATACATAAGCCTTCGGGTGTCACATCTTCTCAATTTATAGGAGAAATTCAAAGATTATTCACTAAATCGGAAGTCTTTCACCAAGACTTGGAAAAAGCCAAAGAAAAAGCACGGTATGATCTTGGAAGTAACAAGTCATGGTCCAAACAGAAGGTAGAAAAGAAAGTTCGTGATTTGAAAGTCAAAATTGGCCATGGTGGAACCTTAGATCCATTGGCAAGTGGTGTCTTGGTAATCGGGGTAGGTTCCGGTACCAAAAAATTACAGTACTATTTAACAGAGTGCAAAAAACAGTATAGAACCAAAGCATTGTTAGGAATCTCCACCACCACTGGTGATTCCGAAGGTGAAATTATCACCAAGAACAAAATAGATCACATCACCAAAGAAATGATAAAGGAAACTGCTCCAAAATTTGTTGGTGATTTGAAGCAAACTCCTCCGATTTTTTCAGCCTTGAAAATTAATGGTTTGCCATTTTACGAATATGCAAGAAAAGGAATTCCATTGCCCGCTCCAATCAAATCAAGAGAGATCAAAGTCCATGACATTGTTGTACATGAAGAAGACTCATTAAGAGTTGACCATGAGTTTGAAAAACTCGAAAGTCAATTAGATGAAGACGGCAAGCCAAAAGAACACGGTTTGGCTAATAATCCCACGTTGAACGATTCACCGTTGTATTTCTCGAGCCAATACAACGAGAAGGCCAAAATCGAAGGGTTACCAGAACAGTTAAATACCGATAAACCACTATTACTTGCAGAGGGAGAAACCTTACCTGAAAAATTACCCATGATCCACTTTACTGCTGATGTTTCCTCTGGTACTTACATTAGAAGTTTAGTCAGTGACTACGGTAGAGCCATGGGTTCTTCGTCGTACATGGTGGAACTCATTAGAACATGCCAATCTGACTGGAAGTTGGGCAAAAACGTGTTCAAGTTGGAAGACTTCACCACGAGAGACGAAAGGATTTGGGGTCCTGTGTTGAAAAAAGTTTTGGATAATGGACATGAAATCGACTTAGAAGGTGAATTAGAACAGTTTTCTACCAAGATCTTGCCATTGATCGAAAAAGAGAAGCAGACATTGGAATCTAAGAAAGAAGACACCCAGCACGGAGAGGATAACGGGGAAAAGAAGGATGGAGGCGAGGAGTCGAAGAAAGAGAACTCTAAAGATAGCGATGCTGATAACGAGAAGAAGCGTTCCATAGACCAGGTAGAGTAGTTAGTAATATACGTCGTGGCCCCCGCATTAAAAATTTAGATGCATTTTTTAACTTGCGATGATCATCGAGTATTGCACCACTAGTCACAATGCTCAAGTATCCTATCCGTAGAGCATTCAGTAGTGCATCCCGCTTTTGGGACCAGTACTACGCTCGAACTACTCTCCAGCCTAAAAATTTCACGCTTCTGGTTCCAGGATCAGAGTACAAGTCAGTATTGGTGTTATCTACGCCCAACAACTTGCCCAACGTCATAGAAGAATCGATCAATTTATATCAGAAATCCAACTTGCAGGTTTTGGTTGCTGGAGTAGATACAGTTGCGCCCAATTCTATAAGAAACGGGGTCTCTGAACTCTGGTTGGACGAATATGTCACCATTTCCAAGTCTGTAC
This sequence comes from Suhomyces vadensis, assembly GCA_030575035.1. NCBI lineage: Eukaryota > Fungi > Ascomycota > Pichiomycetes > Serinales > Debaryomycetaceae > Suhomyces > Suhomyces vadensis. The sequence continues at coordinate 31,966 of JAJMGK010000009.1, read as the reverse complement.
AGGTAGACGAGAGGGATGATATCAGCACGACACCTAAGGAAAGCGATGGAGTCAACATAGTGCTGGCCCGTAAGAACTGGAAAACAATTGATTCCAGCCTCAAACTTGAGTTCAACAGCAGTACCTGCGTTGATTTGAAGCTTGCCAACACTGTATTCAGCTCTGGTAACTTGGTGACCATGTATTATTTGCAGCCCAACCAGTTGGAAACAAGACCCAACGATGGACATACGTTGTGTGACATGACTGTTGAGTTCCCCCAATGGTTGGTAAGTTCTTCCAGAAATGTCGACACTTCTGACAGGTGGACTTCTCTCTACGACCATGCTACCGAGGAACCATTCATCATCACCCAATGTACCGGAAACTTGGTCAAATTGGTAAATGGAAAGTCAGCATCGGGGTTTTTGGAGAAGAACGACAGCTTGATGAGTATTGGTTCCAAAGAAACAGAAGTATACGTGAAGTTGTACCGTGACAATCAAGTTCGCAAATACCAGGTAATAGCTGGAGGCGGGGGATGGGGAGCAAAGGCCAACATTCTTGCACTTTCCCCCGAGGCCAAGGTATCTAAAGGTGATAGAATAGAGTTCTACATGCTTAGACCGTCCGACAGGTACAAAAAAGTGACCGAAGTTGGTGAAGATTTATCCCAGCATACGTTCACGTTTGAGAGCAGCTTCGAACAGCAACTGTATGAAAGCACAGCGGACAAAACAGACGAAACTATACTAGAAGACGTTTTTGGGTGTGGAAGTGAAGAAGGATTTCTTTTCAACGGCATCCAACACAATTCAGCCGGCGAAAAGGTGTCTATAAGTATATAGAGAGACACCAAGGAGCTTCGAATAAATTATATATAAACTTAAGTATTCAACTATCTAGTAGGAAATGGAAACCTTCTATGAGACCTGGAGACCAACTCGGAATAGTACGGTTCATTTTCAGGAGTGATATAGCCATGTCTGATGAGAAAATCAATCACCACCAAGGCACAGTTGGGCTTGAATTCCCGATTAAATATCCGCTGTTTGACTTCTTCGACATCCATAAGCACGAAATCTTCCGCTTCGCCATCCTGAGGCTCGGGAATGAGGCTGAATTCATTTTCAAATTCTAGGTCGTAGACATACTGCATTTCTGGTTGGAGGTGCTCCAATTCAGTTTTGTAAAAGTACAGCACGACCCCAACACTTTTGGCGTTTTTAGTTACAAACTGCTCATTCAAGCCTGCTTCTTCAAAGCACTCTTTCACTACAGTTTCCCAAATACCGTAAGGAAAACCTAAACCACCAGCGACCGTGTTGTCAAGCATAGAAGGAAAGGTTGGTTTGGTGGCAGATCTACGAGGAATCCAAAACTTGAGCTTTCCGTCGCTGGAATTGGATTCACTAACATATCCATTGATATGAACCCCGTAAGTTACCACTCCTAAAAGAACAGAAACCGCTCTTTCCACCTGAAGGTATGGCGTGCTCGTAGGATTGTATACGGTGTAGAGTTCATCTCTCCAGCCATGGGCCACAAGCAGATTCAATTCTGGCTTTTCCCGAAGATCCTGACCCAACTGCTCAAATAATAAGTTTCTCTTTTCAATAGTATTGAAATCGGCGTTAATGGTGATGTTTTTGCCTTTGATGGAGAAGCCAGGTCTGTCAAAGTAGACCAACATCGATGGATGAACGTACCCGAGCGAAGTCACACCATCGTGTGCGATTAATATACCATATCCGTGATTAGGGTCGTAGTCGAAACTGTCAACATCTTCTATGATGCTCAATGGCGATGCTGGCATCTCTAACAACCTCCTCTACCAACAAAGAAAATGGTGGTTATATATTCAGTCACGGGTGTGGAGACACGTGCGAGTGTCAGACAATATGCGCCGGGACCTTTTTGGACAATGCGCACAGCGGCAGACCCACTAATGCGCCGAACCCACTACCCGGCCAGAACATGTTATTGGATGAGGTCTATTCAGGCTTCCTATTCAGGAACAGGCTGGGCAGAAGATTGACAGACAGAAATTTCGAGGCTCAAATTCGGTTTGACTACAAACCGGGTGGTGCGAAAGCGCCCCATTGCCTAAATCTCTGCACCACCATACTAGTTTCGTCAGACATAAATCTATGGGGTCATTCTCAAAAAAATCCCAACCATTGGGTATAAATATATACTAGTTGTATATAAGTTAAGATTCAAAATTAATTGTGTAGCAACCAAGGAATGATAACTAGGTAATGATAACGTATATAAAAGGAGACTTATTTACTCACGAAATTCAAGGAGGTGGAATCACGGTGTTTGTACATGCTTGTAACTGTCGAGGATCATGGGGGGCTGGAGTAGCAACCCAGTTCAGAAAACGGTTTCCTTCAGGTTATAGAGAATACGTTGAATTTTGTGAGAAACAATCTGATCAGCCCAGTAGATTACTAGGAAAAACTTTATTGATTCCCAATAATCAACTTAAACCCGGAACCAGTGTCTATGTTGCTTGTTTATTTACCAGCGATTTTGCTGGACGAAAGAAGCTACTGCCACCGGAAATTTTAACACATACCAGAGCTGCAATGCAAGATTTGACACGACAACTTGTGCAGTTAAGCAGCAAAGTCAATTTCGAAAAGTCCGGAGCTAAGATTGTGTTAAATATGCCCAAGATCAATGCTGGATTATTTGACGTTCCATGGGGCCAAACTGAGAAGGTATTGCAAGAGTTCAAAGATTTACAGATTAATGTATATGTTATTGATTAAAAGAGATGTAGGAGAGTACATAGAGCTTGCGATCTGGTCCAGTTTGATAGTATCCAGCTGCATTGAGAGAGTACCGAGGAGAGTATCGACGCGACCCGTCGATCGGCTATTGCCAAGTCACCAAGATAATGGCACTTATGTCAAAGCTTAAATGAATAGGATGCGACCAGTTAAAATAATTAAGGGGCAGTTGTAATTGTGTAGCTAATTGATGTGACACATTGCGCTGGGAAAGATCGTAGATCCTACGGTATACGAGACTAGCACACCAAGCCTCTGCCAAGAACACCGGCAGAATGACCAGGGCTGAGTCGAGAGGTGTAAATGGTATTGATTACTTCACGGGCAAACACCTGAAATTGTCCGGCTTATCGTGCGCAGTGTCGCTAGCGTGTGACTAAAAGCCAGCACCGGCTAACCGTTCTACTTACGATTCTTGTTACTTACTACTCTACTTCGCACTACAGACGCGTATCACACCCATCTTGACCTCCGGTACTTACATCCGTACGCAAGCATTAAGGGCCTAGACTTGCCATCCTTCATTTTCTATCCACTTCCCTGCTCTCTTCCTTTCCCTGCTCTCTTTCTTTCCCTGCTCTCTTTCTTTCCCTGCTCTCTTCCTTTCCCTATCGCAGCTCGCTACTCCCTGCTCCCCCTGCTCCCTCACCACCATCCTCGCTATCTTCTCGCCACCGGTCGTGCCCGCCCCGCCCCTGAGAACAACACAACAACTACACGAGATCAACTCAACCCAACGGTAGATACCTTCAATCAACAACCATGGATGAATTATTAATTGCCACCATCAACAAATTGCAGGATGCCTTGGCTCCTTTAGGCGGAGGATCTTCTTCTCCTGTCGATTTGCCCCAAATTACCGTCGTTGGTTCCCAATCCAGTGGTAAATCATCTGTGTTGGAGAACATTGTTGGTAGAGACTTCTTACCTAGAGGTACAGGTATTGTGACCAGAAGACCTTTGGTTCTTCAGTTAATCAATAAAAGAGCCACTTCTTCTCCTTCCAGCAACGATTTGATTCAAATCAACACCACCAAGGAAAACGGTGAAAAGTCAGAGAATAATGTCGAAGAATGGGGTGAATTCTTGCACTTACCCAACAAGAAGTTCTACAACTTCGAAGAGATTAGAAATGAGATTGTCAGAGAAACTGATGCCAAAACAGGTAAAAACTTGGGTATTTCTCCCGTGCCAATCAACTTGAGAATCTACTCTCCTCATGTCTTGACGTTGACTTTGGTGGATTTACCAGGTTTGACCAAAGTTCCAGTTGGTGACCAACCTAAAGATATCGAAAAACAAATCAGAGACATGATCATGAAGTTTATTTCCAAGCCAAACGCAATTGTGTTGTCTGTAAACGCCGCCAATACCGATTTGGCTAATTCAGATGGTTTGAAATTGGCCAGAGAAGTTGACCCCGAAGGGTTGAGAACTATTGGTGTTTTGACCAAGGTGGACTTGATGGATCAAGGTACCGATGTCATTGATATTTTGGCAGGTAGAGTCGTGCCTTTGAGATTGGGCTACGTTCCCGTAATTAACAGAGGTCAAAAGGACATCCAATCCAAGAAAACTATCAGAGATGCTTTGGAAGACGAAAAGATCTTTTTTGAAGACCATCCTTCTTACAAAGCCAAGGCCCATTATTGTGGTACCCCATATTTGGCTAAGAAGTTGAATGTAATTTTATTAAACCATATTAAAGGAACCTTGCCTGATATCAAGATGAGAATTGAACACTCTTTAAAGAAGTATCAGAATGAATTATCCTTGTTGGGTCCTGAAATGGCCGAGTCGCCAACTTCCATTGCTCTTAATATGATCACCAATTTCACCAAGGATTACAACGGAATCTTGAATGGTGAATCCAAAGAATTATCGTCGCAAGAATTAAGCGGTGGTGCCCGTATATCTTTTGTTTTCCACGAAATCTTCAAGAATGGTATCAATGCTCTTGACCCATTTGACCAGATTAAGGATGCTGATATTAGAACCATTATGCATAACACTTCTGGTTCTGCTCCTTCTCTTTTCGTTGGAACCCAAGCATTTGAAGTATTGGTCAAACAGCAAATCCATAGAATGGAAGAACCTTCAATTCGTTGTATCAACTTGATTTTTGACGAGTTGGTTAGAATTTTATCCCAGATTATCGCCCAACCTCAATATTCACGTTATCCTTCATTGAAGGAGCAATTATCTCAATACTTTATTCAATTTTTAAGAGACGAGTTAATCCCAACCAATGCTCTTGTTACTAATATTATTCAATCGGAAGAAACATATGTTAATACCGCTCATCCAGATTTATTAAAGGGTTCTCAAGCCATGGCCATTGTTGAAGAAAAATTCCACCCCAAACCACAGGTTGCAGTTGATCCCAAGAGTGGTAAACCTTTGCCTCCAAGCCAGCAGCAACTCCAACAACTGCCACAACAACAAAACAAAGACGACAATGCCAATGGTTTCTTTGGTGGATTCTTCTCGTCCAAGAACAAAAAGAGATTGCAGTCAATGGAAGCTCCTCCTCCTGTTTTACGTGCCACAGGCAATATGTCAGAGAGAGAAACCATGGAAACCGAGGTTATCAAGTTACTTATTGCATCATACTTTAATATTGTTCAGAGAACCGTTGCTGATGTTGTTCCCAAAGCTATCATGTTGAAATTAATTGTTAGATCCAAGGATCAAATTCAAAGGCATTTGTTAGAAAAATTATACAACTCTCCAGACTTGGCTGAGATGGTTAAAGAAAACGAATTGACGGTTCAAAAGAGAAAGGAATGCTTAAAGATGGTTGAAGTCTTGAAAAATGCCAGTGAGATTGTTTCTAGTGTATAACTAGTTGTATACCACCAGTACTAGATTAATTAGAAGCTTGATTATTACTCCTTGCGGCGCCGAGCCCAATTAGGATATGTCTCGGTCTGCCTTTGCAGTATGCGCGTTTTCGTAGATCGCTGCACGTGATGGCCGGAAGAAACCTTATCGCAACTAACAATGGCTGTAATAATCCCGCAACTTAAGGGTCTGCGGAAAGTTTGCTAAATGCCGTTAGGGTTTGCAGTGTCAGTGGTGTAGTGGGTTCAATCGGCCCTGTCATTGATCCTAGACTTTCTGTCGCCTCTTACCCCTTCCAGTAGGGCCCGTCCGGCCGCTCCAACCCCAGAAACCGTTGTCTGTGTGCAGGAAGTTGCAACCCTTTTTTTGTTTCTATAAGAAAAAATTTTCGGTATGACAATTTTAATGATCACATTTTTCTGTTAAATAGATATTAACCTATTGAGTAATTTCGAGTGATAAATACATCAAATTATAGGTCTATATACAAGTAACTGATTCAGGGATATTAAAACTATACTCCAAGGGATTTAATTCTGCTAATTTTGCTCCCAGAAACACCAGATCATCTACTCAGACTACCGCATTTAAGTCTAGTGACAATTCAATTCCAAACGTTGTCAAGATTTTGAACCAAGTTGTTAATTTAAACCGTTTATATGCCTAAGAAGCCACCACGACATTACCAATTTTTCAACACACTTATTGAACCTGGATAACACAATTTATATCCAATAAATAAACTCAAACTTTTTAAACTACTTTCCGAGACTATTTCAATTGAAATATCTCCCGTCATTGACCAAAATACAGTGTCCAAAATTCCTTCAGTTAATATTTGCTGACATCACAAATTTATAAAGTCACTACAAAAAATCTAAAAAAAATATCACCCCTCGAAGAACCATACCATCATCAGTTCTTCAATTCATTTTATCAACTAATTAGTATTTATTTGAAACGTTTCTTGCTACTTCTCTCTTCGTTTCAAATTTGGTATTAATTACAATTCCTTTCATATTTTAAGAGCAAGTTTCAATCCACCTTAAAAGAAAACAGTCCAATTCATCTTGTACTTATAAACCCATTTTAAAACCTCCAAAAAAAAACACATTAAAGTTCCGTTTAATTGGAACTTCTTATTGAAAAGAAATACTTTAAAACTAACGTTATCAAACAAGTTATGGTTGCTCCTGCTTATGTCCATGATACCTATGTTGATCACACTCTATCTGCAAACTTAGATTCAACATATGCCTTCGAAGGACCGGAAAAGTTGTTGGAAATCTGGTTTTGGAAGTCTGAGAATGACTTACCAGCCGAGTTTTCCTCCGAAGGTCTCAGATCAATTGCGTTAGAGCAATGGGTTAAAATGTTGGACCTTGTTAATTGCAAAATATTGTCAATGAAATCTTCCAGATATATGGATGCGTATCTTTTGAGTGAGAGTTCCTTATTTGTGTTTCCTCATAAAATGATTCTTAAAACCTGTGGAACTACTACCACGTTGGCTTGTATGGACAAGCTTTTTGAGATAATCCAGACCGATTACCTTCAAGGTATGGAGCTTGATTCAAAGAGTATTTACAAAATATTCTACTCTCGGAGATCATTTATGTTTCCAGAAAAGCAAACGTATGTCCACAAGGACTGGAAAAACGAAGTCAATTTGTTGAACAAGCACTTTATTAATGGAAAGTCCTACGTTGTTGGAAACTACAACAGTGACGATCACTGGTATTTGTACATGGGAGGTCTTAATCCTGACAAACACCCTGCTGCAAGTACTGGGAAACAAGACCAGACGTTTGAGATTTTGATGACTGAATTGGCCCCATCAAGTGCTGCCAAGTTCATGACGTCGAGAAAACCAGGGGTTGAGAGTTTAATTCAATCGGGCGTTGAGGAATCTGATTTGGGCCACGATATTGGCATGGAGACCATGCAAGAGACCAATCTCGATTCGATTTTCCGTTCGGTGAAGTCCAAGAGAGCAACTCAATTGCCTTCTCCTTCTTTGTCGGACAATTTGGACTTGGATGAAGATTTCGAAGAAAACTGTACTTTGGGAGGCTCTACTTTTGCTCCTAAAAAGGGTTCCAAAGAGATCAAATTCATCCATGATGCGTTTTCGTTTACACCATGTGGATATTCATCTAATTCGGTTAGTTCCAACGCCTCGGGCTACTACTATACGCTTCATGTAACTCCAGAATCGGGCTGGTCGTTTGCTTCGTTTGAAACCAACTATCCATTTGGAAACGACAATGCTTCGGTAACAATTACTGATGTATTGTTGAAAGTGTTGGATATTTTCCAGCCAAGTCGTTTTTCCATGACCTTAATTAATGAACAAGGGGAAAGTGACGAGGTGACTTCAATTAGGTTGCAAAACTGCTGTAAATCATTAAAAGATTACTCGTATCAGAAACAAGAAAAAATCATGTATGATTTGCAGGGTGAGTACAATTTGTTGTACTACAACTTCAAAAAGAGTGTTTAGCTTTGAACCTTTTCTTCCTACTTTGGTATTTCAAAGACTAATCGGATCGGAACGTTCGTTGTAGTTGGTTTAAGTGTTACTTTTTTCTCTACAGGTGGTCGAGCGTGGCGATGGGTCTTTGGCTAATTAGTGTTTAATATATCTTATGCATAAGGAATCATGTAATGGATTAAAACTGTAAATCAAATAGTCTATTGAGTTTAAAATTCATAGTCTATCAAGTTTGAAATTGGTAATCTATTGAGTTTTAAATTCATAGTCTATCAAGTTTGAAATTGGTAATCTATTGAGTTTAAACTTCATAGGCTCGAGTCTTGAGCCTTGGCACATTACATACTAATTCAAGCGTTGATTTAAATTATCGGGCCAATAAGATTGATTCCATTAGCATCAATGGCAATGTTGTTGATTTATAGAGGAAACAAGAAGTAGCTGAATTATTCAATTTGTTCAACGATAGCTGTTGCAATGGTATGATTGCAAGTGTATTTAGATGACATAAAAGTGTCTTGATACTTTAAATTATCCATAATTATAGCGTTTTATAATATTTTATATTTCATGTATTCATAAACTCTATTAATATTACATTCCTAATGAAATTAATATATACATATTAATAAAGAATAAATAAAAGCTAAACTAATATAGATTATTTTTTAACATTCATTGCAACCAGCCAAATGGGCTATTTTAATTAATTTAAAAAATAATTTGATCAACATATAATGACAAGAATGAAACAAAAAAAATCTATCTATTTACTGACTATTAGTTAATTAGTTTACTTGAATTTCTTACCAAGAAGTAAAACTTGTAATTGATCATACATGGAGATAACACCGGCACCGGCGACACCTCTCAAGATGTTAGCACCACAACCCTTGAATAAGGACTTGACACCTTCAGCAGCAACAACCTTTCTGAAACAGTCGAAAGCACCATCGTACTTGACGGCTTGACCAGAGGTCATCATCATTCTTCTTCTAATGGTATCTAATGGGTAAGAAGCAGTAGAAGCACCGGTGGTAACAGTCCAACCTAACAAGAAAGAGGCCAAGAAAGAACCTTCCAATGGACCAACCAAGACAACAGGCTTCAAGGAATCGTATAAACCGAAGTATAAACCTCTGTAGGCAATGATACCAACAACAGATGGACCGAAACCTCTGTATAAACCAGCAATACCGTCAGTGGCCAAGGTCTTCTTGTAAACATCCAATAAACCGTTGAATTCTCTCTTTCCGTCACCACCCTTGGTAGACTTGGCATCGTTGGCCAATCTAGTTCTGGCGTAATCTAAAGAGTAGACGAAAGCCAAGGAGGTGGCACCAGCCAAACCACCGGAAGCCAAGTTACCGGCGAACCATGGCCAGTAACCTTCGTCCTTCTTGAAACCGAAAAGAGCCTTGAACTTATCCTTGAAAGCAAAGTTAAGGGCTTGGGTTGGGAAGTATCTGATAACATTGGCGGTGTTACCTCTCCAGAAAGAACCAACACCTTCTTGAGCGGCGGTTCTTCTGAAACATTCGACAATACCGTCGTATTTCTTGGATAAACGGCCTTGCTTAAGCATCTCATCTTGATTTTGAATCAACAACTTGACTCTTTCAATTGGAGCAGCGGCGGTCTTGGCGACGGCGGCGGAAACACCACCCATCATGAAATCAACGAAGAAAGAACTATCCATCTTGTAATACTATTTGAATATATTGGTCTATGACTAGATGCTAAAAGAATTTAAAAGAAAACAGGGGATAAATCACACTTATATATTGAACAAGACTGCACTGCTGAAAAATTTGCTTCTGCCGGGGGGAATCGGGGCAGAAATGGGATAATTTGATTGGATGAGATCATGCCGGGTAACCCAGATAGGTGGTTGATCCTGCATTGATTTGGGAAGGGCGGCTTCAGGTTATGTGCGGGAATATCCGAGGGTGGAGGTTGGGGTCCGATTTCCGAGGGTGGATGTTGTCGATGTCCATGGAGTTGTCCCAGGACGTGCCCCGAGGGAGTGGTTGGCAGAGAAGGCTACGCTACGAAGGTGTGGGCACAGTGGTCGGTTGTAGAGATGGCTGGGCCGTTGGGAAGTGTATTTGGTGTTGGTGAGGTGGTGGTGCAGGTGGTGGTTAGTTTGGTGGATTGGTTGTGTTCACTGTTTATTCATTTCACATCAGTTCCATTTTCAAATCAAAATACCTCATCTGGTTCATTCTCGCGTACCGCCCCTAATTACGCGTCGCTAAAAGAAAAGACCGATCCTCTGCCAAATCCATCAAAATCATTTTCACCTCGGTGGTTAGTTCCTGTTTTAGACTGGATTTTTTTGTGCGACTTCTTCTGGGCTTTCCTACTGCTATTTAAATTCCAAGCACAACCAGCCAGTGGCTGTTTTTCTAGGCTCCGGTTTATGGTTGCACTCCGAGGGTGCCGTGCTACTTAATCCGACCTTGCCGGGCTTGTTGTTTCCATCCCCAGGTTTTTTTTTTAACCTTGCTGTCTTAATTGGTTCATGGCTGACTTTCCACCAGCTCAATTCTGCCATGTTCATCAATACCTGATTGCTTTTGGTTCTTTGGAGTTTTAATTTTTTGCTAGTGCATTCGCTTTTGCTTCTGCGTTTGCTTTTTCCAATTACCGTCGCATCGCTCTGTTCCGATTTCTCCTGCTGCCCCACTCTTATTGTTCGCTTCCGTTCTCACCCTTCGACAAACATTTCTGCGAATCTGTTTTTTTTTTTGTACATTTTTCAATTTTGAATCATTTCATTGGAGCGTGAATTACTCTGCTACGTGGTGTCACATTAACGCCAGTTTTGTTTTTATCACCGATTCAGACCGCCTTGTATATGAGGCTGTACAGCCCGATCATAAGTGTTGACAAGCACTGTCAATTCATTCGTATTACTGTTTTACTGTACCAGTTGATCCTTGCTTTGCCGTACCAACTTTGCACGTGAACATTCTATTTCCGCTGTCTTGACCAATTTTTCTTTTTTTGCATCCATTATTCTATGAATTCTTACCTTTATCGTCGCCGCTTCTCTGTGAGTGTTCTCTTTTGATTCTCAGTCTATTCTATGGCCATAGTCAAACATTCAACGTAATATCCCACTTAATACTCGTAAGACACAAATTTTAATAATTCCGAATTTGGTTATAATTTACATATAATTTCAAAAATCTATCATAAATGCATGGGCTGAAAAAAAGCATAAGCTATATCCAGACCACGCCTTCCGTCACTCTCCCTTCCTGTCACATTATCTGGCCTCTACCATGTCGTCACCTAAAAAAATCATCTCTATTGTAACATTGTCTTAAATAAAATATACATATCCATATATAGCCTACTGTTGAGTTTTCTTAATTGAATTTTCTCCAAATTGTTCGGAAAACCGTCTCACCTCACTGGAAATTCTATTGGCGTCTCTTTGGTTATTGTTAAAGTCCTCCATAGGAATTTCCTCGGTGTTTATGGTTCTTAAATCTCCAGTCGATGCATTGTTATAAGTATCAATCAATGACGAATTGTCATAGTAAGAAGAAACCTTACTCTTTCTCTTAAATATATCCAACACAGACTTTCTTTTTATTGGCAGCTGTCTCAAATCATTGGCTCCAAACGTCGACTTTGCACCCAAATTTCTGGGGTCAAGTTGATTGCTTCTTCCAGGACTTTTCTTGCTGGTTTGTGGTGTAGGTGCAATGACGATGGTTTCAGTATTTTGAATAAAACTGGCTTGTCTTCCATTTTCAAAATCACTGCCTGAAGAACTCGTGGTGGTGTTTTTGTAAAACGAGTTGACCGTATGGGGCAGAGAACTTGAACCCTCAACGAGAGTTGGATTCTCCACCTTGATTCTTTCAGGATCGGTTGGATCATAGTTATGAGGGTAATTATCAAAGTCCCCTCTTTGGAAACATTCTCTGATAATGTCAATATCTTTTGGCCAATAAATTCTCTGGAGAATATCATAGACGAATCTTGGAATAAGACAGCAAATCACTCCGATGAATGTACATGCCCAGTATGTTGCGGCGCCAAATACTTGGGCTGCAGCTCTATAAAATTCGTTACTAGCTGTCGTTGCTGTCCAGACTCCTGTCCAAAAGAAAATTATAATAATCGAAATACCCACAATTAATACCGACAACCAATCCCATCTGTATTGATGTGATAAAATGTACAAGTTACATGCAATACACGAGATACTGGTGACCACAATACCCATCCAAAATCTATGATCGGTTGGGCTTCCAGTCATATCCACAAATCCAACTTTGTACATCAAGTACGGGAAAAAGTATGAGATACAAGCTTGGTATACTGCATCGGTCAAATATAACCAGAATTTGATTTCTGTCCATTCAATTCTCAAGATACCTGTTTTGTAAAGCTGAGGAACCAACAATGACACTTTGGCTTCAACATCTTGATCAAAGATACCCATAAATATAACTGGCAATGAAGTAAATGCCAAATTGTAAAACATCAAATAGGTGAACTCAAACAAGTAAGTTCCGTCAAAATTACAATAGATTCCATACCAGAACAACGAAAATGTGAAAATCGCGTTCTTATAAAAGAAACTTGGAATCATTTCACTGAACCTCTTGTAAGACCATCTACCATGAGCCAATAATAATTTAGCCAAGTATCTGAACTGTCCCACCGCATAATCTGAAGACATGACTGCTTGTCGACCTTCTTCACCGGCAATACCAACTCCAATATCGGCAGCTTGAATCATGGCCACATCGTTGGATCCATCTCCAATGGCCAACGTCATAACATCCAAAGTATCCTTGACAAGTTTAACCACAGCAGCCTTTTGAGCTGGAGAAACACGACAACACAACACAGCCTTACAACGCTTACAGAGCAATAAGAACTTACGCTTGGTGTCCGGATCCAACAAGGCCAACTTCAAGGCGTCACCATCAATAACTACACCGAATCTTGGATCAGGTGGAGTGTGGTCTCCAATTGCACTTTCCAACTCATCTACCAGGCCAGTACTATTGAAGTATCTGGTCAAGAAATGGCTGATCAAGTAATCAACGAGATTGGCATCGGACAAATCGTCGTAATTCGTTACGTTATAATCAGATATCTCATCGTCAGTAAGCTTAGTCTTCAACAACAATAGTTCCATATCATTGCCCAACAAGTTACAGGAGAATCCAATATTGATGGCAGTTTCAACCTTGTCACCGGTCAATACCCACAACTTAATACCAGCATCCCCAAGCAATGAAATAGCGTCGGGTACACCGTCCTGCAACTTGTCTTCAATGGCTGTACCACCCAACAAAATAAGTTCTCTTTCAATCGAGTCGGCCACGGCTTCCATCTTTTCTTCTCTGTTGTCTAACGAAGAAGCGGCTTCTTGATGGCGACTGTTCCATTCCTGATATTGGGCCCAGGTAAGTTCTCTTTGCGCGATACATAATGTTCTCAAACCTTCAGTGGCAAAGCTTTCAAGGTGTTCTGAGGTGGTGTCTAACAAGTTACGGTCATTGTTATGTTTGGACAATCTTCCGTATATGATGGAATCAGCACCCTTGCAGATCAATAAAGCCTTTGGTTCATCCTTGGAGTTTTCAGCAGGGACTTTGATGATTGTACTCATTCTCTTTCTGGTGGAGTTGAATTCCAACGTGTTCAATACCTGATACTCCTTGGTTACTCCATGTTCTTCCACCAAAAATCCCTTCTTGGTGTTGGCTTTGAAATTATAGCCCAAGGCTCTGGCAGTTCCAACTAATGCGGCCTCGTCAGGCGACTGTGCTTTCAACAAAACTTTATGAGGGTTTTTAGGGTCCTCCTCAACAAGAACAGAGTGACATAATGCCAAAGACAACATGAAGTTTTCATTGCATTGTTTCTGGTGGCCTCCACTTGAGCCCTTGAGGTCGTCGATGAATTCCGAAGAGACAAACGTCAACTCGTCATCATAAACCGAGGTCATCTTGGAATCTACATGAAGACTGCTGAGCATGGCTTCATGGTCTTTGGCGATAATTTCTCTTTCGATCACGGCTTCGGTTTCTACATCAATCCCCTGTCTCTTTCTCAAACCAGCCAATGCTTCCGTATATGCTTTACCATAGGCCACTCCGTTGATAGTACATTTCTTAAATTCCATCAAATTCTGGGTCAAAGTACCAGTTTTGTCACTGAAAACGTACTCAATCTGTCCCAAGTCATCGGAAACACTCCAAGACTTAGGGGTACATGGATAGTCCAATCTCTCATAGTACATACCCACATCGGAATAGATGAAGAACGCCTGTGCTGTTTTAATGATTTCAATGGTAATGTAAAGTGAAATAGGCACCAATGACTGGTACAAGATAAGAGCCACAAAGAAAGAAACCAAACCGTTGGTGGCCGGGCTTCCTGCAATTGTTCCAAACTCGTAGTAGTCTCTCGATATACCGGTTTCTCGATAGTACAATCCGTTGACTAGACCAGCAACAAAACATATAACGAACAAAAGGATAAAGTTCAAAAGCACATAGTAGTTTAACTCTCTCGAAATTCGTGATTGTTTGGTTGGGGTTATACCGGCGTTCAACATGATTTTGGTGTCGTTACCCGTAAATGCTACAATTCCCACCACCCACTTTGTATTTCTCAAAGAACATCCTCTGAGCAACAAATTGTTGATGGTGATAGACTCTTGGCGAGGCTCGCTGGTTTGTGAATCAAGGTATTTCAAGTTACCTTGGTATGAGTACAAGTTAGGATGAGGGCCTTCACTGTCAATTTGAAACTGGTGGCTCATCATATCATCGGCCTTTTCTATCTTTTGGTCAATTGAACTGTACTTTAATGCTTGTCTTACTTTCAAGTTGGTTTCACCGTCCAAATTCTTGGTTTCAACGTAACAACAGTTGTCGGCGTCACTGGTGGCCAAGATGATCAAATCAGCGGGGATTTCATCGTTGTTGTATATTCTCAACAAATCTCCCACTCTGACTTCTTTCCAGTAGTTTCTGGAGAACTTGAGCGTTTTGGCAGAGTTGGGTTGGACGTGGCGTTGTTGGAATGATCGTCTGGTGGTGTCGGAGAATGGGTTTGCGGACTGTTCCATTACGCTGTCGACTGCGGTGGTGTCGTTTGCCACGGCCGAGTCCAAACTGTTTCTGTTGCTGGGTACGGCAAACTCACTTTCAAACGACTTTCTGGCATTTGCTTGTGTATCGATACCCTGGTTCTGCTTTTCACGAATTTTGTTGGCTCTGCCCTCCTTGGTGAGGTTCCTTTTGGCCTTTCCAATACCCTTGAACAACAACCTTGAGTTGGCCTTTTTGAACTTCCTCCACAACGACACTTTTTCGTCGCTAACATTGTTGTTGACCAAAGTGTAATCGGAGTCCATGTTGCACTGATTCAAGATATGTGTGATTTGGTTATTAACCTCCATGTCAGTCAGGGTTCTCCGTGAGTCTTCCACGGCATCCTTGACGGCAGTGATGATTACAATTACAATTAATGGAACGGCTGCAAGCACGGGCGATGGAACACCAAAAATATCAAACGCACCAAGAATAATCAACACCAAAAAGTAGATGTTGGCCACGTTGTGAAGGAATTGATTGGAGATGTTTTTCGGTAAGAAACTGAGCGGGGTGTACTTTGTGGTTCTGATTTTGTTTCTAGGATAGTTTGTCATTGGTTTGCCTGATTCTGGATCGAGAAATTCCTCAGGAAGCAATTTATTGAAGACAATTGATCTCTTTTCGTCCTTTCTGTCACTAGGTTCTTTGGGTTCATCGTAACCGGCCAGCAGACCTTCACCTTCGGTGTTGTTGTGGTCTGAGCCGTAGTCGTCGATGATGTCTTCTTCAATGGTGTTTGGTCTTCTGATGGAGTCCAATCTTTTTGGTTTTTTGCTCTTGGAACGGGTGTGTCTTAAACTACCATGGGACGGACTCAAAAGTCCTTTGAGGGTTTTGGAACGGCTCAAGTTCTCCTTTTTAGGTCTTCCATGCTTGTTTCTGGTAGTACCCCACCGATGCCTTTTCATGAGGGTTTCAGTTCTATCCAAGCCCTCTCCGTTTGTTTCCTCGTGGACGTCATCCGAGTCTTCGGGTTTGGTAGAGAGATCAAACGAATCCTGGACAAACGGAGACAACGGCCTTTGAAGATCGTAGACTTCGTTTTCACGAATGACATTACGTTGGTCTAGGAACGGCGATTGCATTCCCTTGGACGAATGGGTGGATACTGTCGGCGACAGAATGGTGGGTCTGGATGAGGTGGTGGCCGCAGGAGCCTTATTTGCAGGGATCTGGAAGCGTAATGAAGTTTTACGGCCTGGTGTAGATGCTGGGTTGGCAAATCGGGGTTCTACATTGATGTTAGGAGTAGGCATGGCAGAGCCTGCCGTGGCGTAGCTTTCCGAATCGGAAGCATCATGATAGGTGTTGGCAGAGCCAGATGAGGTTTGCCTTGAGTCAGTGGCTCCGTTTCTGAAGTTAGGAGGCGAGGATATGTTCAAAGAGTTACGGTTGGGCGACTGAACGTGGGCGCTATTGGTGTCGTTCAAGAATGAAAACGAGCTATGGGTGGTGTTCAGTTCTTGGTAAAACGTGGAGTTTTCACGATCTCGATCGTCAAACGGGCTGCTAGGATCGTTAGACATGTTTAATTATAGCAATTGTATTAGGTGACGTGTGATTCAAGTAAGATGGCAGAAGAGGCCCCTTGCAAAAATATACCTGGCGGTAAAAACGGTACAACGAAGCAGAGACTTGAATTCACGCAACAAGAACAGCAAAGCAGTATAGTAGATAATAAAATGACAGTGAGAACGTCTTTTAGTAGCTTTTCGGACGTCTGGTGTCCCGTCCGTACCGGCTTAGCTTGTAATGATGAAAAAAAAACTGAAGGAGTTCACGACTTGAAATGTGCGAGATTGCAACGGGTCGGGTAAGTAGGATGATCCGGTGATATATATACAGCCAGATTAATGAATATATTTGGTAGAACTAGCAAATATAGCAGACCTGGCAATGAAGATTCACGTTGGCAAATTCAAACACGCTATATCAGATCCAGAAGTAGCGGTATGATAAAAGTGTATCTCTCAATGGAGTTTTAGGGATCTAAAAATTGTGCGAAACAATAGTGAATTTTGCGAGGCTATTTGTCAGTACACGGATATAGTGCGGAGTGGGCCAAGGATGGAAGGGGTGGTGATGGAAGGGGCGAAGTGCGAGAAGGGCAGAGAATCAGAGATGTGACAGAGTCGAGGCAGAAAGGTGGAGAGGAAACGGAAGCAGTACCGAACCAGACGACATGGCATGGATAGCGTGGGGGTGGGCGTGGACAGCACGGAGAGAATAGGACGAGGACGACGCAGAGATGTAAATAAATGAGACGAGAATAGACAAAAATATTGCGAGCGTTGTAGACGAAATGGAGTGAAATTACTGGGAAAAAAGGATTGACTAGGATCTACAACGAGAGGCTTACCGAGTCATGGAATCGGTGCTGATGACAAGGTTTAAACAACTCATGACAGGTTAATAGAAGATATTAGGTTTGGCTGAGGCGATGGTATTACTATTGTAACTGGAAAGCCAAAGGAATGCAGTGGCATCGGCTGGGTATTGTTTTGTTGCAACCAGTGTTGTCTCGGGCTAGACGGACAGCTCCATTGCTGACAGGCACTGCGGAAACTAACCAGCAGAGCCCGTTGTAGCCGGACTATCCTGAGCCAATGGTGAATGATAGGCAATACAGTGGATGATGCAGTGCCACTAACTGTCGCGGCAGTCGCGGTGGTCGCGGATCTCCTACACCCATCCCCCCTTGATCCGTATCCGAAAAGAGACCGGCCGAGTTTTCTTGTTGTTTTGCGGGGGGTTGGTGAAGATAACTGATAAAACCCTGATGGGACCAAAAGATTCCAAATGTAGACAGGTGTGCATGCTTCGATATAGATGTCACCTGTGAATAAAAATCCAACCGTCGACACACCGGAACCTACGGTAGATCAATGTTATGTGTATTAGCTATATCCTAGAGTCCAGACGTCTGGCGCAGCCCGTTGCACCCAGAACTTTTTTTCTTGGTATTACGCACTGACTCCGCACGCACCAAAATGAGGAGAAAGAGATATCTCCTTGTAATGAAAGTGACCACAGGGTCAGGAATGAAGGAGTTAGAAGTAGAAGAAGAAGGTTTAGCGTGGGTGCAGAATTTGGAGCCAATTCTAAACTCAATTTTGGATGTAGATGCAGTTATCGGAACCTATTGAATCCAATTTGGCATCTGAATCCAATATATCCAGGGGTTGATATGTACGCATGAATTAATCTATTGCTTGACTGCATACTTTGCGGTCCATTCCTGGGCGACTTCAATGGCTTTTTTCTCATCCTTTTTCCAGTCTTCTGCCACATCATTGGCCAAAGGATCATCAGGATTTGGTGCTCCCAATAATGCTTGGATCGATAGTAATATGGTTCTGATTTGTAATGCAGGACTCCAATTATCTTTCAACACATCTAAACAAATTCTTCCCAACTTATCAATGTTAGGATGATATATCTTGGTGAGAAAACGCACTTTGGGTGCACACATGGGGTAGTCATCAGGTAAGTAGAGCTCCAATTGGAATTCTCCATTGGCATAAGGACTGGAGGAAGGTCCGTCGATTGTAACTTCAAAGTATCGAAGGTTTTCTTCCAGCGGCGTGGCGGTGATTCCTGGAACTGGGTCAGACACCAATCTCTCTGTTTCCTTTATGATTCTCTTCGGTAAGGCTGCCATTGTAGTGGTACTGTATTCCTCATGACTCTTATTTGCCCTCCCTTTCTTACTCAGTTCGCAAAAAGATCGTCGTGCGCGTGCCCAGACTTTAGGATAAATTCACCAGCCAATTAGTCAATGACGGTGTGAACATCACCATGTCACAGAAGCTTAGGCCTACGCCGCCTTTTTCTCATAGGCTAGTTGTGGGAACTCTAGCAGTAATCGCAGGAATATTTGTTTTGAAAGATGCAGGTAAAGACTTTGAGTACATAAAGTTTGAACCTCATTCGGCTGAAGAAATCGAGAGAAGAAAGCGTGATGGTGTGGGAATGAAGATGAAAACATTGGAAACCAGAACCTTGGACTACACCCCAGAGGCCAAGGCTAGATTAAAGAAATTGGTGGATGAGCAAAACAAAATTGATAATCTGGATCCAAAGGAATAGCCAAATTAATTTTCACGAATTTTAAATGCAACTCGTTTTCTATCATCACCAAATCGCATATCATCGTATAGCAAAGTTCAAATGTAGATATATATAAAAACTTGCGATGATCTGATCGTAATATTTTATGGTCTGCGCATGATAACCGGAAAATTTCTTGCGTAGTGTGAAAAATATTTCTCAGGCAGTACCAAGAAGAAAGAAGCCATGGAATACATATGTCATATTAGCGACGAATACACGAATGTTTACTCTTTGTACCATTAAGGGTTGTTGGTGCACGCCAAAAAAGTCGAATTGCGTCAACCAAGTGTCATCGTTCGCATCCGCACAGTGGTAGGGCAGCTTAACAAATGCATAACTAGTCGAATGCTATCTTAGCAGCATAATAGCGCATACTGTAACTACAGAAATGTACGCACATAATAACAGGTTTGGGAAATTTTTTGGGACCTAAATACTCGTTGCACTTGTTCATCTTTTGATGAGCTACTTTGTTGAGAAACCCTACAAATCAATGAGAAGTGATCTCTAGTGATGCGAAAATTTGTCGACTGATGCTACTCTAAATAATAGAGGGCCATTCATATTCATTCGATCTCTGACAATATAGTTTAAATTACGCTTTTTCTCATATTGATTGTTCCTTTTTCAAGTTTCTGCTATTATACATACAAAGTGATTTCCAAGTACCCCAAGTCTACATTCAAAAAAGAAAACTGAGAGTTTTAAACAATGCTCAACAATTTGAAAAACATGGTAAATTGAATACATACAATCATGAACGGTTTGACAAGTATAGGCTAAATTTAACATACGTTCTATTGCATCTAAGCCGACTCTGTTGCAATGCAATGGTTGGTAATATTTCCGGGACAACTAGACATGTAGTCTCAATAATTCCGATAAAATTTTGGGCCTGGTTTAATGAAGTTACGCATAATTTGTGGCCAAATGAAACTAGTACAAAACACACAATTTAAATATTGTGTCGAAATGTGCACGAAATTCGTTTTTCCGACTATAATAATTTCAAATTTTGGTAAATGGAAAAAAATGAGACTAAGGGAATGAATAGTTGGGAACCGCTATGATCAAGTTTGAGAAAAGGACTATCGTATAAACTGGGGTAAAGTACTCGTTCGGTAAACAGTTTAACCTCGGGATCTCACTTAACCCCTCTATCATTGAGTTGTTAAAATAAGTTTCAACGGTCCAATGGAAATGGGGTAATGAATAGGTACATGTCGGTAATTAAGGAGTTGTCGACAAAAACATTCTTCAGGGACTGATGATCAAGAGCGCAATATTTTCGAGGTTTGTAAGATTCTCGATAATCATTACCAAGATAATAAAACAACAATTTTGAGCCACGCACTAAATAATTGGCCTAATTAGGCCGAAAGCATATGCATCTTATTTAGTCTCAAAATAGCCAGTTCAGTATTGTGATCAATAATATGTTTTCTTCCAAAATCTAGCACACGATTTGATTGTATTTGAAACGGACATAGCAAATAAAACAGATCTCAGAACCGAGATTAGAGTTTTAAATTGTCCATGACGAAACTACGCAGTTTCGGACAACTCCTTAATACCTACAAATCAATAAGGATTATTATTATCCAATTCTGTTTTCCTTCAAACATTTTTATTTTTGGTTTTCTTGGTTAATCCTCCTGACATCAATAATTTTCCTGCTGTAGCTAAATCTAATTCTAATATAATTAACCAACACTTAAATATTATCTTATGATTCATGTAGAATTCGGATAAAGGCCCACTCTCTGGTTCCTCAGATTTTAATTGAGCCTGAACTTACATGAATCTTAACTGAATTGGCCAGAACTAGTTCTCTGATCCTTTTTATGTTTTAGTTAATCTACTCAACTAATTCACTAAAAAAATTTTTGGCCTCAAATTAGAGGCTCAATTAAAACCTGCGTCTAGTCTGAATTTCTCAACCTTATCTTTGTGATATTACAACGAGAATTGGCATTCTTCAGCCTGTACTCATTTCATCTGTTACATTTGTGGTGTGTAGCTAAGGAATAAATGTAGGTACCCTCTGACAGCAATTACACAGCAGTCGTTTGCTTGTGAACTAATGAAACATAACGAAAGTCTCGGATTGAACCCGTAATCTCCGGCCGGAACCTATCAATAATACTGTACCCCACACTTCTTGGGCCCGTAACCAATAGAAAAGAGTTACAAATTGTTTTGTGACACAATATAGGATTTGAGGCAATAGAGGGTTAAGTAAAATAACGAAGGTCGTAAAGTCAGAAATTTGTTCGGGTTAGAAAAGAACCCCTCTATGCATGCTGATCTCCGTGCATATCAATTGGCTATAACGCCTAACACTTGTTAAAAAAAAGAAAAGGAATACAAGAAAATAGGAAACCCACCTACAATTCATGTGTCGTAATAGGACATATCGTTTCTAAGCTGAGTATGTTAAACGGTGTCGTTTAACAAGTTAAAGAGTTAAATTGAAATTTTTGACGTCAAAGAAATTTCATTCCAATTCTGGGTAGTCGACTAGCAATCCAAAGACCATTCTCAAGGCATAATGATAGTAACTGCTAAATCTGTAGATTAAAACAACTAGCCCTTATTTCTTGTTGGAGGCTTATCCGCCTAAATAGTTGAACTACGACTGATTAGGCTCAATTTTAGCCCATCTTGCATGGAGACTACGTCATGAAACCATGTGCGAACTAGTGGCTTTTTCTGCGTTCCTATTTTTCGTAGAATCTATATAGTTAATCGCTACATATTACAATTGCTAAACGATTAACTGAATCCTTTATCATAAGCATGTCATATAAATGATAAGGCACAAGAAGTACCCCACTAATAATACTGTCCTCGGCATTACTCGTTCCAATACCACTTGCCTATTATGTTGCCCGCTCGACTATTTCGAAACAATGCAACCTTTAACTAAATTGAGATCTCAAGGCTATGAACAAAAGTAGATTACCACGCGGTACACAAAACTGATTCCCCACATTTTATTGAAAACCGAAAAATACTTGGTTTTACGCCAAATAGAGTTTTAAGGTTGCCTAGGAAATAGGCCTGAAATTGGGGTAGAGGGGTAAATGCGTAGTGGGGCAACATCCATTCCAAAGGGGAACACTAATGATTGGATTTGATCTGTCTATGAGGCACAATTTGCAAGTGAAATGTCAGAATGTTTGGAAGGGGTGAAATGAGGTTGATTTAACATGGAACATTGGGGCTTCGAATTATTTTTCAAATCAAAAATAATTTGAAGAAAAGAAAGTAAAAAGTTGGACGCACATCAACAATTTGATAAATTTTGTGTTTGATGAGGGGTTCGAAAGGTCGTACGGGAACAGGCTAACGATATTTTTGAATATGTGAGACGGGAATCAACTGGCCCCTCGCGGGGTAATCAGAACGGGTCTACGGATGTCTTAGAGAACGAATCATAAAGATTTTTTAGAGATTTTGACTTATTATATCAATTGAAAGAGAAGAATTATGGAATCACTTCAATGGATTTTCGTCATCGTAAATTCATTCCAATCCAACTGTGCGATAAAAGATTTCAATAATAATGTGTTGGGTAGATATTCCCTACAAATAATAGAATAGCAAATTAGGCCAAACCTTTAAGGATCAAGGACTATTCAGGAAGGTCAAAGATCGCTTAACACATGCCATACGTACTAATTAGTCCACGTACATAATTAATAATTATAGCTAAAAAAGTGGAGAAGGTATTCTGTAGGCATCCCGTGGCATTGCTGTCACTACCAAAGGGCACAAATTGAAGAATGCGCAAAAAATATTCATAAGGCATTTACTAAATAGGCAAAAGAGGAGTACTTAGACTACCTGATTAGGCGCAATTGAAATTTTAATCTTTACCTATTTAGGAAATTATAAAACTATCCCACAGCAACTACTTGCAGCGTGCCTACATTGTTCAAAGATCGTAGTCCGAAGGGGTATGGAATAGGTTAGTTTAATTTAACCACACCAATGGTTTGATGCGTTAAAATGTCCCCGTCTAACCCCTCATTCCCACTCCTAGAGCCGTTCAGTCCGAGCCTTGCAAAATTTTTACCCCACCATCCATGTCAACAAGTTACCCAATTAAATCAAACTGTGACGAACAATTCTATTGATCTGATCATCTATATTCCAATAGAATTGGTCATACTTCCTTTAAACGATATATTTGATCTAATTTACTCAATTGCCGCTGCAGCCGCCAACATTTTGCCCTACTATTTACATCTTCCCCAACAACTCTGCCCAATTAATCCTAATTACCTACATAGTTTCTAATGTCTCTCATGCAATCACTTTAACAAATGAAAGTGGTAACACGAGCGTTGACTGTTTATATACAGGAAACCCTTATTATTTTATTTTCTGATCTTACCTATTACGATTATTAGTGTTTACCAAATACTAAACAGGCAAGTGCACTGCTTTGTGATAATTGTTACCCTTTGTCTAGAATATTTTTTCGGACTAAATCCGTCAGCACTATAACGCAATTAGCAGCTCAAGTTTCAATGGAAGGATGGCAGGTTTTGGTTAGTAGAATAGCGCATTATCGATTATTTTCATAGAACTAATTGGGTGAAGTGGTATAATGATCTCAAATTGACCAATCCGCAATAGAAAATAATAAATTAAATAAAAAAAAAAGCCAATTTGCATTCCCCTCTAGTGAAATTGAATGCAGACAATGAGCCGGTCTGCGTCCGGACTCAGCTCAAGTATGATGAAGGTCCATTGCAAAAAATGTGGTGAACCCTTGGGGGCGGTGATGAAAGAATTGAATAAATACCCTACTATTTCTCCCAAAAATCAAGGACTTAATACATAAAAATTATACATTATCTATCAATATCAATATTATATTTAGTACAATGAATTCACAAGTATTACCTCCTGCCAATGGCAAAAAGCTTTGGAGAGTTAAAAGATCAGTATCTGCTGGTAACATTGATTCTGATTCTCCATCATACAGCTCATTAGAATGTTTAAACAATTCATTGAAAATATCTGCTGCTGCCGGTAAGTTTTCAATTCGCAGACCTCCAATGAGAAGACCAAAGAACAGACCAGGCAAGCCAAAGGATTTTGTTTTTGTTGATTTATCACCTGTCAAAAATGATGAAGCTGAAACTATGTCTGATGCTGGATCTGCTTCATCATCGAGCTCTCCTTCCCATTCACCATTAGAAATGGGAGCTGCCACCTATCCACAAGAATCCAAATCAAACATGTTTGATTTACCTCAATTGAACGAATCGTTCTCATCTATAAGTGACAATGATTCTATTTTTTCTTCATTTGAAAGACAAGGTTCATTTTCAAACTATATGCCAGAAGTTCCAGTTGAATCTGTTGCAACATCTGTCCAATCCAGTCCACAAGAAGACTGTATGGGTCTTGGAATTATGAACTTGGGAGTTCAAAACTGGGAACAAAACCCTTACTTTCATGAAAGAAATCAATCTGAAATTGATGCACAATTAATGAATCAACAATTATATGGTTACCAACACGCTATGATGGAACAGTATAAGCAGATCCAATTTTTGAAGCAGCAATTACAAGAACAAGCACAACAAACCCAACAAGCACAACAGCCAATTCAACAGAAAATTGAATCTGTTTCTTCAATAAGCCATCACAAAAGATCTAAGTCGGTCTTAGAAAACCCAAAGAGAAGAAGCAGTGGCCAATTTCAATTCAAATCATACAATGGGCCTAAAAAGCTCAAGCAAATGAAACTCAGAAGAACTGTCTCTGAACAAGCTCCAAAAAATTCTCCAATTTCTACACCAGCAACGCCTAATATGTCTGTTGAAGGTAAGTCACTTGGTTTAGAAGACTTCATGATGTTCAATGAGCACATCCCATTGTTGAATTGCAAAGAAGCTACAGTTGTGCAAACTGAAGATTATCAAACTTTCACTCCTAATTCGGAAGTTTCTGAAGATGATTTCTCATTACCTAAAAACTATGACAATTCTTTAATTTCTGGTTGTGGAATTGACCAATTCTTGTTACTGAAACAAGAAGATTTATTTGCTGGTTTCGTGCCACTTTAGATTATACCCTGCTTGTGACGACATTCCTATGAACTTTCCTTTCTATTCCTACAGATTACGATGAAATCTTTCGGTTGTACACTATTTATTGTTGCTATTAACAACTTACTATTTATTGCTATTATTGCTGATACCCATTTAACCCAGTATTATTATCAATACTCAGATACCCCAAAATACCCAATTATTCATACCTAACTACTCAAAATACCCTCATACTATTTATTACCACATTTCGGCTTTACATTTCGGTGACCTGTATGGTCAAATATTTTTATTCATTTTCGTTCTTACCCCATTTGGGTTTTTCAATTTCTCCACATTTCGGTGCGATGGTTTTCGCTAATTTTATTTTTTCGGTTTTTGTGTCGCAACTTTATACGGCATTCAAATTGTTTCTGTGCATGATACCCGCGTCGTATATCAATAGACGTTCGGGTTGTTTCGGTAGCCATAACTTGGCGTGTTCTTTTCTATATTTTTCGATTGATATTGGTTGAGGGACTAACCTCATTACATATGATAATAAATTAACTGGTTAATAATTTTAGTGTAATCTATTAAAGTTATCAAACAACTTTAATTTACAACATAGAACGAGTGTAACTAAGTAGATGGGGACGTTCCTAAACCAGAAAGTAATCGAGGCTCTGACGCAATTTCTAAATCGAATTTTCAGGTATTACCTAATTTGGTAAATGATAAATGTTTATCATTTCTACTCCCAAATAGGCAGTTTGGTTCCTGCGGTCGGCTTTACCAAAACAAAAACTACCTGCATAACGACAAACTTAAAATCTTCTTTGGACTTATCCAACGACTCGGGATTATCATATGATCGAGACAAATGCGCTCAATTCGTTCGCTTTAAAATTATAGTTTTCTCGTGGGGGGTAGGGGGACTGAACAAATTTTAATGAAAGTCCCCTTACGGGGTATCCCAATCAACCAAGACACAATCTTAGTTTAGGTTGTTCTCATTCTAGCATCTTCAATTTTGATTGAAACACCTATTGATTCATTCTATTGATTCATGCTATTGATTCATGCTATTGATTCATGCTATTGAACTTTTTGACGTACGACCCTTTTAAACATCTATACAATAGATCCGTCCAAAACAATAAAAAGAAATATATTCCATCACACTATGAGATGCGTTCGTTCAAACATCTATTTGTGATCAGGAGTCTCATCTTCGCTTTCCGAAAAAGGTAATTTAAACTAGGTTCTAAAAAGTAAAATAATTAATTACATCAAAGGTAGTGTTCCTAAATTGGTTGATAATTTGTTTCTATTTTCTGAATTGATCGATTGGCCAAAACCGTACTAATTGCTTAAATAGGCCGAAGGAGAGATCCACTTTTAAACTATTAGTTTATTTACTAATGAGTTACCCTTTTTTAAGATTACTTAATTAGGCATCCTTAGAGTCTCGACCTGACAAGGCACAGTCTTAAAACTAGATTTTCTAATTCTGAAGTCTAATTAAATTAGTTTCCCCCCGTTGATTAAACTCCATGGAGATTCGGTTCCAGAGTCTTATTTCCTCGTGCTAAACTGATCCCTTCTTAAGCGTCTACATCAGTTTAAAATTACGACTAATTGGTACGACTCCATTCATTGACACTTCAATCGTCTGGTAAAATTTAATCTCGATAACGTAAGGGTAAGAGCTAAAATAAATCAAAAGTCTGTCTCGGTATCATCAGTCTTGAATTATTTTTCTTCTACGTATTTGCTATCATTAAGATTACCGTAGAATTTCAAAGTTTAGTTTATGTTATTTATCATAAACATGGTTGACTTGTGCATATGCGCGCTGTAATTTAGGATTTAATTTCTAGCTTTCATTCTCAACTTTATTCTATTTAATAGCCTGCTGATTGACTTTGAACTCAGCCTACTAATTGATTTGAACTCAGCCTAAGTTGAAGGACTAATCCAACCCCAGTTATACTCGATCAGTTTGATATTCATCATGTGAATTGGAATTGCTCCAATTAGCTGATCAATTAGCTTTCCGTAGATTTCAATCTTCAAGTTCTATCACTTCCTTACCAAACTTCAGCAAAGATTCACCACTAAATGGGGACCTGAAACACACCAAACGCCTGAGAAAATTGTATAGCTATTAATAATTTACAATATTGTACAGCTATATAATTGACTAAATATTCAACCCGGCAGCGAAAGAACTGGTAATGCTTCGAATATCATCCTCGATGTTATTATAGCCCTTGTAATCTTTGTTGGCCTGTTCCAACTTACTGAAAAAATTGGAGTTTATTTGGTTTGTTCCATCAAACATGTTATTCTCCTTATTTTTGCTCAAAGTTGGCCATTCATCTATATTTAAACGGGTATCTTCACGACCCGAGTTCTGGTATGATAAAACACTAGCAGAATCAAAATCGGTAGATGATCCATTAACTGTTGACCGGTATCCAAAGTTAGGTTTTTGGCCTGGACGAAAGTTATTTTTTTGGGAACTGGTGTTGTTTAATTGCACAACCGACAATTGTAAGTTATCCAAAGGACCATCAACAAGACATCCCTTTTCTCTAAAATGGATCAACAAATGGTTCCACAATGAGTTTCTGCATAAGGCTCTTGGATTACCCAATATGGCAAGACCGAACTTGGCTCTGGTGATAGCTACATTCATTCTTCTCGGGTCACTCAAGAAACCAATAATCTGGGAATCATTGGCTCTAACACAACTCAAAATAATGAAATCTTTTTCTCTACCTTGGAACGCGTCCACACTGGTGACTTCCACTTCAAGGTACTGTTCCTTACGGTCGATTAAAGAGCTATTCATCGACATGTACTGGACAATGTAAGCTCTTTGGCCCTCGTAGGGAGTGATGACACCGATCTGCTCAGGCTTAACACCATCTTTGAACAATCTAGTGATGATTTTTTCTACATTCATGGCTTCTACTCTGTTCAAGAACGAGTTTCCACTTCCAGAGATTTCCTCTCTACCGTAATTGGCCCAGAACATCATTGGATTGGAAGCCACAGGCCATGGGAAGGTTGAGTGCTTGATCAATCTTTGTTGAGAAGTCACTCCGTTCTGCAAAGATCCTTCATAAAACATGTTACTTGGAAACTCCGACAAACAAGGATTCATTCTGTACTGGACTTCCAACCGGATTGGCACATGACCCAAGACAACCAATCTTTCGAAAAGCGACTGCTTTAAGCCAGCATCTGCGACCTTCTTGTCTAATATCACTGGTCCTAATTGTTGATGGTCACCAACCAAAATCACCTGCTTGGCACCTTTGACAATGGGAATCAACACCTCGGGTTCCGAGGCTTGGGTACTTTCGTCTATCAACACAGTTCTGAACTTTGTGGAGGCCAATCGTTTATCACCAGCACTAACACAGGTAGAGCAGACCACGTCACACTTGTCTATAGCCTTGCGTTCGGCACCTCTAATCGCTTTAATCAAGCTCTTGGAGTCCGCGGCCGACAATTCACCCAACTGTTTCTTGAGCTTCAACAACTTCTTGAGCTCGCCCTTAGCGTGCTTGTTGACCACATTATGAAGAGCCAATTCGCTGACAGAGCTCTCGACATCTTCTCTAGACTTGGCGGTCAACCTGACCACTTTCAAGCCCAACACCTCAAGCTTGGCTGCCAAATGGTCCACGGCAACGTTAGAGGGAGCACATACTAAGATCTTGCCCTGGTTTAGTTTAGATAAATGATAGATAATGGTTGCTGAAGTGACGGTTTTCCCAGTACCCGGTGGGCCCTGGATCAACGACAAAGGTCTTTTTAACACGGAGCGAACTGCATTTGTCTGTGAAGCATTCAACTCGGTCAAAGACGGAATAGAAAACTTGCTGGGCAACTTGACGTCGAATTCTATCGGCGCCACTTCGTGTCCAAGCAACTTGTGGTAGATGTAACCTGAAACGGACTCCTGATTCAAGGCAAACACTCTCATTGCTTGTTGCATTCTGTCGTATGACACCCCTTTCCAGACAAACTCAGCTGTAAAACCGTTGCTGAGATGAGTAGGTGGAGATATCTTGGCAGGATTCAACTCCAATGTGAACTCTTCCAGGTATGAGTTGGGCAATCGAACGATAAACCCTCTGCCTTCCCATGGCTGTTCCAGGCCGCTGTAGCGCAAGAGAATCTCGTCACCGACGGCTACCTTAAGGGCGTTACTCTCGAACGTAGAGAGAGTAAACGACGCCAAGTTCCGGTTGTTCAAGGCAATGGCCCATTTGACCAGAATATGTTCCAAGGCCTGGGATTCCTTAAGGTTCTTGTCGTATTCACTTTCCAACTGGATCAATGGCGCAAACGATCTCTGGTACTGGAAAGCATCGTTGTAACGCATCAAAATTGGCAACACGTCTTCTTCTTCGTTGTCTTTTTTGTCGATTTCCTCAATGGTAGCAGACCGATTGATTCTCCACTGAGCTTCAAGCTTGGTGATCTGTTTGTGGGTGATGAGTTTGGCGTTAATAAGTTCTTCATCGTTGGGGATGTTGGCTACCCATGGCAAAAACTGTCTGCCTTCAATCAATGCCTGCCAGTGGGTGGTATCCCATACCAAGTCCTTGGACTGGGCACACGGCAACCGGCACAAAATCACCACCACCGACTCCTGCTTTGCACTCACAAAGCCTAGTATGAATACGTTTTTGTTACCACAGTTATAGCACTCTAAAGTAGTGTCGCCCAAGTCGGAGTCTTCATGTAGCGAGACTTGGTTGTGTCTGGACATCACCAAATGAGTGACGATATGTGATCCAGTGGAGTTTGCGCTGGAGTTACAGAACCATTTGTTGCATGTGTTACATTTGACCACAGTATTGGTGGTGTGGATTCCACAGTAGGCACATGAGTGTTCTGGCAATGCCTGGTCGATCTCGTCGTAGTCGACATCATCCACCAAGTCTTGGATTTCACGGAGATTAAAGTCAGCCTCATCTTCGTCATCATCCTCGTTATCTAAGTTTTCATCTTCAGCTTCTTTGCCTTCATTATCGGCATGTTTAACGTAGTCTTCCATAACTCTATTTTGTTGCTCGGTGGCATCTGAATCATTGGAAATAACGGAAACCTGATCGTGAGGAGTCGAAACCTCGTTGGAGGAGTAGTTCTGGAATATTAAGTTACTCATATTGTCAGATCAACTGATACATCTATTTCTATTACTGGCCTATGGACATCTACCTTAGTATTCATGAGGTAAATATTTGTAATTTT
Organism: Suhomyces vadensis; assembly: GCA_030575035.1. Classification (NCBI taxonomy): domain Eukaryota; kingdom Fungi; phylum Ascomycota; class Pichiomycetes; order Serinales; family Debaryomycetaceae; genus Suhomyces; species Suhomyces vadensis. The sequence goes on along the minus strand of JAJMGK010000009.1, from coordinate 1,260 downwards.
GAATTAAATTTTCACCATGCGACTGGAAGACGCTTGCAAGGAGGGAAGAAGAGCAGGGGAAGGAGCGTTAGGAGAAGATACTAACAGTTAATGAGAGCTTCAAATAGGGTATTGGGAGGGGGGCAGAGTAGATGGAGATAGGGAAATTGGACTAAGACAGTAGTTTGAGGAATGAGTTGATGTTTTAGAGGTGATGTAGGACTTCTACTATGATCAAATCGGGCCCACCCTCGCTGGAAGTGTCCCTAAGAGCCGCCAGAGCCGCCAGGTCCCGCGCCATTAAGAGCAGAGTCGCACAAAGTCTCGCTAAACTCAATTTTTTACTGTGTGTCTAAGTCTCGAGATGATGGTATGCTCGCATAGCACCAGTACAGGGCAATAAGAGTATATACGCACTACAGTGCCACTCAGTACCAGTTGTCTAATCAGGTTTATAAGTGAGATTGGTGAGGAGTGGAGATAGAACAACAGAATGGTTCTTACATTTACTCATAGCCAGTGGATTTCTTGAGACAAATTGCCTAGCACCAGCCAAGCACATCCAAGCACATCCAAGCACATCCAAGCACCCTCTCGCAATTGTACTACAATTGTACTACTCTTACAGTTCTAACCGATCCAACCAATCTTACACAATCTCAACTGATGTACTTTAGGTTAGGGGCAGGCAAATGGATTCCCCTGGAATTCGCACAACTGTTCTTCTTCCAGCTCGCCATACCTTAATTACTCTTGTTACCCGTCGCTAAGTCGCACGTTGATGAGCGTTCTATTGTGGATCGTAGATGCTCGCTAATCGTAAACTTCACGAATAGATGAAACACATCTAAGTTTGTCAACTACAACTGTGATCAGTAACAGTATATAGGCAATATAGTGACGCAAGATATACGGGAGGTTCATGTCCCTTACCCTTTTTGTCCTCTCCAACTCTTCACAACCTCTGTGTCCTGCCAACGGTTGCACCGTGCTCGTTCTCGCTGCACTCTTGTAGTGTCTCGTTACGCTGTCGCTACATTTTCGTTACGCTTTCGCTACATTTTCGTTACACTTTCACTACATTTTCGTTACGCTTTCGCTACATTTTCGTTACACTTCGCTACTCCTTGGTTTCAATATCCTACATTGGCACATCATGCCCCTCGTAAAACCCGCTCTACTTCTTCGCCACATCCCCTGCCCCCTCCCATCCTTCAATCCCTCAGTTAAAGCAATTATGAAAGACTTGCCGATATTAAATGAAGTTAGATCTTCCATGGC